>CP092886.1:48276810-48454365 GCA_030710605.1 Cordylochernes scorpioides
AGAATATTTGTCCGCCATTGTAAATAACTAAAGTTCGACTTACATCCCTGGTATATAGTTAGAGATACATTTTAAACGCTCCAGGAACTTGGGTTTCTGGGTTTTTAAAAATTATATATGTATATATTAATAAAAAGGCTTATTTTTGATATAAAATAAAACAAACATTTTATTTATAACAAAATGCCAATATTTCAATTGGCTATACGCCTAACTTTGTCAGGGCTTTTCTTGTTTTTAAACTGTTTTGATTGATCCCGCGATGCCTTCACGCGACGATATATAAAATATTGACAACTATGGGGCTAAATTTTTTAAATATATGAACACAAATATAAATAAACTATAAAAATTAAATAATAATATATGAGCCCTAATAAGTTTAATAAAAGAATTTTAAATAGATTGGAACTGTAAATATAACAGAGGGAGATCAATTTTTCTATTAATACTGTTCTAATCTTTCATTGAGGTCCAACTTTCTAAAAAGAGTCTTGAGTGTTTATCTTGAATGTTGTTATATATAATTTCTGTTTTTTCAAAATTTTGTATATGGTCCTGTTTGAGTGCGTGTTCTACTAAATGTGATAATGGGCTATGGTTTTTAAAGGATGTTTTGTGTTGATTTACTCTTTCTTTTAGTTTTAGCGGTTTCTCCTATGTAGTTTGCAGGGCATGATTTGCATGGAATGCGATATACTATGTTTGATTTAAATTCATGATTGCTATTATGTTTAGTGTTGGGATGGCGTAGAATTTCTTTTAGATTTGCTGTGGTTTTGTATTGAGTTTTGATATTGTAATTTTTAAGTATTCTTGTTATTCTTTCAATGCTATAATTGTATGGCAGTGCGCAGTATATGTTCGAATCTTCACTATTGTTTGTAGGACTGTTGGTGGGCTTATATATATGTTTCTTGACGAAACCTGGAGGATATTCATTATTTTTCATCTCATTGTAAAATAAGTTTAGTTCAGCTTTAATATTTTTAATATTTGAGAAGCAGTGGGTGGAAATTCTTTTAGATAATGTTTTTGTATTGGATATTTTATGATTAATGGGGCCAAATGAATTAAAATTGAAATATTTGCCTGTATGCGTTGGTTTTCTATATATACTGGTTTCTATTTTGATATTTATTCTGGTAAGCTTGATGTCTAAGAATGCTAAAGACCTGTTATTTTCTATTTCGTATGTAAAGGTTAAAAATGGCTTTAAACTCTGTTGAGGGAGGTTAGAATATTTTCGAGGTTGCTATTTTCACTAATACAGATGATGTCATCAATATATCGTTTAGAGACTATTATTCTGAGATGTTTGGTTGCAATGATAATATTAACAATATGATTCATATAAATATTGGCGAAGGCCAAAGAAATTGGATTGTCTATTGGAAGGCCTTTAATCTGTTTATAATACTGGTTTTTGTAACTGAACTAACTGAAGGATAAACATAGATCGAGTAAGTCTTTAAGTGCTTCTCTGGAAATTGTTAAAGTAAGTTGTGGATTGGTGTCTATAAATTTTGAAATTTCACTAATGGCTTCTTTATGTGGGATAGACGTGTATAAATATTCAACATCAAATGAAACCATGTGGTAATTTTGGGGTATCGCTATTCCTTGCATAACCTCTACCACTGATGTGGCGTTCTGAATGGTGTGGGGGGAGAAATTTCTGAAACGGCGATATTATTGTTGAGAGATATTTAGCTAACGGATAGATTGGTGAACCGGTGTAGGAGACTATGGAACGAAGTGATTTATTAGGTTTATAGATTTTCGGTAAGACATATAATATTGGTAGATTACATTTTGATGCTTTGATTTTTTCAACAACTTTGTTGTCTAATTTGTGCGTGCGTTTTATTCTATTCAAACTTCTGTTGAAATCTTTTATGATATTCTGTAGAGGATTAATAGTTAACAGTTCGTATATTTCTTTGTCTTGAAGTAATTGCTGTATTTTGCTATCATAGTCTGCTATATCTATTATCACTGTGTTTTTATCTTTGTCTGAAGGAGAAATTATAATATTATTATTTTCTTTTAGGAAACTGATGGCTTTTCTTTCCTCATGATTTATATTGGTCTTGTTCTGGCGATTCAGATTTTTCAGAATAGGAATGACTTCTGAACTACGTGAAAACTTTCTCCATTGAATATTTAAAATAGAAATGAAAATTAAGGAGAAAAGATTTTTATTCAGATAAACGTGTGACAAGCTTTCGGGCAGTCACGCCCTTCAACAGGTAGCAAACTAAGGTAATTAAAGACTTATATAGGAATCTATTAGAGGTATATTTGCATATGTGATGTATATAGTACGGCGAAAATACAATTCAGGTTAAAATTTTGCATATCTAAATTATTGATATATAACAACTACGTAAGCATGCTAATCGTGAAATGTTAAAAAATTCAAAAACTTAAAAAACGATACAAATTGCAGAACGGCTATGGTAAAACATGAATCCGGGAAGTAACCTGAATCAGCGCTAAAAAACTATCAACTGTTCAACCCGCCATCAGCGACCACACCACCAATAGACGGGGGGGGGGGTTATCCGTTTTTAAATTACTACATATATCATTGTATTGGGCAGGTAAATCAATATGACGGTTAACACTGTTTTTGGAAATGGATAAAATAGCTTCTATGATTAATCTTTGGTGTTTACTGGGAATGTTGGTGTATAGGGTGGTGGGAGAAGCTAAATTGAAAGAATGGCCAGTATTAAGTGTGTGTTCGTATATGAGGGATCTGCTATCTTTATTGTTGATACATCTACCATGTTCGATCATCCTGACGGCCACGGACCTACCGGTCTCACCCACGTAGGTTGCACTACAATCGCTGCATGAGACCGAGTAGACCGAGCCACCGGACGATCGAACACTGGTAGGTCTCTGTATGCGGGTAATGGGGTGTCTAAGAATGGTGGCCAGGCTTTTATTATTTTTAAAATAGGTATTGATGCCATGGGATTTAAGCATGCGGGCTATGGTAGTGGATTGTGGTGAATAAGGCAAAATGCAGGTATTTCTATGAGGTGTAAGGGGTTTCAAAATAGCAGGGTTGTATTGGTGTTTGTGTATGAAATGGTGAGGGTATTGGGAGAGGGCAAGCTGTTTTTTGATGTTGGAGAATTCTATTGATCTAAATATGGGCAGGGAGCAATGTGTGACTAATCTCTTGGTAAGTGTTCTGACTGTATTAATTTTATGGGACAAAGGACAGGAAGAATTGAAATTTGTATAGAAAGTTGGGTTACTGATTTTATGATAAACTGTTGTGTGGTAGTGTGAAGGGGTACGAATAATGAGTATGTCGAGAAAAGGTAAAACACTGTTAACTTCTGATTCATGACTGAAAGAAATATCGGGGTGAAAGGAGTTATGAACAGATAATATGCTAAGCTCATGTCCGGTTTCACATATACAAAGGATATCATCAATATATCTTCTCCATATGTGAATGCCCGGTGTGAATTGCTGTTGGATCCAGATGTCAAGTGTGGACATAACTATTTCAGCTAAGGGTGATGATAATGGGCTACCCATGGGTGAGCCCCTAATCTGTTTGAAAAATTGGCTATTGAAGGCAAACCCAGTGATGTCCAAGCATATGGATGAAAGCGCGACTACAGTAGAAACAGTTTTAGGGTCTAATTGGATGTCCTGCAGGAATTTTGTTAGCTGAGTAATGATCAGCTGGTGGGGCAGGGATAAATGCATAGAGTTGACATCATATGACACCATGGTGGAGTTTTGAAGCGGGGTGAGAGATTGGACGAACTGTATAAATGCAGGGATGTCTATTATGGAGAAAGACTGCGGGCGGGTCTTTACCAGAGGTGTGAGGAAGGATGATAGGTATTTAGAAAGTTTGTATGCCGGGGAGAGGTGATACGTTATGATGGGGCGGAGGGGGACGGTAGGTTTATGGTTTTTGGGTAAGCCATAGATGTAGGGTGTATTAGTCATATCAGATGTGAAAGTTTGGTACTGTTCAGATGTGATGGAGCCAGACTTTTTTAGGCGTAATAGTTTCAAACGGAATGTTCTGGTGGAGGAGGAAATATCGTGTTGGGTAACCGGTATGAATGTGGTTTGGTCGCTAAGTATGTCCATCATCTTGGAGGTATAATCACCTGTGTCCAAGATGGCGGTTTGGGATCCTTTGTCTGATCGGGTAACCATGATTTGTGAATTCTGTCTAAGTGATCGAAGGGAGCGGTACTTACCAAGAGCCTTTGCCTTCAATAGCCAATTTTTCAAACAGATTAGGGGCTCACCCATGGGTAGCCCATTATCATCACCCTTAGCTGAAATAGTTATGTCCACACTTGACATCTGGATCCAACAGCAATTCACACCGGGCATTCACATATGGAGAAGATATATTGATGATATCCTTTGTATATGTGAAACCGGACATGAGCTTAGCATATTATCTGTTCATAACTCCTTTCACCCCGATATTTCTTTCAGTCATGAATCAGAAGTTAACAGTGTTTTACCTTTTCTCGACATACTCATTATTCGTACCCCTTCACACTACCACACAACAGTTTATCATAAAATCAGTAACCCAACTTTCTATACAAATTTCAATTCTTCCTGTCCTTTGTCCCATAAAATTAATACAGTCAGAACACTTACCAAGAGATTAGTCACACATTGCTCCCTGCCCATATTTAGATCAATAGAATTCTCCAACATCAAAAAACAGCTTGCCCTCTCCCAATACCCTCACCATTTCATACACAAACACCAATACAACCCTGCTATTTTGAAACCCCTTACACCTCATAGAAATACCTGCATTTTGCCTTATTCACCACAATCCACTACCATAGCCCGCATGCTTAAATCCCATGGCATCAATACCTATTTTAAAAATAATAAAAGCCTGGCCACCATTCTTAGACACCCCATTACCCGCATACAGAGACCTACCAGTGTTCGATCGTCCGGTGGCTCGGTCTACTCGGTCTCATGCAGCGATTGTAGTGCAACCTACGTGGGTGAGACCGGTAGGTCCGTGGCCGTCAGGATGATCGAACATGGTAGATGTATCAACAATAAAGATAGCAGATCCCTCATACGAACACACACTTAATACTGGCCATTCTTTCAATTTAGCTTCTCCCACCACCCTATACACCAACATTCCCAGTAAACACCAAAGATTAATCATAGAAGCCATTTTATCCATTTCCAAAAACAGTATTAACCGTCATATTGATTTACCTGCCCAATACCATGATATATGTAGTAATTTAAAAACGGATAAACCTCCCCCCCGTCTATTGGTGGTGTGGTCGCTGATGGCGGGTTGAACAGTTGATAGTTTTTTAGCGCTGATTCAGGTTACTTCCCGGATTCATGTTTTACCATAGCCGTTCTGCAATTTGTATCGTTTTTTAAGTTTTTTAATTTTTTAACATTTTTTTCACGATTAGCATGCTTACGTAGTTGTTATATATCAATAATTTAGATATGCAAAATTTTAACCTGAATTGTATTTTCGCCGTACTATATACATCACATATGCAAATATACCTCTAATAGATTCCTATATAAGTCTTTAATTACCTTAGTTTGCTACCTGTTGAAGGGCGTGACTGCCCGAAAGCTTGTCACACGTTTATCTGAATAAAAATCGTTTCTCCTTAATTTTCATTTCTATTTTTAAGGAATGACTTCTGTTCGGATCTTTTCCTTGTTTAATTCTGCAAGATTTTTAATTGAGGTCTCTATCGATGCAATTGTTCTATGGATATCGATTTTCTGTGAAAGAACAAAGTTGAGGCCTTTGAATAGTAGAGATATGGCTTCTGGGGGAATGGATTGTTTCGATAAATTGATCACATTGTTATTGGTTGTGCTTTGGATTTAGGGTTTGTGACTCCATTTATTCGATTTTTGCAATTGGCTGTTGCGTATCTTCATTCTTATATTTAAACATCTCGCGTCTATATATTCTACTAGCATTTGTGTGTGTGTGTGTGGTAAAATGTGAATCGTTGATTAGGTCTTGAACCCTGGGTATGACTGCATTGATATTTAATGAGGCCTTTGGATAGTAAAGATATGGCTTCTGAGGGATAGATTGTTTCGATAAATTGATCACATTGTTATTGGTTGTGCTTTGGATTTTGGGTTTGTGACTCCATTTATTCAAATTTTGCAATTATATATATATATTAAATAATATTATAGTTAAAGACTCTTCCAGTAAGATATGTCAAGTAAGAAGTTTCAGAAGATGAGTTTCTTTTAATTGTAAAACATTACAAGCTTTCGGGCAATGCCCTTCTACAGGTAAAATAAAAATAAAACAAAAATCAAAGGTAAATTAAGATAACTAAGCAACTGAGAATTAAACAATTTAAATATATAACAGCTAACCATTGAAAATATGTTTTCTAATAAATTGTTTAATTCTCAGTTGCTTAGTTATCTTAATTTACCTTTAATTTTTGTTTTTATTTTTATTTTACCTGTAGAAGGGCATTGCCCGAAAGCTTGTAATGTTTTACAATTAAAAGAAACTCATCTTCTGAAACTTCTTACTTGACATAATATTATAGTGTGTGAATATTTATATATATATATATAAATAAATGAATATGAATGGAACACCACCAATGAATGGAAATATATTTTTTTAATCTGGAGGGCCATCAGTGGTGAACCTTCCTAGAGGGTGGGTGTACCTCTCTCCCCAGTAATATATTTCTTAATTCGACAAAATGGGAAATTCTATACAATTTAGTATAATATATCTCTTTGGGGCGCACATTTAGTTTGGAACACGGTGTATATTAGTAAAATATTTCAAGTATATAATTTAAAGGAGTGTTGATGCTTCCAGAGAATTTACTGTTGGGTTATACATAATCCTGAAGTGGGTGTTGATCCGATGTCAACGACTTTGACAGGCGCCGCCACCCCAGGTCTTCCCTCCCTCCCGTGCTGTTGACCTCCGCCTCGGAGGAAAATGTGAGCACTCAATATTTCCCGTAATCACCGTCTGACTCAGAAGGCTGATTTATAAAACGTTCATTTTTATATTTTCAAGAATATAGAATCGACAATAATTTAATGGTAACTGTTTGCGCCTAGCTATGCAAAATAACTTTCCAGGTTGCATTGTTCTATAATTATGTAAATTTTTATTTTTTCTTTTAATTTATGTAAATATATGTGCATATCGAAAAAGTGAAAGTTATAATAAAGTTAAGTCAGTCAGCTAAAACCAGTGAGGCTGTTTGGTCCTTCTTTTATTTAAACAGCTGGCTGCTACATCGCACCTAGAGAAGGACAGATTCTCAGTAGTCAATCCGCAGGTCTGGTGTACAGTCCACATTCTGCCAGATTCGTCAACATCTAAGACCAGACAAAAGGCTAAGGAGCTAGACGGAAGTCCGAGCTAACATTGTTAGGATCCAAGCTCCAACAGTAACAGATCCAAATATTTTTATTTCCAGTAAAGAAATGTATATAAAATTCAATACCTTCTGTAGATATATTTTAAATTATATAGCAACAAATATCTTTTAAGAAATTGATCATTTATATTATGCTGATTGTACATATTGCCAGACACTTCTTTCTTTTGTACACAGTTCTTTTTTCTCGTTTTTTTTCTCTCTTTCTCATTGTTAATATCATATGACTATTCTATTCACGGCCTAAAATTATTGTGTATAAATGTATAGATAAATGTAAAGGCATACATGTATGACAGCGCAAGTGTCCTTAGGGGGACATAGCGCTTTAAATTGAAATAAAATTTAAAAATGCTATAGATAAGAGTAATCCATTTCCACTAAAGGAATATTTTACAAGAGTTTAATTCAAATAATTAAATATATATATTTAATTAAAAAGACATATATTGGATCAAAATATAATTTAATTTACCAATATTTCAGTTGGCTGAACGCCAACCTTTTTCAAGGTATTATAACATATTAATGTGCGTCAACAACAAACTCAGCGCCACATAACGTCAATTGAATTAAGTTAAAAAATATATATATATATATATTAAAAATAAAGAAGGCATCTCTTGACCACGAGCACATGTGCTTTTTATTTTATCTTTTATTTTTTTCTATTGTTTTTTCATATATATATATATATATTGTTTGCCTATATTCAATGGGGAGAAAAAAGATATATATATATAGGCAAAATATAGAATAAAACTTAATTCTATTGACGTTATGTGGCGCTGAATTTGTTGTTGACACACATTAATATGTTATAATACCTTGAAAAAGGTTGGCGTTGAGCCAACTGAAATATTGGTAAAATAAATTATATTTGATCCAATATATGCCTTTTTTAATTAAATATCTATTTATGGATTGCTCTATTTACAATATATACATATAGCTAATTACAGCTAAAACGTTGGAGTTAATATATTTAAGAGTATTTTTCCTTACAATATGTTCCAAACGAGTGTGTCTAGGGATATGAAAACTTCCAATAAAGAATAATACTTATCACAATGAGTTTCTTTTTTAAAATACAAACATTAGGCATCCAGGGAAAAGTTTCTTTTTACAAATCATGTATTTATAAATATATCTAGCTTTCGGCCAAGAAAGCCCTTCTACAGGAAAAAATATTTACATTAACCGACAATAGAATAAGAATTAAAATCAAATAAAATGCTTCGAGTGTTTACAGTTATTCGAATGCAGAATCAGCGCGGGCTTCCATTGCGCGTGCTTATAGCTTTGCTATAGCAGAGGGGGGTGGTTTTTTTTTTTTAAATATTAGCTTCAAGTGATAATCGCTCTTCAACAGGCTTAATTAAAACCCCCGACTATTTCTTACAAAAAAACATTTACAAATAAATGCGCACAGCGTGGATATTTATTTACAACTTAAAATTTAAACTAGAAAAATTCAAAATTTGAAAATTTTAAATATTTTTCAATGTATGATAGCCATACATTTTTGCGTTTTACTCTGTTATTATGTTTTATGGTATATGTCTATATTCACATTTTTAGGTCAACTAGAATTAATAAAAAAAGTCTATGGATTTCTTCTAAGATATCGGTATATATACAAGGTGCGTTCATTAATTTCCAGGACTGCTCTGTATCTTTGAAAAAAAAAAAAAATAATAATAATTTAATATTTTTCAAAATATGCCCCTCCTGCCTCAATACACCTGTTCCATCTTTTTTTCCAATTGCCGAAGCAGGAGATAAAATCACTTTTTGAGAGGTTCCTCAATGTTGCCTTCGATTCAGCTTGTATCATATCAACGTTGTCAAATTTCCTTTCTTTTAACTTCATTTTCAATTTAGGATAGAGGAAAAAGTCATTGGGGGCTAAGTCGGGGGAATAGGGTGGATGAGGGATCTGTATGGTTGAATGCTTGGCCAAGAACTGCAAAACAACTTGGGCTGTGTGCGGCCGCGCATTATCGACGTGGAGTATCCAGTCATTGTTTTGCCATATTTCAGGTCTTTTAAGGCGCACTGCCTCCCTTAAGCGCCTCATTATCCCCAAATAAACCTCTTGATTAATTGTACGTCCGAAAGGAATAAATTCATAGTGAACCAAATCATTAATATCAAAAAATGTAACAAGCAATGTCTTGACTTTGGATTTTGTAAATCTTGCCTTTTTAGTTTCGGTTCCCCTCTTTCAATCCATTGGCTGGATTGACGTTTGGTTTCCAGGTCATACAGATACACCCATGTCTCATCCCCGGTTATGATTTTTTGTATCCATTCTGGATCGGTCCGAGTCATTTCCACCATGTTTTTGCAGACATCTATTCTAACCTCCTTTTGTTCCTCTGTTAGAATCCGGGGAACACATTTTGAAGACGTCCGGATCATGTCTAAATATTTTGTTACTATTTGATGACACAGTCCTACAGATAGTCCAGTCTCTGAAGATAAGTCTTTAATAGAAATTCTTCTGTTAGATTTAATTAATTCCTTTATTTTGAGCTTGTTTTCCTCGCAACGTAATGATCTTGGACGCCCAGTATGCTGATCATCGTTTACCTTTTCCCGACCTTTTAGGAAGCGTGAAAACCATTCAAAATTTCTTGAATGGGATAAAGCTGCATCGCCAAATGCTTCTTTAATCAATTCATACGTCTCAGTAGCACTTTTTTTCAATTTAAAACAAAACTTAATGCAGATTCTCTGCTCTTCGAAAATGGCCATTTTAAAATTATAAATTCGAACCTTACAAGGAAATTGTTTTGTTCTATTTTAGATCGGCGCGTGCGCCACGAGACTCGTGCTTTCAGTTAGGTGTGGTCGAATGTCCAATATTTAACTCTGTATATGAAAAAAATATATTTTGCTTTTTATTTATTTTATTTTTTAACCAGTTCTGGAAATTAATGAACGCACCTTGTATATTGTGATGGTAAATCAATATTTATGTTTATGCTACAATATTCATTAGATATGAGAGGTTCCAAGATTAACCATTGATATTTGTTATTTTTGGAGTGGCATTTGTTTCTGATATGTTAAATGATGACCGATCTAAGCAATATGTTGATAAATCATGGGGATCGTTGGTGTTTAGTTCTGAGATTTCTATTGTGTTTGTTCAGTCTAAGTACCCAACAACAGCACACCGGTCCAGTGGCCACACATTCCTTCGTGCATACGTCAATGGTTAGCGTTTCACTGAAAGGCTAGTGTTGAATCAGCCGCGTTCTAGTCTTCGCTTTCCTCATCCAAATGGACCACGACATTAGTCGATTCTATTAATCTCCTCCGAATGGTGACCGCGGCCTTGTAGAATCTATTTAAACCAAAAAGAAGACCTTGATCAAACATTAATGCATTCATCCAGTTATATATTTGTTAACTATCAGATTGAGAAAAAGGATAGATCACCCAAGAGTTCCCTCTTTGTTTCTTCCGGCAAGAGCAGCCAAATATTGTATGCATGATTTCGTCTTGTATTCTGTTATTACAGCGCTTGGATCGATTTTCTGGGAATAACACTCATAAGAGTCTCAGTTGCACAATATGTCTTTTAATTACCAGAGGAGTATTTGTAAGTAGATATAGTTCTGCTGCTATTGGATTTTTAGAGTATTTAAAAAGTGACTATAATTTCTTCCATTTTCATGATCCTCACCGAAAATCTCAAAAACTATTTAATAATGACAACTTTCAGTGATATTCGTCCGCACTCCATTCTCAGCATAAATCCCGGAGTATATTTTGTTAAATTCAGGTAGCGTCTTAGAAAGCTGTTCTGAACTTGGTCAACTACTTTTATTTTGTCAAGTGCCCAAAAAGGGTGCGGCGTATAACATGTGAGGCAAGATTGTCGAATCAAATAATTTCATTGCCGCATTTAAAGAATTCATCTTGGATTTTGTCAAGACTCCCATACGGCTCCAATTGCTGCCAGGGTTTTGTCCTTGTAATATGCCGATACTTTATTTAGTGAGTTTGCAGTTGTAAGCGGGTATCCTAAGTATTGATATTTTGTAGTAACAGACAGCTGCCGCTCAACCCAAAACCATTTGTCATTTTGTGCTAATCGACCGTCGTTTCTGAAAATAATAATTTTTCACTTATTTTCATTCAAAAGGTTAATACTTATTTTCATTCAAGGTTAATAGATTTCTTTCAAAATATCTTTTTAGCATATTGATTTTTATTTGAAGATTATTTTTAGATTCACCAATCAGGACAGTGTCGTCTGCGTATAGCAAAAGATGTACATTTCCATATTTTGGGAGATATATTCCAGGTAAATCTGAATTATTGAAAAGATCAATTAATCTAATCTGTTCGATCAAATAATCCCTTGAATTAATATTAAAATAAAAACATAAGCCTCCAGGGCTTTTAAAAGAAACTTTTCCCTGGAGGCTTATGTTTTTATTTTAATCTAATCTGTATTGAGATATATTCCAGTCTCACCTATGCAGTTAGCATTGCAATTTTGGCATTGGATTGAGTGAACTGCACAGTGGTTTGAAGATTAAGTTTCAACTGTTTATCAGATTTACTTATAGTATTTCTTAGAAGTTGACCAATGGGGTTGATGGTTACTGATATATGTTTGGATTTTTTAACCCCAACTCCTACTTCACATTTAGCAGGAGACAAAAGGCTTATGAATGATGCACTTTCTCTCAGAGGTATCGCTTATCTTTTTCAATTATTCATTGATATTTGATCAATACAATTTTTAAATGTCAAAGTGAGATTTTTCCAGAGGCAAAGAAGATAATATTTGAATGATAAAAAATCAGAGAGAAACTGAAACCTCAGAACCTTCGTCCAGCAACAGACAAGAAAAAAAAGAAGAATTTATGGGATAAGAACTATTCGTACCAGTGAGAGGAGGAATGCCAAACACTGTAGAATATCAGCAACTACAACATCTCAGAACTATTTCTTAAGTTATTTCCTAAAAGAGGCTTTTGATCTTCAAAATTCATTTAGAGAAGTGAATGGAATTAAATTTCATTGTGTGTCGGAAATGTTTTCAGTTGAGGAAATAACTTTTGTGTAAATTGTAGTTCGCGGATTGTGACAGAAGCTATTTCAGGAACCTCCGCCGCGACTTGGTGTTAAAATTAGGCAGCGCTATCCTTCATCCCCTGCAACACGTGGCCTAGAGATCCATTTGTCTGAAAGGCAGTTTACGAAACAAAGGACTTTCGCCAGAATGAGCAGAGCCGACAGGAGGGAAAGTTGTCGCCGGTGTGGGTTGACCTATTTCACTTGTCGCGTTCTGTTTGAATGAGGTGCAACTATACTTAGCATTGTGGTAGCATGGGACGTGACAGATGGTAACTATACGTAGCTGTGTTAGCACATAAGGATACACACAATTAGTCACCATTAATAACAACAGTGATAGCATATTCAATCCTGAAAGGATGATAACGCCAATGGTGTGGTTTTGATTAAATATTATATCTCCGCTTATTTTTAAGTTGAATTATAAAAGGTTCTATAAACTCTAATTGTTTACAATGTTTAAAATGCTATGATCATCTCCTGGTGAGAGATAGACAGCTATTACCTATGATGTTAGAGTTTTAAGTTCTAATTATGATTAGAGAGCTGAGTTAGCGTGATGAGGCAGGTGGCAGCAATAATTAGCTGGGTTATCGTGATAAGACAGGTGGTGGCTATGATATTTAAGTTAGAGTGACGAGATAGATGGTGGCTATGATTATCTAAGTTAGAGAGACGAGATAGATGGTGGCTATGATAATCTAAGTTAGAGAGACGAGATAGATGGTGGCTATGTTTATCTATGTTAGAGTGACGAGATAGATGGTGGCTATGATTAGCTAAGTTAGAGTGACGAGATAGATAATGGCTATGATCATTTAAGTTAGAGTGACGAGATAGGTGGTGGCTATGATAATCTAAGTTAGAGAGACGAGATAGATGGTGGCTATGATTATCTATGTTAGAGTGACGAGATAGATGGTGGCTATGATTAGCTAAGTTAGAGTGACGAGATAGATAATGGCTATGATCATTTAAGTTAGAGTGACGAGATAGGTGGTGGCTATGATTATCTATGTTAGAGTGACGAGATAGATAGTAGACATGATTATCTAAGTTAGAGTGACTAGATAGGAGGTAGCTAGGATTATCTAAGTTAGAGTGACGAGATAGGTGGTGGCTATGATTATCTATGTTAGAGTGACGAGATAGATGGTGGTTATGATTAGCTAAGTTAGAGTGACGAGATAGGTGGTGGCTATGATCATTTAAGTTAGAGTGACGAGATAGGTGGTGGCTATGATAACTAAGTTAGAGAGACGAGATAGATGGTGGCTTGATTATCTAAGTTAGAGTGACGAGATAGATGGTGGCTATGATTATCTAAGTTAGAGTGACTAGATAGGAGGTAGCTATGATTATCTAAGTTAGAGTGACGAGATAGGTGGTGGCTATAATTATCTAAGTTAGAGTGACGAGATAGGTGGTGGCTATGATTATCTAAGTTAGAGTGACGAGATAGGTGGTGGCTATGATAACTAAGTTAGAGAGACGAGATAGATGGTGGCTATGCTTAACTAAGTTAGAGTGACGAGATAGATGGTGGCTATGATATCTAAGTTAGAGAGACGAGATAGATGGTGGCTATGATTATCTAAGTTAGAGTGACGAGATAGATGGTGGCTATGATTATCTAAGTTAGAGAGACGAGATAGGTGGTGGCTATGATTATCTAAGTTAGAGTGACGAGATAGGTGGTGGCTATGATTATCTAAGTTAGCCTGACTAGATAGGTGGTGGCTATGATAACTAAGTTAGAGAGACGAGATAGATGGTGGCTATGATTAGCTAAGTTAGAGTGTCAATTTATATTGACAAACATAAGAATTTATCTTATCTCAATTTTTAGCGGGTAGAATGGTGTTTGCGTTTGTTAAATGAACCGATCTCTCACGCCTTCTCATTGAACGAATGTGGCCATGTTTGTATATAAGAGGGGGGTAAGGGAATGCGAGGAGGCTAGTAAGGATTATTATTGTGTGGGGACACTTCAAGTGTTCTCTGCGTGCTTTATCCGTGTCTGGTGATGTCCTCGCATCCCTGTGTGACGCCGGTCCGATCCCTACCAACGATACAATAAAAGAGGAGTACAATTTTTTTATTTAACAAATTTTGAGTTTTTATTTACCCATCTTTTATTGTTGCTGTTGTACTCTTGAGTGTACTCTTTTATGTGTGTTAAGTTAAGCTTACTTTAGGCTCTAGTAAATTGCTCTTTGTGTGTAACCCGTAAAAGTTTACTTTTGTCATTGGCAAGCCTTGTCAGGATAGTTTTCTTGGCTTATATTCCCGTAATTTTGGCCTGAATTTTTTAAATTATATATATATATATATAAATAAATATAAGGCATATATTGGATCTAAATTTATTAAACAGCCAATATTTCTAGGGGCAACACGCCTCTCTTTATCAAGGCTTTTGATTTAAACTAAATCACGTGGGCATGTGATCCACTCATGCTATAAAAGATCAAAGTAAGAAACTATCTGATGAAAATTTCACTGTATATAAAATATATTTATAATTGTTATATTTAATAATAATTGAAAGAGTATATAATTAAATAACCATTTGATTAAATAAATGAAAAGATTGATAAATATTAGAAAATAAAAATGAGTAGGGATTATGATTCAATATGTTGTGTTGATAAATATATAAATAAAATATATTACTAGTATAAATATATACAAAAATAATTTTAAAAAAATAATAATAAATAAATAATTTAGGAAGATATAAATTCTCTATAAATTTCTGGTAGGTCAATTTTCCTATTTATGCTTTCTGTATTTAAATTTATAGAGAATTTATATCTTCCTAAATTATTTATTTATTATTTTTTTTAATTTTTTATTTTTAATATTTTTGTATATATTTATACTAGTAATATATTTTATTTATATTTATCAACACAACATATTGAATCATAATCCCTACTCATTTTTATTTTCTAATATTTATCAATCTTTTCATTTATTTAATCAAATGGTTATTTAATTATATACTCTTTTAATTATTATTAAATATAACAATTATAAATATATTTTATATACAGTGGAATTTTCATCAGATAGTTTCTTACTTTGATCTTATATAGCATGAGTGGATCACATGCCCACGTGATTTAGTTTAAATCAAAAGCCTTGATAAAGAGAGGCGTGTTGCCCCTAGAAATATTGGCTGTTTAATAAATTTAGATCCAATATATGCTTTATATTTATTTATATATATTATTATGGATTTCTCAATCTTTAATATATATATATTCTGAATATAGAGCAATCTATAATATGAATATATTTAAAAATAAGGCTATTTTGGATTATATTAGATTAAAAAATAATCTTATTACAATCCAAAACGAGCCTTATTTTTTAAATAGCTATATATATGAAAATAATAAAAAATATAAAAAAAGGTCAGGTGTGTGTTGATATTAAAAATAAAAAAGGCATATCCTAACCGTGCTCACATCAGCATCTCTAAATGTCAGAGCGCCATCTAGTGGAACAAAAATAAACTAAACGTTTATTCAACTCGTTCCGTGTTATTTGGCCAACCCAATTTCTTGATAAATCAAGAAAAGTCAACCACGAACGCTTTTCGGGCTGTTGGCTCTCGTCAGCGTGGTGCATACTGTATCTCTAAGACCAAATATTTGGCCCCAGTAGCTTCCTGAGAAATCAAGAAATGGGTATTTAAGGCCAAATTTGCGTAAATACACTTTTCATGCGAAAAAAAAAAAAATATATATATATATATATCAACAACAATAGCCTTTATTGGGCACACGTGCCATACAGGATTCTCCCGGTAGGACAAAATAAATAAATAACAAATTAGCATGATAGTTATATACAAATATTGGGTATTGACCTCGACCAATTATCGAGTTGGATCCGGTATCTGTGCTAAATATTTTGATTGAGCTGATTTCCAGTATTTTTAAAAAGCGAATGCAAAGGGTCTGGATTTTACGACTTTTGCCATTAAAACATTAGGCGAATTGCTATTATAGCCGGTCTCCTGACGAATAATTTCTCTTTCTTCTTCCATTGCCGTACAGTAGAACATGTAGTGTGGAAAATCGAGACTAAATTCACCGTTGCATAAGGTGCATTTTATGGTCTTAGTTTTCAATAGTGAAACATGATTAATTCTCTGTACTACAAAAAGGCTTCTTACTTGTGCAATGATTCTCTTTAAGGTTAGGGGGATATTGTCATTCAGATAGCATTCCATTGTAGGTGATCAATGAAAGTATTTATAGTGAGAGTAGAGTACTGATTTTCTTATTCTTACATAATCCAGCTGCAAGGACTGATCGGTTGCCGTTCTAATAATTAGGGGGATGTATCTTTGTAGAATATTGAAGTCTGTACTTCCAACAAGCCATGAGAAGCCGGTGTTATTAAGTAGCTCTGTTATACTTTTTACCAGTCCGATATTCTGTTTTGAAGAAATTGAAATGTCCCACAAATGTGCCAAACAAATTGAAGGTAGCCTGCTGCCGTCCATTTTCAGAATTCTAGTCCAGAATTTTAAAGTTAGTTTTTTCACTGTGATATCAAGAGAGTTTCTTCCTGTTTCGGCCCTCAAAATATAGCCCGGCGTATAGCTTGGAAGGCACAGAAAACATCTGAGAAAGGTATCCTGGATTCTATCTAAGATTAAGGCTTGATCATGTTCCCAGATTGGAGCCGCATAGAGTAGGACTGTCAAGATGATAGAATCCAACAATTTTTGAATCATTTCGTTATTAGAATCCAACAATCTCATACTTGCATGGAAGGATTTGAGCTTGGACTTCAGAATAATCTCCCCCACAGCACCCATCGCGGCCATGGTCCTGCCTCTATAATTTAAGGCCACTTGAGTGGAAGAAATCGAAGGGGTGAGCGGGTAGCCCAGGTACGTATATTTTGATGTAACGCTTAAAGGACTTTGACCCCAATACCATCTTTCCGAACGCGCCACCTTTTCTCCATTACGGAAAACCATTATGCTTGACTTGTTTTCGTTCAGAGTTAGTAAGTTAGTTTCTAGATAGGTTTTCAGTATATTGATTTTCAATTGAAGGTTTATTTTAGAATCACCGATCAAAACAATATCGTCGGCATATAGGAGGAGGTGTATGTTTCCGAAATTGGGTAAGTATATTCCTGACAACCCCGAGTCATCAAATATTTTAATAAAATCATTAATAAAGATATATATAAGTATTCACGCAAAATTGGCCTTAAATACCCATTTCTTGATTTCTCAGGAAGCCTCTGGGAACAAATATTTGGTCATAGAGGTACATTCTGCACCACGCTGACGAGGGCGAACAGCCCGAAACGCGTTCGTGATTGACTTTTCTTGATTTATCAAGAAATTGGGTTGGCCAAATATCACGGAACAAGTTAAATAAACGTTTAGTTTATTTTTGTTCCACTAGATGGCGCTTTGCTATCAGGAGATGCTCATGTCAACAAGGTCAGGATATGCCTTTTTTTATTTTTAAATCAACACCTGACCTTTTTATTATTTTTTTTCTATCGTTTTCTAATATATATATAAAACATAATTCATTTTTTAAAAATATAAATTTACTGTATGAAATTTTTGTTATTATGGATAGTAACTATTCTATCAAACTTCCTACGTTCAATGGAGTGGGGCTAAAAACTTTCATCAGGGAATTAGAGCTGAATGGAATAAGAAAGTTAAGGCACTGCTTATGTTCAAGGCTTTGTCGCTTAAAATTCGGGTTAGCATAGAAGAGATGGGCATAAAAATGACAGTAGTGTAGCGAGCATAATTGAGAAATTACGCATTTTATTGCCTGAAAAAACTCACGGTTTTAGGGAAAGTTTAAGCCCTTATGTGTTTAGGAAAAGATTCATGACCACTAGGAGAGATATAAAGTTCGATCTGAACAGCAGTTTAGTGTTCGATATTTTCGTAGACAATGTTCTTGATAAGTATAAAGAACCTGTTGTCCGTAGTGGGGTCAGCTGTATTGACGAGGCAGTTAGAATTATGGCCATGGAGGATGGTGTAGAGAACCGCTGCCACTTTAAGCAACGGGCATGTGCGGCGGACATAGAGGAGGTTAGCAGTCTGAAGGGAAGGTTAGATACGCTCAATGCTGTAGTAGGCAAGATAAAGCACGAGTCAGAGAAGTGAATTAACGATCTTAAGGAAGAAATAGGGAGGCTGACTAAACTGCTTAGCGAGAGTAAGCTGGAATCTTCTAAAAATGGCGGTAGGCATAAATTAAAATGTTTCCGCTGTGGGAAGATGGGGCATATTGCCAGGTTTTGCAAGGAGAAAAGAGTTTTAAACTACTAAACTCGGGCAAAACGGCCAGTGCTTGTTCGAGTTGGCCGAAGTCAGCCACTGGTATTCAACCAATTGCTAAGATTGTTAATGTTCGTTCTAGCCGGGATCCTGTTGGAACTCTGCCATTTGTTAGGAAATCAATAAACGGCAATACTTGGCACTTATTATGCGATACAGAAGGCCAAGTTAGCATAATAAATTCAGAAAGGTGTAAAGTTCTGAATGAGGACCAGGACAAAGCAATTGACAATCTTAAAATTGTGTCAGTTACAGGCCACGTCAAGACGTTGACGAAGGTAAAAAACTGTAGGGTAAATACAGATAAGGGTTTCGAACTAGGAGAGATAAACTTTTGGTTAATGACACTTGAAGATAAGGACTACGACGGCATTCTTGCGATAAAGGAGATAAGGAGAGTGAACATTCCGTTGCCCCCCTGTGTGGGAGGAATGCAATGTATCGTCCGCGGCGACTGAAGACTGGCAACAGGTAGATATTGGCCAAGTTAATGGCAAACATCAGCAGCTGGTCCGCGACATACTGGAACATAGATCAGATATGTTCGTGGAAAATGTCGCAGAGTTAAAAGCAGCTAAGGTACCGCTTATAAAAATTGGTGTTGACATAAATGACGTTACTTTTAGGCGGCAGTATCCTATTCCCTATAGTTTGCTAGAGCCATACAAGGAACTTTTCGATAAGGTCTTAGAGAGCGGTATCCTAAAAAGATCGGGATCTGATTGGAGCAGTCTAGTACATCTTGTCAAGAAGCCTGGCGGTCCCTTGAGATTCGTGCTGGACCTCAGACAGCTCAACGAAAAAATAAGGAATCAAGATTATCCCATGATCCAGATAGACACCGCCATGGCAGTGTCTGTGGGGGGTGCTAAATATTTTGGTACCTTGGATCTAGCCAGTGGGTATTATCAGTTGACGCTGGACAGTAACGTCACGAGATGCTTCGCTTTTCAAACCCCTTTCGTAAAATTTGAGATGTCAAGGCTTCCTCAAGGCTGTAAGATATCTTCAAATGTATTTAAGAGAGAAATGCATCGTATCCTAAGCGGCTTAATGGGGAAGAATTGCCAATGTTTTATTGACGACGTTCTGGTATACTCGGAGTCGTTGGAGCAGCATCTGGCTGACTTAACTGAGGTGTTGGACAGACTTAGGAAATATGGGCTTCAAGTGAGACCTAACAAATGCCAGCTCTTTCAGGAAGAAGTGACCTTCTTTGGACACAGAGTGGACAAGGGTGGAATTCATCCTAAAGAGAACATCATTGAAAAAATTAAAGCCATGAGTCGTCCTAAAACTGTATCAGGCGTCAGACGTTTTCTTGGAGTTGTTGGTTTCTATAGGTAATTCATTGCTGGTTTCTCTGAAATAGCGGCCCTCTTTAAATTTTACCAAAAGGAATAAGCATCAAATATTGACGTTTTAAAATTTCTTTTGGCTCATCTTTCTGGCTTCCTTTGCTAATTCAACCGCCTTCTGATTGCCCCCGATTCCAACATGGACAGGAATCCATTGTAGAATGCAGTTCTTCTACAATAGTACCAGTTGGTTTATTAACGAGCATATGTTTTGAGTGATTTTTGCATTGCACTTCTGAATTGATTCTAATTCAGATCTAGAGTTACTGTACATTATAATTCCTACTGCTTGATGCAGGAATAGTTGATTAAGGTATATTCCAGGGCTTTCCAGATAGCTGTCAGTTTACAAGTGAAGTTTGTTGAAATCTTTCCTGCTCTTTCTTTGATTTTGATGTACGTTCCATCTTGTTATATTAATTCCGGCCCCTCAATTATTCAGGGTAAGACCTAAAGATCCATTTGTATATAGGCTATTAAATAATTTCTCTGATTTTATAGATCAATTATCTCTTTTTTTTTATGCTTTTGTTCTTTTTATTTAAGGGTTCATTCAGATTAAGTATGATGAGTACATTCGAGGGCAATGAGATAGGAAATATAGGTTCTTCTTGTATTGGTGAATTCTCGTGTTTAATATTTATGCGTTTTCTCATATTTTTGACGTATTGAAGTGTTAAAGATCTTTTGAGTCGTTCTTTTTGGGTTTGAGGTTTTATTGGATATATGTTTGGTTTATTTACTTTTTATGTTATTAGTGAATTTTATTGTTATTAATTGTGTGTGTATTCGGTTTTCAAGTCGATCTAGACCACAGTCTTTCTAAATATTTTCATTGTTGATGGATGAGACAGCATCAGTGATTTATTTTGGCCGCTTTTGCTCGGACACTGTCCAGTCTTCCTTTCAGCGATGAACTTGAGGGAGTCCAAGACAGTGTTTCATATTCCATTATTGGCTTTATTAAGATGGTATAATTTTGTAATTATTATTATTTTTTAATTCATTGAAGCATTTTTTGGCAGACATATTCAATTTTTTTATCATCATCATTTTGGATATTGTTTTGGGTTTTTTTTTTTTTGTTAGTAATCAAATCATTTTGCCATCGTATTTTATTTTTTGGTTTGTTGTGTTCTTTTTTAAGCAATAAAAAATATATAAGTTAGGTGTAATATTCAATTCAAACATATGGAACCAACATCGATTCATTTTTAAAACAAGGCAAAATCATAAGCTTATACAACTTTCACTTTTTCATACAGTAGGTATCATATATTCTTAAGAACAGTAATTCACTTTTGAGAATTTTTTGCAAACGTTCTTTTATCAAGGTATATAATACAAGAATATACAATTCCGTGAAAGGTTTATATGGTACGAAGTCTACTTTACAAATAAAATCCCAATTAAATCTTCAGAATTATTTTATTAAATAGAAATTTGTACTGGAATCATTCACAACGTGAACAAAATTTTTTTAAAACCTTGAAATTATAGAAGGCTAAATTTTATAGTTTGAAGACAAATGTTTTTCATACTAAAATAGTCTTCTAGTAAAAATAATCATTCAGTTATTAGTTACTTTGTCCTATACGAGAGATATGGAAGTGTTAATACGATGCATTAGCGCGCCACCTGTTATGAGAAATTTGAACTATTTTTGACGGACATGATTTAAAAAAAAATCAATTTTCTACTGCCCTTAGTGCAATGATAAAATAATGGGAGGGCCTGGCTAATCAGTGGTGAACCCTCCCAGTGGTTTCGCCAATTTAATCTACCATCCCGCTGTCATATTGCATTTTTCGGTTTTCCTTTTATACTGATAGTGAAGCTAGACTTTTGGAATGGGTATTTTAAATGAACTATGGACATAAGCATGATGCATTAGCGCGCCACCTGTTATGAGAAATTTAAACTATTTTTGACCCGTATGATTCTTTTAAAAATAAATCAATTTTCTACTACCCATACTGCAATGATAAAATAATGGGAGGGCCTGGCTCATCAGTGGTGAACCCTCCCAGCGGTTTCGCCAGTTTAATCTACCATATACCGCTGTAATATTGCATTTTTCAGTTTTATAAATATTATGTTTTAGAAACGTTTACTTGCACAGTATGCGGAAGATCAATGCTCGAAGCATATTATATATTTATCATTATATATATTTATACTGTCCTCTCAAATCTTATGTCCATAGTTCATTTAAAATACCCTTTCCAAGAGTCTATCTTCAGTATCACTATAAAAGGAAAACCGAAAAATGCAATATTACAGCGGTATGGTAGATTAAACTGGCGAAACCTCTGGGAGGGTTCACCACTGATAAGCCAGGCCCTCCCATTATTTTATCATTGCAGTAAGGGAAGTAGAAAATTGATTTATTTCAGAAAGAATCATACGCGTCAAACATAGTTCAAATTTCTCATATGGAAGTGTGCTTAGAGATAATTATATCTACTTTGATAATTATAAAATGTCTGTCTAAGACAGGTAAGAGAATTCTGAATATACTATAAATAATTTTGAAATACATGTAAATATCTCTAAACACACTTCTATATATTTTTATAGGACATAGTAACTAATAACTAAAGGTAAATATTTTTACTAGAAGACTATTTTAGTATAAAAAAACATTTACCATCAAACTACACAATTTCGCCTTGGGTTTTTTTGGCTGTAATAGGTATAAAATTTTTATTAAGTACAGTTGTTGATTATAGTTTTTTGTATTATCTCTATATATGTATTGTATTAACTATCTCATTGTATTGAGTATATTTGTTGTATTAGGTGTGAAGTTGTTACATTAAGTAGAAATCCTGTAGTTTATATGTTTATTGTATTAGAGGTATGGTTCAAATCACATTAATAGGTACCGCTCAGCAAGAGCAACCTAGTTCATGATAATTGAAAGAGTGAATAATATGTGAAGGTTATTCACATATTAAACAACATTTTAACGCGGGATTCAATCCCGGTTCATGACTGTCGGGAATCGAGCGTGTTACCCTCTCATTCACCGACTTATTTATTAGAGGTAAATATTTGCGTTATATCAGCCATATTTATTTGATTTTAGGAAATTGTTGTTTTAGACGCATTTAGCTGTATTATAAATTATTGGTTGAATTAGAAATATTTGTGGTATTATCAATATATAGCAAGATAATTTGGCGTTTGGCGCTTCAGAACCCTAGTTAGCTTTCCTCATCTTAACTGTGCTATGAGTCGCCATCTATCGGAGAAAATAAGAACTATTTTAAACTCTTAATCTATAAAAAAAAAAGTAATTTCTTAATTTTTAAAATTATTACTGAATATTCGCTGTATTTTAGTATTTATTTTAATTTTTTAAAACTATTTTATATATTTACTCGTGTGTTCTATCAAGTACATTTTGAAGATATGCTCTTATCTTGACGAAGGAATAAAAGTTTTCGACGACGTGTTTCTTTTATTTGTGCTGTATAATCGGCAAGCTTTCGGACTTTGACGTCCTTCAACAGGCATCTATCCAAGAAACTAGAAACTTCTCTTGTAATATGCTATTATGGGCGTTTTTGAGAAACACTGCGCAAAAAAGCTTCCTATTTATTGATATAAAAATAGAAGCTTTCGGGTATTGTTCTTCATTATGTCACGACGACTAGAATAAGATAAAGTTGGAACTTATATACAAAGAAATAATATGATAAATTTTCACGGTCATTGTATTCAATATATAGTATGGTTGTGGTGGTGTCTTGTCCATGTTTCTCCATGGAAAGGAGGGTGCCATTGCCCCGTTAGTCAGCCACATTTCAGAGTTCCCTGTAGGCCTTCACGGTTACCGTAGCGGCTCGGGGCTCACGACACCGTACTTCACCCTACAGGGCAGTCCCTTACTTGTGCTGCTCCTCCCGCCCGCCACGTAGACGAGGACTTTTGGGCGGGAGTATTTAGTATGGTATTATCTCTATATATATAGCCACGTGCAAAATTAGGAAAGACAAACTTCAGGATGACACAGCAATTCATTTAGGGCAAGAACAAGCTATGAATGATAATAAAAAAAAAGATAAGCTATGAGGGAAGTTTACAGAGTAGCAAAATATAAGCAAAAAATTAAACTGTGTTAATAATAAAATAATAAATACTTTGCTACAATATTAATGAAATTTGAAACGATTAGCGAGATAATTTTTTTTTTTCAGAATAAAACATTTCCAAATGTCCTTTCTGCGAAGGAAAAAAAAATTGAGAAGGAACATTTTCATACACGGTTAACTCTTAATTACCTTACCGGCGTTTGAGAGAGAGACTCCATTCAAAATTAATTCTTGAAAACATGGAAATTTATATATACTATAATTTGAAGCACTCACTTCTGGTGATAGCGCTTAAAATCGTATTTTTACAAGGGAACTAGCTTTTTCAAATAAAAATTCTTTGTCAAACTCCATGAGGGAAAATAAAGAATGTCTGAGATGGTTAATGCCTTTCACCAAATATCTCTTAATTATTTCAAGGTAAATTGTGTGAGGACTAGTTCTTACAACACAGTAGAACCTCTCATGAGAGACCACTCATAAATACTCCTGGATCTCTCCAGGAGGTGGTCGTACATTGTAAGAGGGATTATATCGTGGAAAGTCTTTTTTGTTATTATTTTATCGCACAAAAGTGTTTCTAATCAGGTGGTTTTTCATTTGATGTTGGATTAGATCGTGACAAGTTATTTTGGATTTTACAAAATTGGTCGCTCAATGAGGTAGGTGGTCGTTCATTTAATATTGGATTAGATCGGGACAAGTTATTTTTAATTTTCCAAAAAATGATCGTTCATTTGATGTTGGGTCGGGACAAAAATGGTCGCTCAGGAAGATGGTAATTCATGGGAGGTTTTAATGTGAAAGTTTTATTTTTATCTATAGGAATATCAAAATTATTTCAAATAATTATAAAAGGGGAAAATATATAAATAGAAATGCTTGTCCAAAATAAATTCAAGAAACATAATAACAAAGTTGACCTTTCCGAAATTTTGTCAAAATACTGCTTTATTCGTCCTTTCAAACGTGCCTCACCACTGGGAGACGAATGCCAGAAGTGACAGGTAAACTCGTTATCCTTACTTGACCTCGTTAAACAAACACCGATTTATCGCACTCTAGGGCAGACTTAGTCGAGAGCTCCAAGAATCCGCCTTATCTTTTAGCCGTCAACTTCGTTTCACGCTCCAGGAAAACCCTATATCACTGACATGGTCCGCAATAATCTCCATATGTGATGTCATTTTCATTAACTAAATATACTTAAGTTTGAATCCATCGGAAAAGAAGTATTTTAGTTGAATTTTTACCTAAATAGCCAAGTTATATTGTTTCATTTGAGAAAAAAGTCTCATTTTTGAACTCTATACAAGAAATGAAACTTGAGGCCACAACGAACTATCTATGTATAATAAATAAAATTAGTAAACACGAATAATAATTTAAAAAACTCTCTACTGTCCTTACCAGGATGAAAGAATATTGGGAAAGTCTTCCCGCCAAATCTGGCTGATGAGTGGTGAACCCTGGAACTCCAACCAACCATAGTCATCTTCAACCAAGTAAAGCCATCTCCAATTAACCAGTCACCTTCAACCAACCATATTCATCTCCAAGCAACCATATTGATCTTCGACCAACCATAGTCATCTTCAACTAACCCTATTCATCTCCAAACAACCATAGCCATCTTCAACCAACCATACCCTTCCCCAACCAACTAAAGCCATCTCCAACCAACCATATTCATCTAATCCAGAAGATAGAGGTTACCTGGCGGGTATTCATATTTCTGTGAAAAATAGAATACAGAAATATTCATCTTAAACCAACCATATTCATCTCCAACCAACCATAGCCATATACAGCCGTCATCTGTTCCAACCAACGTCAGCAACTATTTCTGGAAATCTTCAACTCCAAACAACACCAGCTTTTTCAAGGTACATTTTTTCTGACTTCCATATTACCAATAATAAACTTCTATACTATTTTACATTCCGCATATAATATTGCCACAGTAATGAAGGTAACGAGTTGTTTGGGTAGAATAAAATAATAATTTATTAGATGAGCTTAAATAGTTAAATATTTTGGGAGATAACAAAGTAGGATAAATAAACTAAGTTAAATGGATAAAAATAATTATTTATTGAGGAAGTAACTTCAAAGACCTAAACAGCTAGCGATCGGCTACGCCCCTAAGATGGCGACTAATGTTTACCAACTTCCCGCCTAGAGCGCGCACCATCTTCTTCTTTACTTCCGGGCTAATTGGCCTAATGTGTAAGGTCTTCTAGCCCCCAACATGGCTGCAGAACGCGAACTGGTGGCAAGGGATCCTAAGATCTGGCAGAGGAGAAGTCTTCGTAGGGGAGGAGGAAGCTTGGAGATGGCAGGGAAACAGCGCCTTGATGCAGTGAGATTCAGGATTCTTGGCAGGGGACGGAGTCCAGTAGGGAAGGCAGGAGGTCCTGGAAGCCTAGAACTTGAGGGCCCTAGACTTCAGGATGGGGCAGCTTGAGGCTCTCGCCTCATGCTTGTCAGGCAGGCCCTTGGCGCAGCAGTTGGCACACTTGGAGGTGCGCTGGTTGGCAAGGGATGGACAGGCACGACCTTCATGGCCGTCTTCACCGCAGTGGAAGCACTTTGGAGCTCTGGAGCATTGTGCGGAGTTGTGGCCGAAGCCACAGCAGCGGAAGCAGACGCGGGCACGGATGGATTCCTGAAAGTTGAGGATGACCCCATCCACAACGATCCTACCGCGCACGCCCAGGGCTCTGAAGGTCTTGAGGTCCACCTCGATGAAGGCGGTGCAGGTCCCGTTTCTGGGTGCAGAACAGTGCGCCACGCGCACCACCTTGTCCCCAGGGAGTTGGCTAACAGCAGGGGTCTCCAGGAAGGTCTCTTCGATGGTGGAGTTGGTTGTCTCCTCGTCCATTTTGAAGAGGTAGATGCGAGGCAGGATCTTCTTCTGCTGGCGGACCTTCATACCATCCAGCTTGTTGGTCAGGGAGGTTGTCACTGCGGGGATGGTGTCTGGGTTGCTGGAATGTAGGACCAGATTCCCCTTGGTGCGCAGGGAAGCCCAGACGCCTTGGGGGAGAGTGTGGGCGGCGCGGACTGCCTCCAGCATCTCCCTTGGGTCAGCCTGCGGGTCATCAGAGATGACCACTGTGTGAGCCGCCGATTTTTCTCCATGGAGAGTTACTCGGGCGGCCGCAGGCTTGGAGACGCGGGAAGGCGCAGGCTTGGAAGGACCTTGCAAATTGGTCCTCTTTGCAGGCTGGTTGAGAGCCTCAGGCTGCTTCCTTTTTGTTGGAGCAGGAGCAGGCAACTTTGGGGCAGGCTTCTTCGTTGGGAGAGCAGCAGGAGCAGGGGTGGCGGGCTTTGACTGGGTCAGTCTGGGAGCAGGTGTCCTTGCAGGAAGGAGCTGGGCAGGTTTGGGTAGAGGTAGAGATAACCGGAGGGCGGGTGGAGGAGGCTTCGAGGGCAGTGAGTTTCTCCAGGAGTTGGTCGCGGTCGGCAGTCATGGCCTTCAGTTTCTCTGAAAGCCCAAGGATGCAGGCGCGGCGATTCTGGAGTAGCCTATCAATGGTGGAGTGCAGGTCAGGATGGGAGAAGCTGTTGTATTGGGACCCGGTGATCCTGTCAATTTTTTCAACAGTCTCAGGGGTAATTTGGAGGCCTTCAGATTCTTGGTAGAGGGCGGCATTGTAGTTGGCGGAGGAGCCATAGTAGTTTGGTGATGGAAAGGGGGGGGGGGGGAGATGTACACAGGTGCATCGGCGGGATAGCCCATGCCCGTTATGTCAAAGGCTGGCTTGCCGTTCCACATAGATACTGCATGTTCACTTTCCTCGGCGGGCGTAACTTCAGAATCAGCAGTGTTATTCTTTTTCGTTTTTCCTCTTCCCATTTTGATGGAGGAGAGTGCAGGCGGCCGCTCTGGAGAGCAGTTATTTGATAAAAGTGGGCTAAATACTGGCGATATCGGCCGTTCGGGAGGGCCACGTTTTCAGTATTTTTTTTCATGAGTTCATGGAGGCCAGGGAATGGGTGCAACAGTCTACAGGGCCTCGGGGGGTCAGTAGTTAGCAGCAGAGCCAGGGGTCTTCAGGGAAGCACTCAGAGATCTTCTCTGGATGAAATCCGGGGGTGAAAAAAAAAAGAAGGAAAAACCGCGCACGCGCTCTATCGGAGCTTATGTACATAACACTAGCCTAGCTGCCGGCACGTCATCTATCGGGGCTTAGGTACATAACACTAGCCTAGCTGCCGGCGCGCCCTCTATCGGAGCTTATGTACATAACACTAGCCTAGCTAACGGCATGTCATCTATCGGAGCTTATGTACATAACACTAGCCTAGCTGCCGGCACGTCATCTATCGGGGCTTAGGTACATAACACTAGCTTAGCTGCCAACGCCATCTATCGGAGCTTATGTACATAACACTCGCCGAGCTGCCAACGCCATCTATCGGAACTTATGTGCATAACACTCGCCGAGCTGCCAACGCCATCTATCGGAACTTATGTACATAACACCGAGTTTCCGATGTATTATTCAAGTTACAGACTATGTACATTTTTGGTCATGACAATATATATAGAAAATTCCAATTGATATGTGTTTTTTTTTTTAATAATACATTTAAAAATAGTTCAATAGACACAGCACATATGCAAAACAGTTGGCCAAGAACACAACCTAACATCTTTCTCATATTTTAAACATGCCTTTATATATTTTATTTTACAACATACATTCATATATATAATGTCATGATATAATTCTGGTAATTGACTAAAAAATTTAATGATATTTCCAAGTTTTATTTTCATAATTGTTTTGAAAATATGAAAAAACAATAGAAAAAATAAAATATAAGTGGGCCAGGTGTTGATATTAAAAATAAAGAAGGCATCTCCTGACCACGAGCACATGTGCTTTTTTAGATGGCAGAGCGCCATCTAGTGGAGCAAAAATAAACTAAACGTTTATTTAGCTTGCTCCGTGATATTTGGCCAACCCAATTTCTTGATAAATCAAGAAAAGCCATCCACGAACGCGTTTCGCGCTGTTAGCGCTCGTCAGCGTGGAGTAGGCTGTAACCACTGCGACCAAAGCGTCTTTACGCAAATTTGGCCTTAAATACCCATTTCTTGATTTCTCGGGAAGCCATTGGGACCAAAAAATCTTTTTGGTCGCAGTGGTTACAGCCTACTCCACGCTGACGAGCGCCAACAGCGCGAAACGCGTTCGTGGATGGCTTTTCGTGATTTATCAAGAAATTGGGTTGGCCAAATATCACGGAGCAAGCTAAATAAACGTTTAGTTTTTTTTTGCTCCACTAGATGGCGCTCTGCCATCTAAAAAAGCACATGTGCTCGTGGTCAGGAGATGTCTTCTTTATTTTTAATATATATATATGAAAAAACAATAGAAAAAAAAGTGGGTCAGGTGTTGATATTAAAAATAAAGAAAGCATATTCTGACCAGGAGCACATGTGCTTTACAGAAGGCAAAGCGCCATCTGGTGGAACAGAGATCAACTAAACATTGATTTAGCCTGTTCCCTGATATTTGGCCAACCCAATTTCTTGATAAATCAAGAAAAGCCATCCACGAACGCGTTTCGCGCTGTTGGCGCTCGTCAGCCTGGAGTAGGCTGTACCACTGCGACCAAAAATAATTTTTGGTCTCAGAGGCTTCTTGAGAAACCAAGAAATATATATATTTAATATACGGGACTTTTGAGGTGATTGTTTGATTGATTGGTTGGTTGTTGAGTGATTGATGGTTGTCGTAGTAGTAAGATCCCTGTTGACTTACTTGATAGTTGATGTGGGCGCAGTCGTTTTTTGGCTGAAATGGTAAAGTTTTCTCACAGGGGAAAATAACGAGACAGGACACAGGATTAGATTAAGAAATAGGCCAGCGATCAAGGGAGAGAGGGGTGAGACTATTGGCGTTTTTGACTAATGTGGTTAGGCTGTTCACATATTGAACATTGGACTTATCTGGGTGATGAGCAGATGGTGGCGAGCTCCAACTGGTTGCGATGGTGCCGAGGTCCTCACTCGTTGCGATGGGGTCGAACTCCTAACTTGTTCCTTGGCCGGTCCAGGTCCTAACTTGTTGCGATGGTGCCGAGGTCCTGACTGATTAACCTGAGTCCGAGATTTAACTCGTTAACTCTTCAGTGCTCTCATTGGAGGTCTCTCATTGGCTCTTAGTTAGTCCTGCTGGACTCTGATTGGATCTTAGCTATTCCTTGTTTTAACATGCTCCCGGAAGAAGAGGTTCTTGAACTCAGTTTTATGAGTTCCTGGGTAATAACTTTTGCTTCCTGGATAATGAAAACCTGCTAATGATTGTTTCTTCTCTGATGGCCTTTCTCCCAGATTCGCTAAGCCTAGCTTTTATTAAAATCTTTAGATCATACTATGCATACATATATTGTGGTGGGGTTACATCTAGTTATATACAAATTATGACATATATATATTTTAAATTCCCCATGTCTACTAACACTTGATAAACCTAACTCGCCTGACTCGGCATATATTTTATTATTTTCAAAAGTTGTATTCCAGCAATTATTTGTTTTCATGTGCGTCAATATCTAAAAGCGTTCCTCACAATATGTAAATAGCGTGTAGTCAACTTATGTACATTTTAAAGATTTTTTTTCTTTTTTTATATTCATCTTAATTATATTTTTTAAAATATGTGATCATTATTTTTTTCTTACCATTCATTCTTCATTGTTTTTTTTTTACACCTTCATTCCTTTTTTCTTATTATGATTTTTGTACATAATTATTTGTTTACAATTTATTACTTTTTTTGCATAAATTGCTATTTTTCGTACAATCATCAAATGTATCAGTAATACCACCTATTTTCTGCCATTATTTTCATATTATTTTCAACGTGTTATCTTTTTTAAATTTAAATATTGTATATAATAATCATGCATTATATTTTTCATATTCATTTTTATTATTATTCGTATCATTTTCTTAATGTCTTTGCCTATCTATTGGTTAACATTGAGAAGCCAATATGATAAAGGAATATCACAATTTCATTTTTCACTCATTTAGCTATCATTTCTTTTATCATCCTTCACTATAAATGATTTTAAAGCATTTTCGCATTTAATTATTGTCATTTCCTTTATATTGATTACCATTGTAAAACCAATATGATAAAAGGAATATAACGCGTCATTTTATTTTCACTTCATCTCCATTAATCTCTGTTATTATCATTCACTATAATTATTGCATATTTTTATCATTTTATTATTGGCATTTGATTTCTATTTTTTATAATTGAAAAACCAATATGATAATGTAATATCACGTTTCATATTTTCTTTCTATGAATAATTTTTGTTATCACTCTTTTTCCTATGTGAGCAATTATCACGACATAAAAAGCAAGCAACAACGATTATTCCTGGAAGCACTAGTATCATCAAAAATAAATAGCATTAATAGAAAAAATAGACCTCCCAACCCAATATGGCAATATCCCTGACAAATTATCTATAAATTAATATATATTTCATCCCATTATAATATCTAATATTTTAGCTGTAAACAGTCTGATGCACGCCCACGAGAGCACGTGCCAATAACACATTTTTTCAATTATTTCTGTACAAAGTTGATCTTTTGTACATAGAAATATTTGCCCGTTGAAGACCAAAAATTTGCTCTAAAGTTCGTGAAATCAAAATTAAATGAAACTCTTTACCTTAATTTTTTCTTATTTTTCCTTTATTTTTATTTTAAAAATTTTTGTCTGCTGAGCACAATTATATTCTTTACAGGGTGTCACAGTGCGCATAGACTCATGTGTATATGTTTGCATTGTTGGCCGGAGAGCGAAATTAGAAAGACAGCTCGCTGGCAGGCGCGTAAGCACGCCGGCAGGCGCATGCGCAGGCAGCGCGTGCGGCTTGTTCGAAAACTTTTTTAAATAAACAAAGTGTGTTTTTGATTTTCTCGGCTGTAAATTTTGATAAGTTGACAAATAGGGAATAGGCCCTAAATTAAAATATCCTACACAGGGTATAAAATGTTATAAAAATAAAATTTTATTTAAAAAAAAATATGTTCTAGAATAAACTCTGTGAAGTCGACCGCCAGATGACTCCGCTTTACACCATATGAATTTATTGTTTTCCTCTGTCCGCCACAAAACATTTTGTAAGTATGTATATTAGTAACTAAAATATTTTCTTCTACTCGCCTCAAATTAGGTATTTTTCTCAAATTATGTCTGAAATAACTTGAAGTAATCTAGTTTCAAGATACTTCTTATAAATCAATTTGTTTTATATAAATTAACAGCTCAATTAAAGCAAATAGTAATTAAGAATTGTTTTATTCTATTTTTTAAGATGTCACGACTGGGCACAATAAAAGCAAATTCTCAGAATTTGAAAATATATCTCCATAAAATAAATCATAGAATTTTATTTACATATCATATGTAATATCATATTTAATATCATACATATATATGAAAAAACAATAGAAAAAATAAAAGATAAGTGGGTCAGTTGTTGATATTAAAATATCAAAATTAGCTCCACTAGATGGCGCTCTGCAATCTAAAAAGCGCATGCGCTCGTGGTCAGGAGATGCCTTCTTTATTTTTAATACATATATATATATAAGCATAGGGCGCCTCTCCCGTCAAAATAAACGTCAAAACCTGACGTTGACGACCTGGTGTTGTGGCTTTGTCACCGACCCGAGGCCGCTAGTTGCGGCGACGGTCAATAAATGGCTTCAGGTTTTGACGTTTATTTTGACGGGAGAGGCTCCCTATGCTTCTATAGATCAATTTCCTCCCGGCAAATTTTCCATATATATATATTAAAAATAAAAAAGGCATATACTGACCTTTTATATTTTATATTTTTTATTGTTTTTCATATATATTTATGAAACTGTCTGGTCGTTGGTGTGCAATTCACATCACGCTTACGAGAGCCAAAATCAAGATGTTCGTGTGTGATGGGCTTTTCCTACGAATTATGTGTTAAAGTTGCCTAAGATATATCTTATTGTAACCTGGAACTTTGTTGTGCAATGTCTAACTGATTTCAAGGTGTGTAGAATGTATAGAGCACTTACCTAAGCTAGCTTATTATAGTCTGGTACCCTGTAAAATGTGAATTGATTTCTGCATTTATAGGCATGCAAAGTACACACACACACACTTGAAGTAAAATAAGTGTTAAACTCTACCTACCATTGTCCTATGTCAATGTGCACTTGGGATAAGTAGAAAATGGTTTAAGCCCAACGACAATGCACAATGTTATCTAATCTATTTAATAATTGTGCACCAAGATAGTCTATAAATCGTATGGAAATTGCATATTAAAATTTAATCCACCACCCGCGCAACTAAGTGAATTGTGTTTTGAAATATCTTTTTAGATTCAATTAAGGATTTATCAAATGAGTGATGGTCCTAATTGACCCAAAGAGCCAACAAAGTATTTACCAGGGAATAGAAATTCGAGGTAGCCTTATGCATACCCAAATATTAACCGATCTATACCTAACTATTTTGTCCCAAGCTATCTTTTTAAACTCTTTCAAATATTAACTTGATAGTTGTGCATCAAATTCATACAAGTTAGTCGAGGGTTTAGTAAAATATTTACCTATAGATGGTTGTGTGTGCTTAGCGGCGTACAAATTATCCTAAGGTTCACCCAAATGTCAATATAAGAATTATGCTATACATTTTCATATTATGATGCATTAGCGCGCCATCTGTTATGGAAATCCGAAACTATTATAGACGCGTATGATTATTTTAATTAAATAATCATACACGTCTATAATAGTTTCGAATTCTCATAAATTTTCATAACCCACCTCCTTAAGTATTTTATTGTGTTTTCCCGTTTGTCTAAGATGGCCCATGAATTAGTCCATCGATATAAAAATCGTGGTCAAATGCACTTAACGATCTCTGGTCATTATTTATTTCACAGGCAATTAGTTTATTTCAGAAAAATATTGAACTTAAAACTTGTATAGATAGAAAGATCACCTCCTCCGTCAAACTATGCCCCATCTATTGACCGTCTATGAAACTTATCATATTCGGATATGTGACAAAGCCACAACACCAGCTTTGGAGTCCTTAGAAGACCAACCTGAAGACCATGGATTCGTGATAATGGCCCTCACTAATCCGAAGTTGGCCTTGATTTCCTGAGATCCGCGAGGATATATAAAATCTTTTATATACCAAAGAGGTGTTTAGCCGTCTAAATAACCAAGCCAATTCTATGGTCGAAGTAAAAATAACTCTAAAATAACTTTATAAAATAAAGCTTCTAAATGTTAAGAATTCAAAATTTAGTTATATTTTCAATAGCATCGTAAGTGCTATATTCCCGAGTAAGTGGAGGAAATACTACTTTCTAACAAAGGCCGTAGCTCTTGATCAAGATGATAATCCCGAAGTTTCCTTAATGCCGTACCATTTACCTCAAAGACATCGAGCTAACATAGCTCAGTCTACTAGTGCTTCGTTCATTAACAGACACAACAGGATGAGTGTAAACACTTAAGAAGAACCACACACTTAAAAAAGGATAATAAATTTAATATCTTCTCCATCTAAACAACAAAAGAATTATAGATGTCTTGATGTCGACGTGCAGTTCTAGTGTAGATTGGGAGAAGTGACATGCGTCGATACTTACCTTCTTTTAACCATCTTCACCTTCTTACCTTCAATTCAAACATTACACATAAGTAGAAAATACAAAAAAGCTATATTTTAAATATATATTTTTCGATTTCCACTCGCTCCCTAAAATATCACACAGAACAGAATTGTTTGTGAAAACTTAAAAGAAAAATGTGTTCCTTCCATAAGATTTTGTTATAAAATAAAGTTATCCTAATTTAAATATTGCTGAATAATGTTCAATTGACATGATTACAAATGATTATTTAATAAAAGTAACATTTTAATCGTAGCGTACCTTTTTAATCGTTTCCGCTAAATAGCTTGATTTATGTTGAAGATATTATTTTAAGAACACGTCATAGTGTATTCTAAACATTTGAATAGTTTGATATTTCGCATAACAAATTGCTGGTTTGATTAACTTGGTGTTTGTAAATGGCTGAACGTTTTCGGTATTTGAAAGAGCCACATTTTGAAAATACTTGTTATCCAATAAAAAGAGCTTCTCTAAGCTGTGATCAACTGCTGAAAAAACTACCGAGGAAAAAGTAACATTTTCTCTAAATGCTTCCCAATTCCCAAGCTAAAAAATCAAGGTAACAAATAGATTTTTTAAACCTAAAACATAACCCAAAATATATTACTCTCTTTTTTTATGATAGCATATCCGTTGGATTTCATCAATGAAAAACTCAGGTTATTAAAGAGCTACTAATTCCTAATCAATAGCATTTCATATGTTAAGAAACTGAATAATAGAGCTGTTTGTCTCAATAAAAAGGCTTCACAAACATTTGGAATGTCTCTGCACAGCCGTTATGTCCTAACAGCCCGAAATTGGATATTAAAACGGTCGAGTCAAATTCAATAACTTATCTTTCAATCACCAAAATTCGAACACTTCGCTTTATAATGAAATGAACCATAAAAATCGTTGATGCTATTTAAAACAAAAAAAATTAACTTCGCTTCATCTGAGGCGATTTTTATTTAAATTCAGGTAAATTTGAATTTGGGTTAAATTGAATGGGAGTATATATATATATATATATATATATATAAAATGGCATATCCTGACCAGGAGCACATGTGCTTTACAGAAGGCAGAGCGCCATCTGGTGGAACAGAAATCAACTAAACATTGATTTAGCCTGTTCCCTGATATTTGGCCAACCCAATTTCTTGATAAATCAAGAAAAGCCATATATAGTTTTTTTTAGAAAAATAATTGACAATTACATGGTAACATCTGTACACATTTTCTTTTATTTATTTAGAAAAGATTTGTTTTAAATCCTGAATGATTCTCTCTCCGTTTATATTAAGTATTATATTTTCTATCAATTTTTAAACTTATCTTTGAAACTTGATAATTTTCTTTTGGTCTATTGTATAACAACCAAAATACATACTTCCTTATAATACAATATAATTATATAAATATAAATTATATTGTATTATAAGTTAGTTTATGTATCATTTACGAACGGAAAAATACGTCCAGGGTAGCCTAGTGAACATGGCATCTGCCCGGTAAGCGGAACATTGTGGGTTCGATTCCCATCCCTGGACACTTTTATTTTTCCGTTCATCATTACTTTTCATAATTCATCCTTTCATACTTCATCCAAAAAGGTTAGAAATAGTCGATATTTCACTTTGAAATAAAAATTTGATTTTTCGTTAAAAATAAACTCATGCGGTGCAACTTCAAGTGTCGTTTTACATACTTCCTTGTTTGCATTTGAAGCTGCTAACTATTTTCAAACACACACATACACTCCGTAAATACCAATGATAAACCTTTCAATAAATGATTCAAAGTCTGCAAATAATTGCAACAAACCGTTTTTATTAATAATTAACAATACACAAATTATGTAAGGTGGATGAGATATGAGTAAACTATAATGACAAGAATAAATAAAATGGTTTAAAACAAAATAACAAATTAACAAAGTTTTTCAATATTCAGATAATATGGCCAAATATACCTTGTTGGAAATGGTATTTCATGGGCGAGGATAAGGTGCATTACCCAGGGGGCGAGAATATTGTGCGGCTCTATAGTTGGAATAGTAGGAAGATGAATGGGGCGATCTATACTCCACTTTAGAAGATTCGTCCCTCATTTTCATGCTTGAGTATCCCCATCTAACTCCATTAGAAGGTACTAAGCGCTTCATAACTGGTGAAGCATCCTGCTTCCTCTTATCTGCATCAGACATCTCTATGGAATGCGCCATAGAATCACCAAGAAGAGATGACCAACTACCATGTACCTTGGATTCTCCCATAGCAGAATCTTTTTCTTTTAATGCAGAAACTTTAGGTACATTCGAATGGACAGTTCTCTGTACAATATGAGTTTGTTCTGACAGATTAACACTTTCCTTGGTGATGTGAATAGAAGGAATTCGGCGCAGCGGAGCGGGGGGCTGAGGAACATTATCAGACTCAGAATTTGGAGAACGACTCAGAGCATGAACCGGAGAATAAAGCCTACTAGCCACACTCTTAAGTCGACGAATTCGATCAGATCGTTCATTCAAAGAAAGCCTGTGAACTTTTCTTCCCTCAGAATTGGAAGAATCGTGCATCATCGAACTAGAAGGAACTTTGTGCACATTATATACACTTGAAGATTCAATTGTAGATTTTAGGGATGAAATTGGGGAACCACTTTGAATATATTCACTGTGAAGGGATATGGACTGTTTGGGACGCTCAGGTGAAGAAGATTTGGAACTTGAAATTCTAGCAGGAGAAGAGAGTTCGTCGTCCCTTTCTACATTGCTATCTGATGGAAGTGCTGAATCATTATGCTTCATAGCATTCAGTACTCTAGAAATATCTGAAAGAGCGTGCTGCTTAATATTTATAATTGATTCGGATTTCAATTGAGAAATAGATTTATTAGACATTCTGAGTGGAGAAGAAATGTCCATTATTAGGGAAGAAATAGCTCCCCGCTTATTTTGAACAGGGGAGTCGTGTTCAGAGGGGGAGTCATTTGTTCCGGAAGGTTTAACAGGAGAAATGATTCCGTCCATGATCTTGGATAGATCAGAACTGTCAGCCTGATTCTTGTTGATCGAGATATCGTACTGAATAGAGCTCTCTCCTTTGCCGGAGTTCAATTTAGAAGAAATAATTCTTTCAAGCATTTTAGAAAGACCAGACTCATCAGATTGAGGTCTTCTCTTAGAAGACACCTTATAAGAATATACGATCCTTTTGGAAGATAGGTTAGGAATGTTGATTATGCCCTCTTTCTTAATCTCATCAGAATTATCATCTTGTTGCTCATTAGGTTTATCAACGTATTCAACAGATGAACTCTTTTGAGATGAAGACTTATTCTCTCTCTCTCTCAGTGAAATAATCATCTCAATCAATTTATTGACTTCGTTGATATCAAGTTTTTGGCCATTTTCAGAATATTCAGAATAAACTGATGATTTACCTTGCTCTGAGGATTTATTAGAAGAAACAAGACGTTCAATCAACTTTGACAAATATCTGATATCTATCTGCTGATTTTTCATTGGGCTGTCAGATTGGAGAGATGGATTCTTCTCCTTTGATGGCTTGTTAGAGGGGGAGGGAGAAACGATTCCTTCTATGATTTTATCCAAATCACTAATATCTACAGGTTGTTTTTTCAAAGGGCTGTCAGATTGAACGGAAGATTCCTTAATGTAGGAAGATTGCTTAGAAGAAATAAGAACTTCGATCAATTTGCTCAAATTACTTATGTTTACCTGTTCCTTTTTAGCAGGACTGTCAGATTGAGGGGAAAGACTTTTCTCCTTTGAGGGATGGTTAGGAGAGATTATTTCTTCATTCAACTTTGATAAATCAGAAATTTCGGCTTGTTTAATATTAACCTGACCATCAGATTGAACAGATTGTTTCTTTACGCTCGAACTCTGGTTGGAGGAAATGATAATTTCAATCAACTTATATAATTGGGATATATCTAATTGCTGCTTTTTAACTGGACTGTCGGATTGAGGTGATGAACCCTCCTCCTTAGATGGTTTGTTAGGAGAAACAAGTTCCTCAATAAGTTTAGAAATTTCGATGATATTTACCTGCTTCCTATTAACTGGACTGTCGGATTGTGGTGATGGACCCTTTTCCTTAGAAGGCTGGTTAGGTGAGACTAGTCCCTCAATAATTTCAGAGATATCAGGGATATCTGCTTGTGGCTTCTTAACTGGACCTTCGGATTGTGGGGATGGACCCTTCTCCTTAGAAGGTTGGTCAGGCGAAACTAGCCCCTCAATAAGTTTAGAGATATCAGGGATATCTACCTGTGGCTTCTTAACTGGGCTCTCGGATTGTGGTGATGGACCCTTCTCCTTAGATGGCTGGTTAGGTGAAACTAGCCCCTCAATAAGTTTAGAGATATCAGGGATATCTACCTGTGGCTTCTTAACTGGGCTCTCGGATTGTGGTGATGGACCCTTCTCATTAGAAGGCTGGTTAGACGAAAGAAGTTCCTCAATAAGCTTAGAAATTTCATTGATATCCACTTGCTTCTTAATAACTAGACTGTCAGATTGTGGTGATGGACCCTTCTCCTTAGATGGTTGGTCAGGCGAAACAAGTTCTTCAATACGTTTTATTATTTCATTGATATCTACCTTCTGCTTTTTAACTGGACTGTCGGATTGTGGGGATGGACCCTTCTCTTTAGAAGGCTGGTTGGGTGAGACTAGTCCCTCAATAATTTCAGAGATATCAGGGATATCTGCTTCTGGCTTCTTAACTGGACTCTCGGATTGTGGTGATAGACCTTTCTCCTTAGATGGTTGGTTAGGCGAAACAAGTTCTTCAATAAGTTTTGAAATTTCATTGATATCTAACGGCTTCTTATTATCTGGACTGTCGGATTGTGGGGATGGACCCTTCTCATTAGAAGGCTGGTTAGGCGAAACAAGTTCCTCAATAAGCTTAGAAATTTCATTGATATCTACTTGCTTCTTAATACCTGGACTGTCGGATTGTGGTGACGGACCCTTCTCCTTAGATGGTTGGTCAGGCGAAACAAGTTTTTCAATACGTTTTATTATTTCATTGATATCTACTTTCTGCTTTTCAACTGGACTGTCGGATTGTGGAGATGGACCCTTCTCATTAGAAGGCTGGTTAGGCGAAACAAGTTCCTCAATAAGTTTAGAAATTTCATTGATATCTAACCGCTTCCTATTAACTGGACTGTCGGATTGTGGTGATGGACCCTTCTCCTTAGATGGTTGGTTTGGTGAGACTAAGCCCTCAATAATTTCAGAGATATCAGGGATATCTGCTTGAGGCTTCTCAACTGGACTGTCGGATTGTGGGGATGGACCCTTCTCCTTAGATGGCTGGTTAGGCGAAACAAGTTCTTCAATACGCTTTATTATTTCATTTATATCTACCTTCTGCTTTTTAACTGGACTGTCTGATTGTGGGGATGGACCCTTCTCATTAGAAGGCTGGTTAGACGAAAGAAGTTCCTCAATAAGCTTAGAAATTTCATTGATATCTGCTTGCTTCTTAATAACTGGACTGTCGGATTGTGGTGATGAACCCTTCTCCTTAGATGGTTGGTCAGGCGAGACAAGTTTTTCAATACGTTTTATTATTTCATTGATATCTACTTGCTTCTTATTAACTGGACTGTCGGATTGTGGAGATGGACCCTTCTCTTTAGAAGGCTGGTTAGGCGAAACAAGTTCCTCAATAAGTTTAGAAATTTCATTGATATCTAACCGCTTCCTATTAACTGGACTGTCGGATTGTGGTGATGGACCCTTCTCCTTAGATGGTTGGTTTGGTGAGACTAAGCCCTCAATAATTTCAGAGATATCAGGGATATCTGCTTGAGGCTTCTCAACTGGACTGTCGGATTGTGGGGATGGACCCTTCTCCTTAGATGGCTGGTTAGGTGAAATTAGCCCCTCAATAAGTTTAGAGATATCAGGGGTATCTGCCTGTGGCTTCTTAACTGGACTCTCTGATTGTGGTGATGGACCTTTCTCCTTAGATGGTTGGTTAGGCGAAACAAGTTCTTCAATACGCTTTATTATTTCATTTATATCTACCTTCTGCTTTTTAACTGGACTGTCTGATTGTGGGGATGGACCCTTCTCATTAGAAGGCTGGTTAGACGAAAGAAGTTCCTCAATAAGCTTAGAAATTTCATTGATATCTGCTTGCTTCTTAATAACTGGACTGTCGGATTGTGGTGATGGACCCTTCTCCTTAGATGGTTGGTCAGGCGAAACAAGTTTTTCAATACGTTTTATTATTTCATTGATATCTACTTTCTGCTTTTCAACTGGACTGTCGGATTGTGGAGATGGACCCTTCTCTTTAGAAGGCTGGTTAGGCGAAACTAGTTCCTCAATAATCTTAGAAATTTCATTGATATCTAACTGCTTCCTATTAACTGGGCTGTCGGATTGTGGTGCTGGACCCTTCTCTTTAGAAGGCTGGTTAGGTGAGACTAGTCCCTCAATAATTTCAGAGATATCAGGAATATCTGCTTGTGGCTTCTCTACTGGACTCTCGGATTGTGGTGATGGACCCTTTTCCTTAGATGGCTGGTTAGGTGAAATTAGCCCCTCAATAAGTTTAGAGATATCAGGGATATCTGCCTGTGGCTTCTTAACTGGACTCTCGGATTGTGGTGATGGACCCTTCTCCTCAGATGGCTGGTTAGGTGAAATTAGCCCCTCAATAAGTTTAGAGATATCAGGGATATCTGCCTGTGGCTTCTTAACTGGACTCTCGGATTGTGGTGATGGACCCTTCTCCTCAGATGGCTGGTTAGGTGAAATTAGCCCCTCAATAAGTTTAGAGATATCAGGGATATCTGCCTGTGGCTTCTTAACTGGACTCTCGGATTGTGGGGATGGACCCTTCTCCTTAGATGGCTGGTTAGGTGAAATTAGCCCCTCAATAAGTTTAGAGATATCAGGGATATCTGCCTGTGGCTTCTTAACTGGACTCTCGGATTGTGGTGATGGACCCTTCTCCTTAGATGGCTGGTTAGGTGAAACAAGTTCTTCAATACGCTTTATTATTTCATTTATATCTACCTTCTGCTTTTTAACTGGACTGTCTGATTGTGGGGATGGACCCTTCTCATTAGAAGGCTGGTTAGACGAAAGAAGTTCCTCAATAAGCTTAGAAATTTCATTTATATCTGTTTGCTTCTTAATAACTGGACTGTCGGATTGTGGTGATGGACCCTTCTCCTTAGATGGTTGGTCAGGCGAGACAAGTTTTTCAATACGTTTTATTATTTCATTGATATCTACTTGCTTCTTATTAACTGGACTGTCGGATTGTGGAGATGGACCCTTCTCTTTAGAAGGCTGGTTAGGCGAAACAAGTTCCTCAATAAGTTTAGAAATTTCATTGATATCCAACTGCTTCCTATTAACTGGGCTGTCGGATTGTGGTGATGGACCCTTCTCCATAGATGGTTGGTTAGGTGAGACTAATCCCTCAATAATTTCAGAGATATCAGGGATATCTGCCTGTGGCTTCTTAACTGGACTCTCGGATTGTGGTGATGGACCCTTCTCCTTAGATGGCTGGTTAGGTGAAATTAGCCCCTCAATAAGTTTAGAGATATCAGGGATATCTGCTTGTGGCTTCTTAACTGGGCTCTCGGATTGTGTTGATGGACCCTTCTCCTTAGATGGCTGGTTAGGTGAAATTAGCCCCTCAATAAGTTTAGAGATATCAGGGATATCTGCCTGTGGCTTCTTAACTGGGCTCTCGGATTGTGGTGAAGGACCCTTCTCCTTAGATGGCTGGTTAGGTGAATTTAGCCCCTCAATAAGTTTCGAGGTATCTAGGATATCTTCCTGCTGCTTCTTTACCTGGCTATCAGGTTGATTTGATTGGTTCTTTTCTTTAGATTCCTGTTTGGAAGAAACAAGTTCTTCAATAAGTTTAGCTATATCGTTTATATCCATCTTCTGCCATTTTTTAGGTTTGTCCGATTGATCTTTCGGGCTATTCTCATCAGAGGGTTGTTCAGGAGCGATAATTCCTCTAACTAATTGATCTAAATCAGAGATATCTGCTAATTTACTATTAACTTGTCCATCTGATTGAACTGATTGGTTTGAACCTTTAGCACCGGAAATTATTCCTTCAATTAATTTTCCTAGATCTGGAATATCCGCCTGCCTAGAAGGATTCAATGAGTCAACCTGTTGGGAACTATTCTTCTGTGATAACAATTTTTCAATTAATTTATAAAGATAAGAAATTTCGTCCCGTTCTAAATTGCTATTTTTTTCAGATTGCACAGAAGCGTCTTTATCAATAATTTTTCGGTTAGACTCAAGAATTTCTTCAATTAAAGCTTTTAATTCCATAATATCTGCAAGCTGCTTTTGTGAAGACTTACTTTTTTGGTTTTCGCCTGATTCTATACTTCTTTTTATATTCGATAATATTTCCTCGATAATACCTCTAATTTCAGAAATATAAACCTCTTCGCTCTTTGCATCATCATCCATTTGAGATGATCCTTTCTCCTCGTTATTTGACAAAAGTTCTTTGATCAATTTGCTTAATTCTGAAATATCGACTTGCCTCATCTCATCCCTAACTACAGAATCATCAGAGTCTGAAGAGAGAATTCTGTTAATCAAATCTCTGATTCTATCTATAAGTTCCTTTTTAGAGCTATCCGATTTTATAGAAATCTTTAGCGAATTTTCTGGACGTTCTTTCGGAATGACCTCCTCAATAATTTTGTTTACATCTGGTAAACCAAGTCCCTGTTTATCACGATCATTTTCATCTTCTACCATCTCTACACCATCTTGATCCTTAGCTGGACCAAGGACCCCCCATGAATCTTTCTCATCGCCCCATTCACCCATGTTATTTGCATTATTACTCTTGTCTGCATTGTTTTCCCCATGAATTCTACTATTTCCAACAAGGCTATTTGGGATTTGATTATTTTGAATGTTTCCATTGTTTAGAGAAGACTCATTATTTACATCAACATTCCCAGGTTCTTGAATCTGGGACTTGCCTGAATCTTCATTTTCCTCTAAATTAGAGGCGCCATTTTGATTCATTTGTTGATCTGGGCTATTTTCCTCTTGGGAAGACCACGCAGACATTGGTTGGTGAGGAATACTCGGCCTGGATGCTTCCCCATTTGGATAGTAGTCAGGCGAAAGCTCACAGGGTAAAGCCTCGTGAGCATGAACGCACACTTGGTAACGTTGGTCATACAGAGTTCCAAGGGGGCAATAATAGCTATAGCGCATATTGCGAATGAGCTCACCAGATGGATCATATATGGCATGGCAGATGTGGAAAATCTTACACTCGTTATCCATATCTGCATAATAACCATCATACCGGCCTCTGCACGAGAAATCGGTCGAGATATCCTGGATAACCTGTTGGTATCCGCTGGGCAGGTTCAGTTCTCTCGCCGCGATCTCGTCCTAGGCAAACCAAGTCAGCATTAGGTCACCTTCATCTAATGGAAATTATTTCAATATAATTGGAAGAGAGAGATATTTTTTCCAATGGATTTTTTTACTTGAAAATTACATGTAAAATCCAACTACTGTAAATAATTAAGTTTTATAAATGAAATGTTGTTATATCAACCATTTCAACTCTTTCAGATTTACCCGACATTTCGGCGACTCTCTGTCGCCTTTATCAAAAGAATTGTAGGCTGGAATACTAGTCTCTATTTGCTAGGCTATGTTTCCAAGCAATAGGTTTTCATTACTTGAGATGATAGGGGGTCGCGTCGGGTGAAAATAAAGGAGTTTAAATTGTTTGGTAAACAATATTCTCTCTGCAAAAACTTCCCAACCAGCAAATATCTTCACTAATAATTAAGTGTGCTACATATTAATACAATACGTCAAATATTGGATTTAAAACATTTAACTGGAATTTGATTGGCGTTCTGAAATTAAGAATATTAATACCCCTACATATATGAATAGTTGCTAAAACCCATTATTTGCATGTTCTTTTTTTAAACATAAATATAATTATTAACATCTATATACTCATTTTAAGATTTTAAATATTATTGATATGATTAAAAAATACGTTTAAGGTTCAAAATGATGCTTCGACATTGTGTAATTTCTAGAAACAAGTGAAAAAAGTTTTTACCCGCAGAACTGCCTGCAAAGTTGTTCTTTTTTTTTTTGTAAATAATAAATATAATTTATTTTATTGCTAAATCATATATTCATATGTTTCACTAAGATATATTATTTTTCGATAAGGTCATTCATTAATCTACAGTAGAGTTTCCCATGAAAGACTATGGCCTAAAAACATGGCTAAACCCAATTTCTCCTGGAGGTGGTCTCAGAACTCTGTCATGTCACGCCAAGTCATGGGAAGTATCTCAACAGAGTCTCTAATGGGAACCACTTTCAGGAAAAACAGAGTTGCTTTAGCTGGTCTCTCGTGGAAGACTGCAATACATTTTCTATTGAATTATTCTACTGTAAACACTATAAACTCTCTAAAAATCTTCAGAGAATCGCCTTAATAATCTGTTTTTACACTTTTTGATAAACATATAATAAAATTGTTGATTGCCTAGTTCTTAGAAATATAAAAATTACCATTTCTTCAGGGGAGAGCATTCTTCCGGGTTGTTCTTCGTTCTCCATGTCATGTTCGCCATGGCCACCGTGGTGGTGGGCGTGCGGGTAGGCGCGGGCTGCCGAGAGGCACACGGCTGCACCAACACCGGGGTGATGAGAACATCGCTTCTCTTTGGGGAAAAGTCTCCTTGGCACTCCCTAGTATATTGCCAGGTAGAAAAATGGCGAAAACAATCGTAAGGATAACGTTTTATTTTGATCAAAACAATTAAACCAAATTAGTAAAGTTCAAAACTCCGCCTTTGCCGGTCCCAAGCCCGGGTAAAAAAGGAATAGGGGGAGCAGTAACAAGCTCAATAAAAAACCTGGGCTCAGCTGGTCCGGCTGATAGTACCCTGTAAGGGCTCCTGATCCAGGTATACAGGATGAGCAGCGTTTGTACTCCATGTTAGGAGCGGCTGCACATGGCGTCTGTTCCTCATGTCAGAGGCGGCCATTTCTTCTGGAGTTAAGTCGGCCTGCCACTGAGTAGTGCTCCCAGTCTTAATGACTAAGGCAGACGCATTCTACTTCACCCAGTGTGGAAATAAAGAAGAAGAAGAGTAAAGTTAAATCGCAAACATACGAGATTCAATTCCAAGTACTCCAATAATAAGCGATGAGTCTCTATTATTGAGACAAAAAATGCGAACTTTCGGGTTCTTTGCGACGTACCTTATAATAAAGGCGAAATAGTCTGACATTTATTATTAGACCCATCGGAGAGCCGTTTTCTCGAAAGATCGTCTTTTTTTTTTATCTTGATAAAAGAACCGCATCATTTATAATTGGAGGGCATATTTTGGATATAATTCAACCTAGTCGCATAACAAAGAGACAGATGTAAAAATGATTTTAATAACAATATTGTGGGATTGATAAAGATTTTATATAATTCAGTTATAAATATATTTTTATACAAAATTTTTCTCAACACTTATTTAGTCGGATGGCTGATTGTTCACAGTATGTTCGCTCCTCACTCTCTCTCTTTTTTTAAACAATGCTTTGAAACAGCTTCAAATTTATAAAAGTTGTAAATTATTCGGCCAATTGTGATTCTATTTAACGAACAGTGTTCTTATTTATAAGTCATTTCATGTGTAAAATTAGCACTTTTGAAATACACATGAAAACCTTCTATAGCCAACTCAAATTGGACTAAAATTTTGGGTTTTGGTTCAGTATAGCCATTATTATTATGAATATATTATTTCGGGACTTAAAATTAGGTAAGTATTAGAGGTATTCTCGTTTTTACCAAATATTTTTCAATGTAATGAATTTGAGGTTTTAGATTTTCGTTATAAAAGAAGGTTCGCCATTTTACGGTTCGTTTTAGAGAGTTTTACGGTATTAGAGATTTTGTTTATTCTTCAATTTGTAGTTATTATTACATTGAGAATAGGCTTGAAATATCTAGAGTTGTTATTTTTTTGGGAGTTGTCGATTGAACATACTCTGTATAAAATTCCTAAGCAAGCAGACATAATAGTTTATAATAAGAATCAGTGTGTTATAGTTCCTGGATTTCAAACACACGCACACACATTATCTGGCTTTATTAGTTATTAAAATATAAAAATTAATTAAAACATAGAAACTTTGGAATCTACAGAAAAGTTTAAGAGGGAACGATATTATTGACATCTTTCTTTTTCGGCATTTCGAATAAACGAGATTTATAACGAGAATCTAAAATTATTCCCAAATTCATTCCATTGAAAAATATTAAGTAATAACAAGAAATACTTCTAATATTTACCTAATTTTAAGCTCCGAAATAATATATTTATAATAAAAATGGCTATAATGAACCAAATTTCAAAATTTCAGTTCCATTTGAGTTGGCTGTATAGAAGTTTTCATGTGTATTTCAAAAAGGGTTTTTCAAAAGCAAAAATATCTTGTGGCAATTTTAATAAATCGAAAGCAAAATTTCTGTAATTCTTATTTTTATCACTGAATGTCAAAAACGCGTGCCTAGTCAATATTAAGAGAGCAATTAAAATATTTGGGAGCCATATATGAAGGTATTCCGCCTTTATTAATATTGATTCAGGAATCTTATTTTGCATTTTACTCATCGATTGGAATTTGAAACCAAGAAAGTTCGAGTCGCGATATTTGGTTGGTAATGTATCTCTCGATATAACCATTCTATAAATAATAAATGAAATAAAAATACTTCCAAAATAGCGGTGGGTTAGCCGGCGGGTTTTTATAATGTGAGTGAGTATATTCGCAGATGAAAAATAGAATCCTAGTCAAATATTCTGATCAGTAAAACGTATTTCAGTAGTTTTATCATCCATTGAAGAAAAAAAAAAGGTTTTGGTGAAAGATTGTTTAGTGAAACAAAGCAAAATAGAGATAAATCTGCAATTAATTTCTCTATTTTTAAAGAGGTAAAACTTTGAGTGTATCACTTTCTACGGGTCAAAGTTATATTTGAAATACACTCGTTGAAAAACTTATGAAGGCTGTATCTTTTAGAATGTATATCGCGATTCTGACAATAACTCTGTAAGATATTACAGTGACCTTTATTGACGACACACGAGATAATCAAGTGTAAACAAAATTGCCTGTCTCCTTAGAAAAAAAAAAACAGACAACAGCGAAGTTAAAGACTTTCCACTTTCTTTAGTTTTGCCCATGAGTCTATGTCAGGCTCACCCTTAGAAAAGTGAAATACTCGAAATCTTCCTATTTCAATAATGACATCGTTGCAGTTGGTAACCCTATTGCATGGATTATTATGTGAATATTAAAATTAAAGATCTTGATCTAGAAATCGTAAGTTGCTATATAGGAAAAACGTTTCAAACGCGCCGAATTATGAATATATAAAAATATATATATTCTGTATACACACACACACAACAAAAGAGAGAGAGAGCTTTAAAAATGTTGAATATTACAAAGTGGAGATGCAACTTACTAAATTATACGGATAATTCAATTTAAATCGTAGATAGAAATCAAAAAGTTTTAAAATATCGAATTGGAAAAAAAAATATTTCGCAAGTTGGTTTTAAAATTGAATTCCGCGCTAATAGTTTCAAAATCCCATAACAGATGGCGCGCTTTGTGTGCTATATTGTAGATAGTGTTGTTACTTTTTGGTTTTAAGGAGAGGAGGGGAGGAAGTCATTATCTCCCCGCGAAGGTCGGGGGAGGTGGGGAAGTGATAGATTGGCGATAGGTGGAATTGGAGCAACCCATGTACTGTTTATTTTAACGCCAAGCGTATCTCGGTAGCTTCTACCCGTCTGTCTAGATAGACCGGACCCCGATCAGAAGTTGCCAGCTTTCGCAAGGCTTACCTCTATATCGTCTACATAATTTGAAGAAACTGTGATGTAACGATGTCGTCAGTTATCTGCAAGGTTGACTTATCTATATTTATAGTAAATAGCTTGGATAACGAGAGCGTACAGAAGTCGCCAGTTGTTGGTAAAACTTGTTTTATATCTATTTTACCTAGTTCGAAATTTCTCCGGGAGCGTACAGAAGTCGCTAAATGTCCGTAAAGCTCGTTTTCTAACGATATTTTATTTATCTCGGACTCCGGGAGCGTACAGAAGTCGCTAAATGTCCGTAAAGCTCGTTTTCTAACGATATTTTATTTATCTCGGACTCCGGGAGCGTACAGAAGTCGCTAAATGTCCGTAAAGCTCGTTTTCTAACGATATTTTATTTATCTCGGACTCCGGGAGCGTACAGAAGTCGCTAAATGTCCGTAAAACTTGTTTTCTAACTATCTTTTATTTATCTCGGACTCCGGAGCGTACAGAAGTCGCCAATTATCCGTAAAACTTGTTTTCTAACAATCTTTTATTTATCTCGGACTCCGGAGCGTACAGAAGTCGCCAAATATCCGTAAAGCTTGTTTTCTAGCTATCTTTTATTTATCTCGGACTCCGGAGCGTGCAGAAGTCTCCAACTATCCGTAAAGCTTGTTTTCTAGCTATCTTTTATTTATCTCGGACTCCGGAGCGTACAGAAGTCGCCAACTATCCGTAAATCTTGTTTTCTAACTTTATTTTATTTATCTCGGACTCCGGAGCGTACAGAAGTCGCCAACTATCCGTAAAGCTTGTTTTATAACTATCTTTTATTTATCTCGGATTCCGGAGCGTACAGAAGTCGCCAACTATCCGTAAAGCTTGTTTTATAACTATCTTTTATTTATCTCGGACTCCGGAGCGTACAGAAGTCGCCAACTATCCGTAAAGCTTGTTTTATAACTATCTTTTATTTATCTCGGACTCCGGAGCGTACAGAAGTCGCCAACTATCCGAAAATTCGTCTTCTCTTTGTCACAAAGAGTGACACAAACTTCTCGCAAGTCAGAGTGAATTTTAAGCTCTTTGAGATGTATCGGTTTGAAAGTACCCCCCAAATGTCAAGCAAATACTGCTCACACGGGATTTTCCATAAGAACATTTAACCATTCAAATTGAGGCGGGTAATATGTAAATAATTTCTTAAGAATCAATATATATAATTTATATGTGTATTGATATATAGTTAAATGTGTTACGATATATATTTTCTGTAGTCATATTCTTGAAAGGAGATATACTTCTAATGTTATGAATACAATAATGGATGAAACAGGCATTTCCTATGGAAGAGAATCAAATATAACACAAAATCCATACTATAAAGAAAACGTTATTTTAAAAATAGAACATATCAATTGCTTATTTTTCTTAGCCGCAAGGGCGCGCACACACAGTAGAAGGTTTGTTTGATTTGGATTTAAAAGAAACATTTGTGTCTAATGGTTTATTTCTTATGTATATATATATAGAGAGAGAGATAGAGTGGATATTGTTGTCTAATGTTTATCCCATATAAAAAATCGCTATCTTATTCTATTTAATTAAAAAGGCATATATTGGATCAAAATATCATTTATTTTCCCAATTATTCAGTTGGCTGAACGCCAACCTTTATCAAGTTGTTATAACATATTTATGGATTGCTCTATTTTCACAAACTTATCCTATTGTGCTCTCCAAAACTGTAATTTTTTATTAAGATGTCTCAAATATAATCATCCAAATATTTTCTTTATAACTCTGCTTTTTACAACTAATAAATTGTAAGATAATTTTCAAAAAAACATTAGATATTATAAAAATTATTTATAAATGTGAATGTGATTGTTTCGCATATGTTTAAACAATTTTGGATCTCTCTCTATCTGGAATATAGGGTTGCATATTTTGTGAACTCGGAAGATAGTTATTTTACTTGTAGTAACAATAAAAATAATGAAAATATTTTTTAAACATTTGGTAAAGATTCGCCAATTAAGAACCCAGGCGAAGCCAAGAATCATTCGCTAGTTGTTCTATAAACCCCTTGTTAATCTATTACTCCGAGAAAAAAAATAGCTAAAATCTCATAAAAAATAGTATTACAAGCTAGTAGTAAATTGGAGAAAGGCTGATAAATGTGAAGTTTTATAGAATACTCACCCAGTAATATCCAGCCTCTCATTCTGGTTCCTAAAACACAGCAGAGAGTTAGCATCGCTACATAACTAGGCAATAACATACTCTATCACCATAGTGCTCTGTAGTGTCTACTTGGAGAACAGGAAAGTGCCTGAGCTCGATCACCTATTGTTCTTTATGTACATAGCACATTCCCGTTATGGATTTAAAACCTAAGATAGATACTGTGCGTTTCGTGTGTGGGAAGCTTTAGTTTTTTCTTGTATCTTTTAGATCATCTAAGTACACATAGTACAGGCCATAATAAACCTGGCGGGTATTTATCGAATACACTTTATTTACTGTAAGTGCATCACATGCCTACGCATATAGAAAGCAGTTGGACTCTTTGTACTTAAAACGTATCAGAGCGTCTGGTTAATTGCAATCATTGAATAAATTGGACTTATGCAAAAGCCTAAAGTGCCTATTGCGGGATTCGATCCCGGGTGGTGTTGTCGAAAATCTACAGTGTCTAGCACTACGTCAACACTCCCGTTTCTTAGTAATCATGAGTAGCTGTTTAATGATATAAAAAAACACATGAAAATAATAAGTCAGAAAAATGAATTAAGCTCGGTCAAACATATACTAGCATTAAATGTTCCTAGTTGTTTGTTTGTTAAACTATCATTAAATGTTTCTAGTTGTTTGTTTGTTAGTTGAACTATCGTCACATCTGCGCCCTTTCTATACATTCGGCTGACATTGGTGTTGGATTCAAATTTCCGACACATCCAATTTCTATATATGAAGATGTTAGAATATTTCTTGAGTTCTATTGGAAAATGCATAAATTCCCTTGATGCCATTCTTTACTTAGATAATAAGAATGTCTCTCAATATGTATACGACATTCCAAAATATTCTTATAATTAAATAATACTATAGCTTTTGTCATTATATTTGCTGCACTAATTATAGCACATAACCGTTCAAAAATCAAGTCAAAATTTTAAAGAATTCTAAAAGAGCCAATGTGGTATATTGTAAAGGTTAGAAAAGATTGCTCGTAAAGATCGCTGTGTTCCCTCCGTTTGGAGGGAAGAGCGGTGAGGCACCGTACTCACCAGCTGAGGGAGGTGGACTGCCCAATCACACCACTGCCCCAGTATTTGTACCGAGGCCCAAGGTCAGCTCGCCCCTGACAGCCACCTTCCGAAATTAATTATTCCAATCGTAGACAGCAACCCCCGCGATTTAGCCAGGATGGGGATGACAATGGGGGAAGTAGTTATTTTATCCGTTATGATGATGAATCGCCCCAATGTAATTAGAATGCAAGTGCGCCACTTATTCTGCTATATTGCAGACATTTTACTAAGCAGCCACTTTCAATAATTATCGAAAGGAATTCCTTTTGTGAATGACCGCTTGCCAGGTTGACCACATGTATTTTATTTAATTCCCGGAGGGGACATCCAGTCACTCTCACCTTCGGCCGATTAATTGCCAGGTGGCCGACCTTCGCCCAAGATCAGGGTTAATAACGGCAGTTTTCAATGATTATATATACTGTAGCGGCTCCCAAATATTAACTTTTCCTATTTTCATTATAAGTTTTAATTTGTCTAATAACTATTCAATTCAAATATTAAAATTATTCATCTTATAAAATAATTATACATCATTCTAAATATAAATCATAAATAATATGAAATGTAAATATTTATCTATAATATATCAAGCACATATGTCTAACATTATATAATCTAGAATTGATATTTGACCACACACACATATAAACAAAAAATAACTTCAACATGTAATATACACCAATTTAACCCTTCTGATAATTTGTATAAATAAATGTAATTAAAAGTTGATTTTACAATAAATAATTTGTTATCTGACTCCGCCTAGAATTCCATGCCACCCACAAAATGGTGAGCCGTATTATATAAATAAAAATAAAAATACATAAATAAAATGCAAGCAATCAAACAAGAATTTCAATTCGATCAAAAGTGAAAAATAAAAATACTCATGATATCAAATTATAAATATTTAAGAAATACATATTAAATATTTATATTTAAAACAAAAATTATAACATATTTCGCAATATTTAAAAACAACGAAAACGTACATCGTTTGGTATTTAATTCAAGGCAAATTTTCAACTTAAAAACAAATCAGATATCAAATATAATTTTAAGAAATAAATATTAAATAAATTCTAATACACATTAAATTGGCAATTAAAAAAATAATATATAACTCTTACAATTTAAAAATTATAACTTGATAATATATTCAAATATTTTTTCTTATCAAATAAAAAAATCAAATATAAAATTTTAATTCTGAATTTTAATAATTATAATAATCAGAATTTTAAAATCTTTTAAGGACATATAATTTTTTAAATACAATATATTCTCAAAATGGATTCAATTAAAGCACCCGAATTTTGGCCAAACGATCCAGAATTGTGGTTCATAACATTGGAATCACAATTTTTATTGAACAAGCCAAGTCCAATTACAAATGATGACACCAAATTTTCTTATCTAATTTCACTTTTACCTCCGTCAACTGCCATAGAGGTACGTGAATTCATTATATCACCTCCACCAGACAATAAATACGACGCGCTAAAGAAGGCCATAATTAAATGTACCGCTGACAGCGAATTTAAAAAACTACAGCAATTGTTGACTCAAGAAGAACTTGGAGACAGACTGCCTAGCCAATTATTACGCCACTTAAGACAATTGATTGGAGAAAGCAAAGCCGTCAGTGACACAACATTAAAAATGCTCTGGATGCAACGTTTACCTAAAAACATCCAAATAATTCTGACAACGCAAGAGCAAGCATCACTAAACTCTCTAGCAGATTTAGCTGATAGAGTGACGGAGATTACTTCTTCACCATCTTCAAGTACTTCGACTTTAGAAAAGAAACTGGCATCTTTGCGTGCGGAAATTTCAGCATTGAAAATTGACCTTAACAAGAAGGAAGAAAGAATACCTCGTTCAAGATCCAGAAGCTCATCTTCATCTCGAAAATCTTCCCCAAACACTTATAGAAAGTACAATCCAAATGGCTCTTGGTGCTGGTATCATTTTCGATTCAAGCACCATGCAAGAAAATGCATCTCACCTTGTACTTTCAACAAAAAAGCAAAGAACCAGCAGGAAAACTCCAACAACAATCAGTAAGCCCGGTGGTTACTGATTGTAGCAAAAATAAAAGCCACCGTCTATTTATCACTGACTACCGCAACAAAATTAGTTTTCTCCTTGACACAGGTGCAGAGATCAGTGTCCTGCCTCCTCGTCCTGAAGATAGACGGCGTGGTCCAACAAAATTTACTCTCACAGCAGCAAACAATTCACCTATCAAGACTTATGGCGAAAGATTCCTTAATCTTGATCTAGGTCTTCGTAGAGATTTCAAATGGAGATTCATAATAGCAGACACAAACAAAGCCATTCTAGGAGCTGATTTTATGGAACACTTTGGAATAATTCCAGATATCAAAGGAAAGTTTATAATTGATTCTTTAACGAAGCTACGCAAGCGTGCATCAATTACAAATTTCAACTCATTTTCTCCAAAGTGCTCAATAAACAGCTATGAAGACAAATTTTTGAACATTCTCTCTCATTATCCCTCTCTAACTAAGCCTCCATCATATTCCACACCAGTCAAGCATTCAGTCACTCATCATATTACTACAAAAGGGCAACCAACATTCTCCAAACCAAGACGGCTGAATCCAGAAAAATTTAAAATTGCCAAATCAGAATTTGAGCACATGATGGAACTAGGTTTATGCAAGAGAGGAGACGGAGCATGGGCATCACCTTTACATCTAGTCCCTAAGAAAAATTCTATAGACTGGAGACCATGCGGCGACTACAGAAGACTAAATGCTGTGACCCAACCTGATTGTTACCCCATTCCGCACATTCAGGATTTCACCCAAAGCCTTCATGGCTGTACAATTTTCAGCAAAATAGATCTCGTGAAGGCGTACCACCATATTCCAATTAACCAAGAAGACATACCCAAAACGGCAATAACTACGCCATTTGGTCTATTTGAATTCACACGCATGAACTTTGGTTTAAAAAACGCAAGCCAAACATTTCAAAGATTCATGGATGAAGTAACAAAAGGTCTAGATTTTGTCTTCGTTTACATTGATGACGTTTTGATCGCCAGTAAAAATGAAAATGATCACATTCAACATCTACATATAATCTTCAAAAGACTTTCCGATCATGGACTAACAGTCAATATATCTAAAAGCGTTTTCGGAAAACCTTCACTAGAATTTCTTGGACACATCATTGACAACAAAGGAATAAAACCTCTTCCTGAGAAAATAAGAATCGTTAAAGATTTTCCTCAACCTAATTCGACCCGTCAACTCCAAAGATTTATTGGTCTTGTAAATTATTATCACAGGTTCATAAAAAATTCAAGTCATATTTTAGCTCCGCTTTATTCACTTTTAAAAACTAAATCTCCCAATGCATCATTAAATTGGACTTCAGACACATTAGAAGCTTTTCAAAACATCAAAAATGCTCTTGCAGAAAACACACTTTTAAACTACCCTCAACCCAATTCTACATTAAGTGTACTGGTTGATGCCTCCAACGTTGCTGTTGGTGGTGTCCTCCAACAACTGAATGACACTGCATGGGAACCAATTTCATTTTTTTCAAAAAAGCTGTCCCCAGCAGAAACGAAATACTCAGCATTCGACCGGGAACTCCTAGCTGCATTCCTCTCTGTTAAGCATTTCTCATACTTTCTTGATAGAAAAACATTCATGCTTTTTACAGACCACAAGCCTCTAACGTATGCCTTAACATCAAAATCTGAACGTTCACCTCGTCAAGAACGTCATCTCAACTATCTTTCACAATTCTCCATGGACATACGCAATGTTAAGGGAAGTGAAAACATTGTGGCTGATACCCTTTCAAGAATTGAAATCGAAACTTTCAATCACACGAAGGTTAATCTAGATCTTAATGCATTCCCTGAAATTCAAGAAAAGGACAAAGAACTAAAAACTCTCATTGATAATTCAAATTCTTCACAAACAATCAAATTAATAAAACAACAAGTTCCTTTTTGCAATAAATTAATTTACTGCGATATTTCTACTGGAAATCCCAGACCTTTCGTGCCTGAAAATTTCCGACGACAAATTTTTAATTCTCTCCATAATTTGTCTCATCCAGGAATTCGTGCAACAAGAAAACTAATAACTCAAAAATACTTTTGGCCCAAGATGAATCAAACAATAAATCATTGGTCAAAGTCCTGTTTAGATTGTCAGAAAAGCAAAATTCACAGGCATACAATTACAAAACACGGAATTTTTCCTCTCCCATCAACTCGCTTTGAACACGTTCATCTTGATTTAATAGGCCCCTTACCCCATTCTGAAAATTGTACCCACATTTTGACTGCTATAGACAGATATTCAAAATGGCCTGAAGCCTTTCCGATTGCGGACAAAACTGCAATAAGCGTAGCAAAAGCTTTTTTTCGCGGTTGGATTTCTAGATACGGAGTTCCAGCAACAATAACTACTGACCAAGGTCGTGAATTTGAATCACATCTTTTCAAGGATCTCACTTCACTCATTGGCACCAACAGAATACGAACAACGGCATACAACCCTGCAGCAAACGGTCTCGTCGAACGCTTGCATCGTCAAATTAAAGCTGCAATCATGGCAAGCGGAAATACTATTAATTGGATAGATGCTTTGCCTCTAGTACTGCTAGGCATCAGAACATCCTACAAAGAAGACCTGAAATGCACTGCTGCAGAAATGGTTTTCGGGACAACTTTAAATCTTCCAGCTGATTTACTAACCAATTCAGAATTTAAAAACCCCGATCCATCAAATTTTGCCACTCAATTAAAGAATTATATGAGTAGAATTCGACCTCAACCAACAAGACAAACAAAGCAAATAATATTTTTTCTCATAAAGACTTAGACACCTGCTCACACGTCTTTGTAAGAAAAGATTTTGTAAAAAGAGCATTATCTCCACCATACGAAGGTCCATTTCCAGTGGTATCAAGATCTTCGAAGACATTTACAGTTAAAATCAATGACCAAAACAAAGTCATTTCTGTCAACAGACTAAAACCTGCATTCATAGAAAACACCCCTCAAAGTTTCCACGATTCTTCAATTCTGCCACCTATGCCCGACGGTGCTGAGGAAACTACACCGAAGACAAGTAGCTACACCACTCGCTATGGACGCCACGTACGTTTTCGACTTTAAGTCTTCACTGGCGGGGGAGTGATGTAGCGGCTCCCAAATATTAACTTTTCCTATTTTCATTATAAGTTTTAATTTGTCTAATAACTATTCAATTCAAATATTAAAATTATTCATCTTATAAAATAATTATACATCATTCTAAATATAAATCATAAATAATATGAAATGTAAATATTTATCTATAATATATCAAGCACATATGTCTAACATTATATAATCTAGAATTGATATTTGACCACACACACATATAAACAAAAAATAACTTCAACATGTAATATACACCAATTTAACCCTTCTGATAATTTGTATAAATAAATGTAATTAAAAGTTGATTTTACAATAAATAATTTGTTATCTGACTCCGCCTAGAATTCCATGCCACCCACAATACAATGATTTCTTTAAATTTTCAATTTATTTGTAAAGCTATCCTTATATTAGATATCCTACATTTACTATTTATTACATTATATATATTAAGTTATATATCTTTAACCCTGAAGGGATTCAAGCTTTACTTGGTGATAAACGAAAAAGGGAGATGAAATCTGAAACTTACATGAAACCATTTTACCGCAGATACATCAATATCAATATCTGGAACTTGCATAAAGTCATTATACAACAGGGTCATTAATGATAAAACCTGAAACTTGAATGAAGCCATTTTTATTCACAGGGAAAACAATATTCGAATCATACATAAAATCATTTTACTACAGAGGCACATCAATGATCATATCTGAATCTTGCATGAAACCATTTTTTTCCACGAAAGAACAAATATTAATTTTCAACAAAATGTTTACAGCTAAATTGGCTTCTTCAGAAAGAAACGTGCGGCATTTTAGGCGCTTGAATCAATATTTATTTACGGCGCGCCTTCAAGCGTGTATTCAGCATTAACACATCTTTCGGAGTTTATGCAAATAAAAAAATATAATTTGTTTAAATTACAGAGACCCAACTCTCCCGAGTAGTGAAAATATTAGCAAAGCTCTAGCATCTTGCAAGTGAAACATTAAATGGGATTCTACCCTTCAGTACCAATAGTTCTAGTCTATTTTGAACAATTGAAGAATAGCAAATAAATCTACGCATTACTTTATTCATTCAGCAACTAGAAAAACTAATCGCATTGACCTATATACTATAAAATCTCTCTATTCAGTTCTTAGGAAATATTTTTTAATACTTGGATGAATGACCCTTTTTTTATTATTATTATTTTTTTTTGCCCGGGATCTGCCTGAGTAAATGTTCTCCCAACTAACATTAATTTAGTAAAATTGCGTTATTATCATTATCATTATTATTATTACCACTACGTTGTGGAATCGCGGAGTTTAGTGAGCGAGAACTAGAAATGATGAACCAAAAGGTGAGAACAACGCTTAGCAAATATAAACTCCATCTTAAATCAGCGAATAAAGAAAGATTGTATCTCCAACGCGAAGAAATGGAAAGTGGGCAGGTGAACTTGGTAAAAAAAAAAACAATTTTGCTAAGCCTCTACAAATATATATTTGGCGGGAAAGCCCCAAAAAGAAAAAGAGTCATTAAAACGTGTGAACTGGGCGATAATACAATGCTCGCACACATTGAGTTAATTATAGAAAACAAATATGAAATATATAAAACCAAAACCTTACAATAAAGCCTAAAAGAAAAGCAAATTGAAAATATAAAAGGAACCATTAACCAGAAAAATATATACAGAGCATTCTTCAAAAATGAAGATCAACCGCTTTGGACATGACATAATTCTCACAATGGCTCAAAACAGGAAATAACACACCACAGAATCAAGGTTTTCAAGGGTTCATTCAAGATAGAAACGTGTTCCCGAAAGACAAAAGCCTAAAATGTCCTTTGTGTGAAACGGCAGAGGACGGTGGACCACCTTGCTACAATCTGTGGAAGATTGCTTCCTTACGACTACACCTGAGGCATAATGAAGGGGTGAGATGCGTCCACTTCAATTTGTCAAGAAAATATTGCACAGTGAAAAATAAGATAAAGCTCCCAAAAAAACCTACGAAAATTGAAAAAATCATACGCAAAGATAATAACGGACCTGCCTATGATAAGGGATATTAATATCAGGGCTAACAAACCTGATATAGTAGTATACGACAAAATCAAAATAGAAATAACAATCAATTATATAGGCATCACCTCCCAAGACAATATATAAACTACGGAGCTGACGAAGAAAATACCAGCTACTGGCGAGGGAAATGGCTCAAACCGAAAAAAAGCCCGTAAAAGTAGTGCCGATATTCTTAACCTGGAATGGATTAGTAACAAAATATAATATATATATATATTCATACATTCAATCCTTGGTTCTAAAGAAACTATGGAAACTATCTCAACAGAAGAGACGAATGAAACTCACGATAAGTTCCAGAAAAATAAAGAAATGGAAGCCATGGATCGATTACTGGAACGGTGTAGGGAGCTGGGGGTGAAGACGAGGAAGGTGGGACACCGGAGATAATCATGGAGCACAGGGATACGACGACAATAGAAGTGATCCAAGAGTACGACCTAGAGCAGATGAGAGGAGATCTGACAGACAAGAATGGATCAAGGCCAGTGGACCATTTTATCGAGGAGCCACCAGGAGAGGCCATAGAAATACTGACGGAGAGCTTCAAGACATCAGGGGACCTTATCTGCGAGGGCCACAGCACTGACCAGGAGTCATTATAGCAAACGTGAATATCTGTGTTTTCTTTTATTTACTATTTCAAAGTTGGAAATAAAAATATGTAAAGAGACTGACCATCAGTTACACCTTTTTAAAGAAAAACTTATAACCTTTTTGAGAAATAAAGTTATAATAATAATAATAATTATTATTATTATTATTATTAGTAGTAGTAGTAGTAGTAGTATACGCCAAAATAATAATGGACCTGCCTATGATAAGCGATATCAATATCAGAGCTAACAAACCTGATATAGTAGTATACGACAAAATAAAAAAGACATAACAATCATAGAGATAAGCGTTACCTCCCAAGACAATATCCAAACTACGGAGCTGACAAAGAAAAGAAAATACCAGCTACAGGCGAAGGAAATGGCCCAAACCGAAAAAAATGCCCGTAAAAGTAGTGCCGATAGTCTTAAATGGGATGAAATAGTAACAAAATATAACAAACAATATAGAAAGGAAATAGACATAAGAAAAAGAGACTTCGCATATATTCAATCTCTGGTGCTAAAAAAAGACGATGGAAATTATCTCAACAGAAAAGAAGAATGAACCTCACGATAAGTTACAGAGAAATAAAGAAATGGAAGCCATGGATAGATTGTTGGAACGATGTAGGGAGCTGGCGTGTGAAGACGAGGAAGGTGGAACACCGGGCTTGGACCACAGGGATACGACGACCATAGAAGAGATCCAGGAGAACGACCTAGAGCAGATGACAGGAGACAGACAAGAATGGATCAAGGCCAGGGGACCATATTATCGAGGAACCACCAGGAGAGGGCATAGAAAGACTACTGGAAAGCTGCAGGACATCAGGGGACCATATCTGCAAGGGCTACAGCACTGACCAGGAGTCAAGATAGCAAATGTAAATATCTTTGTTTACTTTTACTGTTGTTATTTATTGAAGTTGTAAATAAAAATATATAAATAGATTGACCATTCGCTACACTTTTTAGAGAAAAAAATGTAACCTTTTTCAAAAATAAAGTTTTAGTAGTAGTAGTGTGTGTAGTAGTATTAGTGTATAGCAGTAGTATAAATATAATAGTAGTAATGATAGGAATGAATATAAGAATTATTTTAAAGTAATTTTAGAATGATCATTTTCAAACTCCAGAATATGCTAATTATCCTGTTATCAGATAATTAGCATATTCCAGGTAAGAAATTATGAAACTTAATTTACTCAAGACTCACTCTTCATCCTGTCAACGTTTCATCTATGAAGTTAATTGGTAATTGTGTGAACGCATGCGGAATATAAGTAATACTAGACGAATGACCTGGCTTTACCCGAGAATTCCCCCGAGTGCAATTTCCTTCATACTGAAAGTACATCAATAATAAATAGTAGAAGTGCCATAGAATAGCAATACAGAAGTAACACATAAACCACAGGCAAAAATTGTGAGTGATGGCAAAAATTGTATTATATTAGTGTTTAGGTATTTGATTTAATTATTTTTTTGCAATCCATTTAGTTGTTTCAAAATCAATATAGTTTAAATAGATGGCAGCTTTTCCACCCAACCCCCGAGGTGCCCACCCCAGCGCATTAACCCTTGAAATTGCCTGAGTTGAGTGAGTGACTGCGATGGACCTTGACTGCGATGTCCATCTTCTCAGTAAGAATAAGAAAAAATAGGTTTATAAAAAAATTAATCCAAAATACTGGCATGTAAATATTTTTCTGTAAAAAAATAAAAGAGCAAATGGAAATTAGGTAAACATATGTGTTTGCTAATGACTGCGACTGCATTTTAAAACGATTTTTTTAAGTGATAAAAAAAAAATAAAGGCCAGAATAAAATTAATAAAAATTACGAAAGCCATTATTTACATACAGTAACGCTAATTTTGTAGTTTTTTTTTCAAATTGCATTGTGTGCACTTACCGTAACTTAGTAATATAAATTTCTCTCTCAATATTCAATACTTTTGTAAAAAAAAAAATTAACACTCGTATAAAAAAATATTTCAAAAAAAGTACGCACAAGCAACTTGAAAAAAATGCAGAACGCTCATTGGTCGCTTAATTGGCCTGGTGATGTTACTTCGCCTCGAATTTACTCCGCGTAAAAAAAAGTTCTTCAAATATTAGTCAAAAATACTAATCAAAATATAGCCGAAAATTTTCCTCAGGTTTATAAAAAGCGACATGCAAAAATTGGTACCAATTGGTTCAGTAGTTTTTGAGTTTATCGCGAAACAGACAACAGACATTGACTTTTATATATAAGAAGAAAGATAAAAATTCGCCTCTAATTGTGCGCTAATTGCTTATTTCGATCGTTGAAACAATGGCAATTATATTGGTCAGACACAGACTCTATATATTATTGAAATTTCATCTTGACAGATAAAACATTGTCGAATATCTGAACAAAACAAACAAACATTTCTTCATTTTATATATATACTAGAAGAATGACCCGACTTCGCCCGAGAATTCCCTCGAGCGCAATTTCCTTCATACTGAAAGTACATCAATAATAAATAGTAGAAGTGCCATAGAATAGCAATACAGAAGTAACACAAAAACCACAGGCAAAAAGTGTGTGTGATGGCAAAAATTGTATTATATTAGTGTTTAGGTAATTGATTTAATTATTATTATTATTATATATATATATATTATTTTGAAAACCATTTAGTTGTTTCAAAATCAATATAGTTTAAATAGATAGCAGCTTTTCCACCCAACCACCGAGGTACCCGCCCCAGCGCATTAACCCTTGAAAATGCCTGAGTTGAGTGAGTGACTGCGATGGATCTTAATGCGATGCCCATATTCTCAGTAAGAATAAGATTAAATAGGTTTATAAAAAAATAATCCAAAATGCTAGCATGTAAATATTTTCTGAAAAATAAAAGAGCACATGGAAATTAGGCAAACATATGTGTTTGCTAATGACTGCGACTGCATTTTAAACGATTAAAAAAAAAAAAGCCAGAACAAAAATTAGCAAAAAATACGAAAGCCATTATTTACATACAGTAACGCTAATTTTGTAAAGTTTTTTAAAATTGCAATGTGTGTACTTAACGTAACTTAATAACGAAAATTTCTCTATCGATACTCAATACTTTTGTAAAAAAAATTAACAATCGTGTATAAAAAGATATTTAAAAAAAAAAGTACGCAAGCAACTTGAAAAAAAAAAAGCAGCTCTTCGTCTTCGCTTCAGGGGAACGTCGTCGAAAACTTTCTACGACAGCGCAGGTCGAATAATTACGGGACCAGCGGTGAGAGAAATGGCTTTCGTCAACCTAAAGGAGCGCTTTTCCCACCCTTCGTGCTCATCGGAGCACATCTATTGTTTCCTCCTAGCTATGGGATCGGCGAGGAAGAGATTTTTGCTGCCATCGGCCGTCTGCCAACTGGGAAAGCGGCCGCGTGGGATGACTTGCCTTGCGAGCTCTTCAGGGGTTTCGAAGATTTCTTCGCAAGTGCGCTCCGTCGGGTCTTCGAGGCGTCCCAGTTCTGCGGCGCTCTGCCCTCTTCCATGCGGCGCAGCGAAATTTACCCGATAGAAAAACCACACGGTGGTTCAGGCCTAGCCGGACTTCGACCTCTATCATTGCCAACCGACGGACTACAGAGTCATCAGCGGGGTTCTCTACTGGCGACTACGACGTCATCTCCTGGATATCGTACCTGAATGCCAGAGCAACGCCGTTCCAGGTAGAACACCAGCCTGTAACATAGCCCGCGTAACTGACGAAGTTGCCACTGCCTGCAGAGATGAAACCCCGCTGGCAGTTGTCGCCACCGACTTAGAGTCAGCGTTTGACACGCTAGACAGAGGCTTCCTGGTGTCAATTCTTCTCTCCGTCGGTCTGCCGCTGGTCTTCGTGGGGTGGGTGAGTGCTTCTGCTCTACGCTGGGGCCGAGGCGAAGGCGAGAATAGAAGGAATTGGAATAACTCCCCTGTTCCACATGCTCAACGGAGTGAGGCAAGGATGCGCTGCCAGCTCAGCGTTCTTCACCATCTCCACCGGTCCCCTCCTGCTTCGCAAGGAGCAGCTACTCGGCTGGGATAATGTCCTGGCGTACGCCGACGACATCGTCCTACTTATCCGCGAGGATGGGCAGCTAGAGGTCGTCAAGAAGATCTTCGAGTACTTCAGGCATGCGTCAGGAATAAGAGTCAACTTCGGCAAGAGCCAGGGCCTCTGGTGCGGGATATGGAGGAACCACACCGACTCCCCGTTGGACATCTTCTGGAACAGGGAGAAAATCAAATCCTAGGGACCATAGTGACCTCTGGTGTGGGAACTTTGGCCCAAGACCAACATCTGCAGGAGTTACTGGAGAGGGCCATTGCTAAGTGGTCCCCCTTTGTCCGCGGTCTCTCACTTGCTGGTCGAGCAAAACGGCCAGTAGCCTGGTGCTCTCGGCCATCTACTATCACCTCCAGACTTACCTGCCCAGCGAGACCACCATCGCAAGACTGCAGGTAAGATTGGCCCGATTCGTATGGGGGCACGATCGAACCTCATGACTTCCCGGCAGCATTCTAGCGCGGCCAATCTCCGTGGAAGGCATGGGAATTCTCGACGTCGGCACTCAGCTCCGGCTTTCGTGCCTCAAGGGCGTCCAGACAGCACTGCGTGGAGGCCGCAACTCTCACTCTTGGCTCGCCGAGAGCGGGTTGTGGCTGTCTCCTGCGTCTACTCCTGGCACCTGGCTTCCCCCGCGGCGTCGTCGGAGTCTTCACCTCTTCGAAGCTGCCGCGGAGATCATAGAGCTGAACAACCGGATCCTACAACCAGCACTCCTCCAGGCTCTTCGAGTCGTGGGCGACTGCCGTTTCCTGCGGCCCCCTGAGCTCCTGGCTCCTACAAGATGGGGGCTGGCGCATTGGAGAACTAACCAGGCTACTACAAATATCAGCATCGCTACGCGTGGCGCCCTCACAGACGTCGCTTCTCTGGGGATCTTTGCTCACGCCTGGTCACCCTAGAATGCCCGGAGACGTTATCGTGTCGCTAGCCTGGCGAACGCAATCGCGGTGCGCGGGACGACCAACGCCTTCCAGCGCCTAACAACCGCACTGTCCACCGCATGCTGGAGCGTCCATGCCTGGCTGCACTGCCCATCACCCAGCTGCTAGGACGGTGGCTCCCCCACGTCAGTATCCCCATCTCTATCAGCTGGTCTTCTCTCCGGCGATGTGCCTTCTCGGGGCACAATGCTGACGTTGCCGTGCGGCTGGCCCTGCATCGCCTGTGGGTCCGGAGACCTGTCACTGTTTCTGTAGGCGGATCAGGCCAGTCATCGTGGAGGCCCTCAACATCATCCAGCGGCCCCCTGACCTGCAGAGGGGGATCTTTGGGCATGACCTGGAGGACGACACCTTGGCCATCATGGCGTCTGCCAAGACCCGCATCTACAAGCACTTCCTGGGCCTGGAGATGCAGGGAGTCCAGGGCGACCCCCTCATCGTCTGGAGGAGGACCTTATCAAGGTGGTGGAGCCTCCCTAGCTCCTAAAATCATTGTAGATTCCCATATTTTATTCATTTTTATTATATATATATATAAGACGAATAATCCTTTCAATATATTATAATAACGATTAGATTCGATAAGGATAAGTTTCTTTATTTGTAAAATTAATTCGAGCTTTCGGGCGCAAGCTGCCCTTCTACAGGAATAAAGGATACAATTTCAAATAAACATGTATGTACAAATATATATATTTTCTTTAAATGATATCTTGCTCTGGTCTTGTATAGCGTGAGTGGATCACATGCCCGCGTGATTTAGTTTAAATCAAAGAAAAGCCCTGATAAAGAGAGGTGTGTTGCCCCTAAAAATACTGGTCGATTAATAAACTTATATCCAATATATGCCCCATATCTATCTATACATACATAGATAGATATGGGGCATATATTGGATATAAGTTTATTAATCGGCCAGTATTTCTAGGGGCAACACGCCTCTCTTTATCAGGGCTTTTCTTTGATTTAAACTAAATCACGCGGGCATGTGATCCACTCACGCTATACAAGACCAGAGCAAGATATCATTTAAAGAAAATATATATATTTGTACATACATGTTTATTTGAAATTGTATCCTTTATTCCTGTAGAAGGGCAGCTTGCGCCCGAAAGCTCGAATTAATTTTACAAATAAAGAAACTTATCCTTATCGAATCTAATCGTTATTATATTATATATATATATATATATATATATATATATATTTTGTAGAATTGACTAATTGTCAATAAAATTATTTCAAATGTCAATGTCTACCGGTAGACTACCCTGCTGGTCCAGGTAGCGCCGGAGGAAAGCAGCCCTCCCCTTCGAACACCATGCCGGCTGTAACACCATCGCCAGCCGCAGCTTCAGCATCAACTCCAACTGCATCGCCAGCTCCACCTGTAGCTCCTTCAACTGCTGCAGAGACCCTACCTGCTGCTTTTACGGACCCAGTCCCTCCTACATCAAAGGTGTCCAGCGACGTTCGGAAGAGACAATCATCTTCACAGAAAAAGCTCAACCAGACCCGGCATCAGCTCAACGAACTCCTTGAGCGCATTCTCAGCAACATCTTGGACCAGTCTGGGCTCGAAAGAGGTGGTCTTGGAGGCACTAACCTCTATCCCCGGTCTGAAGAGCCTGCAAAACAAGATGGGGAGCGAGCAGAAGACCGCGCTCAACAATACTGCCCAGAAGCTGATCGACGCCCTGCCCGACTCCAACTCCGCTATTTACAAGCGCCTATCGGACGTCCGTGTCAAGACGAGGAGCGCCCAATGAGCTTCCTTCAGGCATCCATCAACGCCCGCGGACTCGCCGTTGGCGAGAGGAGCATTGAGCTCTGTCACTTCCTGCATCCACATCGCGTAGACGTCGCCTTTGTCCAGGAGACCAACGCCAGGTCGAAGGGCGCCATTCAAAATCTGTGTCTGGGCTACAGCGCCGTCATCGTGCCCCCCCCCGCAGCCCTCAGAGGTTCGGGCCTCGCCAACCTCTTCGCCCCGGGGGTCGCTGTCCTGCGGCAGCGCGTCCTGTGGCCGGGCAACATCTCCATCGTCTCCATCGACGTCCGTGGCCAGGAAGTGCGCATGATCAACTGTCACCTTTCACACATCCCTCGCGAGCGGCTCGAACAGCTGGAGTCCATCACGGCAGCCGCAATCCAGGAAGTAGCCTGGGTGGTGGGCGACCTCAACATCGACGAACAAAGCACGAACGACACAACATCCGGCTCGGTGGAGTCCCTCACGGAGCTGATGGATTAGACATCCCTCGTCGATGCGGCTACCCTCTTTGACGCTAGAAACCTTCTATCCAGAGTGGCCTACTGCGACATCTGAATCTATCTATGGAGAAGCTGGTCCAAGATCAAGGCCGAACTCCTGGCAGAGGTGAGATCCCTCCATGTCCCACGCATCGCTGATGACAATCACATCGCGCGCACCAGGGGGTTTTTGCAGGCCAAACTAGAAGAAGCGTCGTCAGCAGCCGATTATCCATCGCTGCCCGACCTCGGGCGTTCGCTTCGAGCCCGACGGCCCGCTGGCACGAACATCCGCGATGAGAATGTAAACATCATCGAAGGCGGGGAGCTCCGACGACGAGCATTCTCTATCTTCCAGCGCCGCTTTGCCCGTGGCTCCAGCGACCCCATCGCCTTCGCTGAGTTTATCCGGGGGACAACCACCACCTTCACCCTGGAAGATGATGATCCACTGCTGCGTCCTGAGATCACCGGCTCAGAGATCGCGGTGACCATCCGTCGACTGCCCGGCCATCCGCTCGGAAGGGCTCCCGGGTGGGGCGACTTGCCCAGTGAGTTCCTGATCGCCTACGAAAATTTCTTCGTAGAGGCTCTAAGGCGAGTCTTCGAGGCCTCCCAACTCCGCGTGGCCTTGCCTTTATCGTTCCGGCGCAGCACCATCTGCCTCGTCCCCAAGTACAACGGTGGCCCCGGGCTCAGCGGCTTCAGACCAATATCTCTCCCCACGGCGGACTACCGCGTCCTGTGCAACATCCTCCTCCAGCGTCTGCGGACACATCTTCCCGTCTTGGTACCTCGGTGCCAGACGTACGCAGTCCCGAGAATATCTCCCAGTTGGAACGCGGCGCGAATAACCGACGAGGTCGATATGGCTGAGAGGAACGGGTCGGAGCTGGCTGTCATCTCGACGGACCTAGAATCCGCCTTCGACACCCTGGACCAGTGCTTTCTTGTGTCCCTGATGGTCTCCCTGCGGTTGCCACCTGCCTTCATCAAGTGGTTTCTCCTCCTGTATGCCGGGGCGGACGCGGCGGTGCGTGCCGGAGGCCTTCACACAAAGCCCTTCCATCTGCTAAACGGGGTGAGGAAGGGCTGCGCTGTCAGCGCCGCTGTGTTCAGTCTCGCCACTGGCCCTCTCTTGGTGCGCCTTGAGCGAGCGCTTGGCCCCGGAAACGTCCTCGCCTACGCCGACGACATCGTGCTGCTCATCAGGCGCGACGAGCTCTTCGACGTGGTGAGCACTATCTTCGAGGACCTCCGGCCTGGCTTCGGGAATAAGTGTCAACTTCGCGAAGAGCAGGGGCCTATGGTGCGGCGCTTTGCGGGCCCTCACCGACGCGCCGCTCGGCATCCCCTGGACATCGGGGCAGCTACGGGTACTGGGTTGCATTATAACACAAGCAAGGACATCCTCCGCCCAGGAACAACATCTCCTCGCACTGCTCGACTTTCAGAGCTGGATCTTCGGGCATGACCAGGAGAACGACGCCCTGGCCATCCTGGCGTCTTCCAAGACAATCATCTATAAGCACTTCCCCTGGGCCTGGAGATGCAGAGGGTCCAAGAAGACCCCCTCCTGGTCTGGAGCAGAATCTTCTCTAGGTGGTGGAGCCTCCCCAGCTCATAAACCATTGTAAATTCTCATTACTTTTCATTTATTCATTTAAAATGTATTATTGACTAGATTACAATAAAAGTGTTTCTATTCTCTATATCTCTAATTGAAAGACAATTTTATTTCAAAGTTTTTTTCCGCCGTATCATCGATGTTCAAAAATCATTGTATAACGTACTCGGCATCAAAGGTGTCCATTGTATTCTGCCGCTCATTGGCTCTTTCTAGTGGTGACGCATGCTTATTTCATTTATTTTCTTTCGTCTTAGAGTGTGGAAGGCTAGGTCTCTCCGGCTGCAAACAACGCCAGTCGGTCACCTTACCCAGGTGCCCTTTCTGACCTTATTGATCGATCGGACGCATGCGCGAACTCTCCGGAGAAGACGTTCGATTTCCTTCTAAGAAGCAGAAGAACCGCCATCATCTCTCGATCGATCGCGCCATTTTCCTGAGCCCAAAAGGTTGCACCGGATGAAATTTGCCAGCTAGTTTAAAAATTTAAATAGTATTTTTAAAGCACCATTTATAAATATATTTCACTTACAATATATTGATTAAAAAATAATGTGTCGTGTTTTTTACGTAAAAATGAACAAAATAAAACATACTCGTATACTAGTTTTTTTTTTCATTAAAAGCGTCGAATCAAGTGTTAAATGTTTTAATTTAAAACATCAAATATCTCGCAAGTGTTAAATGTTTTCAAATTAATGAATCAAATCAAGTGCTATTATATTAATATAGTTTATATTTTAAAAATACCAGTTAAACACCATTAAGATAACAATGCTATTTACTTAAAATTGACTTGAAACTGAACAGACGTGGAGGACACCTTGTGGACCTACTACCATCTTTTACACTCAGTTTCCCATACATCATCCAACTTGGTGTTTTGATCAGATAATTGTGTCTTCTCTACTCTTTGGATCTCGACCAGCAAAAATATTCCATAAACGTCTACTTACAGAATTAAGTACATACGCGTAGAGTTGAACCCACGTATATATGAAACTAGACATGTAGTTTTAAATGAGGTCAGGTATTTTATCAAAAACAAAATAGGCATATCCTGACCGCTCATGAGCGTTTTAGATGGCAGAGCGTCATCTAGTAGAACAGAAATAAACTGTGTCGTCCAAATATCAGGGAATGGGTTAATATAAATGTTTAGTTGATTTCTGTGGCGCTTAGTTTTAGCGTCTATTTTGCCGGGAAAGGCGACCTTTATTTTTATAGATAAATTTCCTCCCGACAAAATTTACATATATATAACAAAGCTGCGGGACAATGGTGTTCATGTACCAGAAGAGGCACCTCTCCCTTTAAATGATCGTTCAAATTTACCATACAGGTGGTTATGAAATCGAATACTGTACCACTGTACTAATGAGGGACAAACCCCTAAATTATAGTATACAGGTTGGCTTTTTGTCTGAATTTGTCAAAACTGGTGGTGTGGGGCTGATAATTTATCATCACTAGTAAAGTTTTTCTACTAGGGTGATGCATAGTGTCATCGGTCTGATGCGCATTTAAAATTTTAAAAGTTGCTGATGGCTTACGCCATCCATCGAAATAAATATCAACTATTCAACTTCATTTGCACGATAAGGAGATGCCTTTTTATTAATATATCCACATTATCCAATACAATTTTACAATTGTACTATTTTTTCATATATAATATATATATGGGTTTCGAGTCAATCTGTTCGGCCTATGTAATGCCCCAGCCACATTCGAAAGAATGATGGATAATCTTCTGGCAGGACTCAAGTGAACAATTTGTATTTGCTCCCTGGACGATATAACTCTCTATGCTTCTTCTTTTAAAGAGCATGTGGAGCGCCTGGAAAAGGTCTTTAAAAGTATCCATAAGGCAGGTTTATGTCTTAATCCCGAGATGTGCCAATTTGGATAAAATATAGTCAGGGTATTAGGGAATTTGGTTTCAGAGGACGGTATACGCCCAGATCCTGTAAAAATAGAAGCACTCACAAATTTTTCGACTCCAAAAAAACACAGCTGATGTCGGATTAAGTTCTTACTATAGACGCTTTGTGAAGAACTTCGCGAATAAAGCAAAGCCATTAAGTAATGTTCGTTTTGTCAAAGGAGCAAGATGAGGCGTTACAGATATTAAAATGGGCGTTAACCACCGATCCTCTGCGCGGCCATTTTAAAGAAGAAGCCGAAACACATCTGCACACAGACCCAGGCGGACATGGCATTGGAATAGTATTGATCCAAATTCAGGAAGGGGAGGAAAAGCCAATCGCCTACGCTTCAAGAACTCTCAACGCTGCAGAAAATTACTATTCAATGACGGAGATAGAATGTCTGGCCGTAGTATGGGCTATTTACAAGTTTAGAACTTGTTTATTCGGGAGGCATTTTACTGTAGTCTCCGACCACCATTCTCTGTGTTGGTTAGCCAATATAAATGATCCATCAGGAAGGCTAGCCAGATGGGCCCTACGTCTTAAAGAATTTGACGTTCCTTTTTTTATTATACGAGCAGTAAAAACACCAAGATGCGTACTGCCTTCCACGAAGCCCTCTTCTAGAAACGGACCAAGACATTCCAGAGTTGATCTCAATTACCGACACACGTGAGGAAAGAACAAGAAAAGGACCTTCAAATAAGGAAAATGATCCAAGAGGGCCAATCTAAAGGTGATGGAGGTTTTAAAAATTAATCAAAGGTATTTTTTACAGCAATAACTGCGATCCCATGGGGAAAATGTGGCTTCTAGTGGTTCCTAAGCAGATGAGAAGTGACATCTTGAGGGAAGCTCATGATTTACCGATGGCAGGACATTTGGGATTTGCCAAAACCTACGATCGAGTTGGGAAAAAATACTTTTGGTCCGGTCTGTACAGATCTGTGAAACAGTACGTGTCGCATTGCAGAGAATGTCAAAGGCGAAAAGGATCCACGGGGCTCCCACCTGGGCATCTCATACCAATCCCACCTGTAGCTCTGCCTTTTCAGAAGGTATGAATAGATCTGGTGTGAAGATTGCCTGGACGGCAACAAGTGGATCGTGGTCGCGACAGATTATCTATCAAGATACGCAATGACCAGAGCAATACCTAATGGAATTGGGGAGGAAGTTGCCAAATTCATGGTCGAAAACATATTACTTAAGCATCGAGCTCCTAGGGAGTTAATTTCAGATCGAGGTCAGACCTTTATATCACGAACATTAAAGGAAATCAACGACGTCTGCGGGACTATACATCGATTTACGTCAGCCTACCAACGGCTTAACCGAGAGACTCAACAAGACTCTCGCCGATATGTTGTGCATGTATGTCGATGTAGAGCAAAGAAACTGGGATACAGTGCTCCTATATGTTACCTTCGCCTATAAAACCTCCCAACAGGAAACTTCTGGGTTAAACCCTTTCTATCCCATACACGGACGAGATGTAGAGACTCCGCATGACACCATCTTAGCCTATAGAGAGAACACCAGCCTGGAAGACTATGTAGAGAGTATGGTGGAAAATGCCGAAGATGCACGCCAGTTGGCTCGGATAAACATTTTGCGATCGCAAGAAAGAGACAAATCTCGATATGACCAGAGCCACAGACCAGTCCATTATCAGATGGAAGTCCTGGTGTGGGTGTTCACGCCTGTCCTTAGACAAGGGTGGTCGGAGAAGCTCCTAAAGAGATGCTTCGGCCCTTATAGGGTGAACATCCTAGAAGCAGATGGCCTCCCAGACCTTTCGGTCCATAAGCCGGCATGCAAAGCATGCAATCGCTGCTATCTTGTTCAACTCATAAGCCAAGTAACGGTATCCAAACTGGTGTTTGGACATTGAACTTGGAAAAACCACCTCCCAGACAACGTGTATGGAAGGATTTCTATCCCGGTGGCTTTTAGTGACAGCAAAATAGAAAACTATCTACTGTGTCCAGCAGGGACCGCGGCCACCGGTCGACCCTGTTCACTCACAGCTGAGGAAAAGCTCAGTTGCCACGTCGTGGGCTTTCTCAAGAAGCTTGCTGTGATTTCTCAGCAGCTCGCTCTCGATCGCGCCCCTCGCCCTCCTACTCTCCTCTTGCACACCCACTACCCTTGGACAATCCAAGACGTAGTGGCGTGCTTCCACATCCGTTTCTCCACAGACGCAATCAGGATTGATTTTAATTTTAAATCTGTGGAGACTCCTGGGAAAGGGCCCATGTCCCGAAACTACCCTAATGAGTTCCTGGATTATTTAATGCGCGAGTTGCCCTTTCTTCAGATTGATGGCGATCAGGGCCGACATACAATCTGAATAGAGGCGATCCGAGCTGATGTTCTTCTCGGCGCACATTCTGAGGGCTTCCCTGATCGCAACCAGCTCGGTTGAAAAGACCAGTTTGTCCACTCTGAGTGTTAAGCTTTCTTGGAAGATCAGATCTCCATTAGTGAAGATCACTACCCCAGTTCCAGTTCTGATTCCAGACTTACTCCCATCAGTGAAAACCTCATTACCAATCCCCACTCCAGGACATCCCTGTTGGCACTACAGGACTTCAATTCCACTTTGGCAACCACCTCGGAGGCTTCCTTGGGTCCCTCTTACATTCCAGGGCACCCACTTAAAGTCCCAGGGCATCTTCACTGTTCTCCCAGATCTTCTGTCTGATGGCCTCCTCCTCTAGTTTCAATCCCAGGGGAATAAGCCCAGCGAGGACCAACAAGGCCTCCGTGCTGGTAGTGCGATATCCCCTGTGATTCTGAGTGCCGCTGTCTCCTGCACTCTCTCTAGAATTGTCGATACCTTCTGATCCCTGTTTCGGCGCCACCAGGCCCTGGAAGCGGATAGCAGGATTATAGGGTGAACAGACAACTCTCCGAGGTAACCTATGGAGCCTTTGAAAAAAAGACCACGACAACGGAAAATCAAAGATATCGTTCATGTCCAGCGGATGAAGCCATGCCCATAAAGAGCAAATTCAGGACTGAGAGAGAAGAATAACGGGATTGGGGAAATAGAAGGCAAGTTGGAAATTTTTTATTATTTTTTTTTCTTGCACTTATAATTCCTTTCTGCTTCTTTTTGTATATAATTTTTTAGTTTGTGTTTGTTGTAAAATCAGCGGGTCACTGCTTGTTTTTGAGAGAGGGGGGGGTAATGTTATTGTATAATATTTGCATAATTTTAATATCTCTATTTCAAATTTGTTATGTAAATTTTTCTTATAATAATTTTTATGTAAATAGATAGCCAAAATTGAATTTATAAAAGAAGCTTGTTTTGGCATGCATAGTGAATAAAGTTTAGATAGAAAACTGTACTTCGCGTTATTAGTAGCGCTAATTCTAGTGCCTATTTGACAAGGGAAATCCGTGACAATTGATTATTCTATATTTTTGACCACATAAGTGTTTTTTAGAATATTATACACTTTTAATATTGTTGTTGATATGTATAGTTAACTTACCTATTTTTTAGATTCACTAATATAGAATTAATTTTGTAAATACTATATAACTGTAAATATATTTAATGTCTAATTTTTTTCTTCAAGTAATTCAAAATCAAACTACTTGATAGTAAATAATTATTTTTTACTTTTCTATTATCACGGCTGCACCTTCAATTCTTTATCTTTGCAACAATTAATATTATTCATATATATATATATATCATATAATGAAAAAAACAATAGAAAAAAATAAAAGATAAGTGGGTCAGGTGTTGATATTAAAAATAAAAAAGGCATCTCCTGACCACGAGCACATGTGCTTTTTAGATGGCAGAGCGCCATGTGCTCGTGGTCAGGAGATGCCTTTTTTATTTTTAATATCAACACCTGACCCACTTATCTTTTATTTTTTCTATTGTTTTTTCATGTGTTAAGCGTCTTTACGCAAATTTGGCCTTAAATACCCATTTTCTGATTTCTCGGGAAGCCATTGGGACCGAAATTCTTTTTTGGTCGCAGTGGTTACAGCCTTCTCCACGCTGACTAGCGCCAACAGCGCGAAACGCGTTCGTGGATGGCTTTTCTTGATAAATCAAGAAATTGGGTTTGCCAAATATCACGGAGCAAGCTAAATAAACGTTTAGTTTATTTTTGCTCCACTAGATGGCGCTCTGCCATCTAAAAAGCACATGTGCTCGTGGTCAGAAGATGCCTTCTTTATTTTTAATATCATATAATATAAAACTCAAATATTTTATTTTCATTCTTTGATAATTCTACTTTTTTTTACTATCGTTTTTTAGAATGACTTTCAGTTTTGTTGTAAATGTGCATAGTTAACTTACCTATTTTTTTAAATACATTAAAATATAGAATTAAATCAATAAATTCTATATAATTGTGAAAATAATTAATGTGTAATTTTTCTTCAAGTGATTAAAAATAAAAACTATTTGATAGTATTTAAATTTTTTACTTTTTTCTTTTATCACGATTGCACCTTCAATCCTTTATTTTTTGACAACAACAAACATATATTAATCATCACATATATATGTATATAATCTGCCGTGTAGAGATGATAAAATGTTAGAGATATTATCAAATGGTCCATCCCCATAAATAATATCATTGTGGAATTATGATATCATAACCTTCTTTACATTTGTCAATCACCTAACTAGGTCAGCTGCACCCGTATCATACCAAACGAGGGCAATATATTTATTGGAGATAAGAAAATTGGTTGCAAATAGGTTGGGAACATTCGTGGTTTCTTCACGGAAAATATATATCATGTGAATAAGGAATATTTTGGTATCATTCACTCCTGATAAAATATTTCCAATAAATTGCCTTGAAGTAGCATCGATATCCTTCCACCCAATTTCTTGGTACATATTTAGAAAATGTTATATATCATAAGCCTTTGTCAATTAAAATCATAGCAATTCTGGAATAATTTTTCAAATATCTCCATCGAATCTACGGCGAAACCAAACATCTACTGGTGAAGTAAACGTAGACCGCCAGCTCTCCGCCGACGAGTGATCTTCATGGCTTTACCGCGAGCGAGGACTGCAGGTCCGGCTGCTGTGACTGAAAAAAATGTCAAATTTTAAATATATTTTTAAACACAGTAGAACCTCCCTGTAAAAGACACCTAATTGCATAGCTAAAATGTCCTTTAGGGAGAGGTGTATTCTTACCAGAGAGTTGCTTAATAGTAAAAATGATAATTTTGCAAATGAAAACTGTCCTTTATAGAGAGGTGTCCTCTAGCGCAAGTGTCCTCTCATGGAGGTTCTACTGAATTCTATATAAGGTTATTCACATAATACTTGTAAATATAGAATGGAATATATTGTAACGTAGAAAATTAGGAAAGACAAGCTTCAGGGTGACACAGCAATTTATTTAATGTAAAACCAAATTAAAACTAATAAAATAGCAGAGAGGCAATGAAAAAATATACAATGTATCAAAATACAAATTTATAAAATTAAAAATATTTACATAGAATAATAAATAATCTGCTACGATATAGTTCCGCGGCGTGTTTGTTAAAATTAGCAGCATTTCACAAGGAAATAAGGCTATCGCTTTCGCTGCAAACGAGAGCGTTCGTTCCATTGAAGCTCTCGTATCTTCTTTTGAAGCTTTTTCTCCCATATTCTGTACGATTCAACTCGGTGAACGTGCTGGATATTCGAAAATATATGCATTTCCAAAATAATAGTCGAATACTCTTTATATAATGTGAAAATTACACTATGTTAGAATTTTTTTTTCTATTCTTGGACGTTTTATATATATTCCTGATCCCTATATCGATAAAGTACAGAAGATGGCATTTATGCTGAATATTTTCTTTTGTGGCTCGAAATCTGAAATTCGGAACTTGCATATTTTTGCATTACATGTATCAAATTATCCTATACTGTGTGTAAATTAGATAGAAAGAGGCCTAGAATCTACAAACATCCAACATAGTCATTTTGCTATGTCTGTGGAGAATGTATCTGGACACGAACAAAAATGCACTCTGCTGAAGCATCATCATTCATCGTCATTATCATGCCATTATAATTATCCATAACTATAAATACTCGTACATTAATAATAATATTCGATCTTAAATTTATCTTTGTTTGGAAGTAAAAATAAGCATTTCTTTCGATTCTTTTTATAAAAAAAAAGGTATGGTTAAAAAACTTTCCCGCACTGAGACTTTAACTTTATCCATACGATATTTTGAAAATTGCTAATAGTTTTCAAAATATGACCCTTCTGCATCGATGCACCTTTGCCACCCTTTCTTCAAACTTTGGAAAAACTTGAATAATTCGTCTTCCTATATGTCCCGCAAAACGATCAACAATTTCTCTTTAATGGCTTGCATCGTGTCAAAACGCTTTCCGTTGAGTGTCATCTTTAATTTTGGATGAAGAAAAAGTCACTCGGAGCTATATCGGGAGAATAGGGAAGGTGTTGAGGCACAATGGTGTTTTTTTTTTTTACTCTAAATATTTTTATTAGACCAATGAAAGAACTTTTTGATCATACCCTGTATTTGTTAAAACCATTTTCGTTTATAGGGATATATATATTTTTTTCACTTTCTCTTCAGTACAAAAGAAAACTCTGAAAATATAATGACCATTCTATAGTCCCCAATAAAATGCTTGTTGTTGATTGTTCAAGGGGGTATTCCTCCAGTTATATATGGTCAATAGACGACCTCTCCCATGACTCTCTTAATACATGTCCAGCAAACTCTTCCTTTTCCTTTGATAATTTCATTAAGTAAGGTATATTCTCCAATAGATCTCATCTTCAAAATTTTATGTACGTTTCCATTAATCCTGAGAATTATTCTAACCCATCACATGTTTAAAGAAAATTAATTTTCCGTTTCAGTCATTTGATCATTGTCCAAGCTGCCCATCCATACAGGAAAACTGACCGAGCAAAAAAAAAAAGGTATAAAGGAGCGATGAGAATTGCTTAGAACAGGGTAAATGGCGATCCAGGATGGCCGACTTCGGAGATAACCCTACAGATGAAGCATTCAGTTGATGTTTGAATTCAAATTAACCTTGGCTAAGGTAATATTTAAAGCAATGCAGAGTTGTCCTTTTTCTATAGTTGAGGATTTTATTCTATAAAATCCTTCACTCTCTCCGATTGTCTGTTCACACTCTATTAGCCAATCAGCCTTGAGTTAATTAACCAATTAGAGTGCAGAGTTTCTCTAGCTCGAGGCATTGTGGCTATCAAAATTCTTACTATATTAAATATAAGAACGCAGGTTATATTCTAAGTCTTATTTTTTTATCACATACACAAAGCTTTTATTAAGACAAAAGCGACCAGTGGTGGAACATGCCGCCGAGACTAGCAATCCGCTAAGTCAGGTTGTTTTAAAATGTAACTATTTTCTCTGACGGCGATATTGCCAAGCGAGGAATAATACAATCGCCGATCTGTTTTCAACCAATTAAAATGTGCATACAATCACATTTTTGAAAAATGTCTTGTTTTATTTCAACTAATATTTCTATAATTCCTACTGAGCATCAGCGTCTGCTGTCTCCAGCCTGAGAGACGAGTCACCTGGCATCTACGGGGTGCAACCGCAACAATGGTTGCGACATTTCATGACGGGAAGATCGTAGACAACAAATGTCATTATACTCCCCCACCCCCCGTTACTTTGAGAGCTCATTCTTCTTTCTTACATATTGATTATAAATGGTCTGACCTTCACCTAAATAACCTGGAAGCTTCAACATATTTTAAATATTTTTAAATCTACGAAACTTTGTCAATGTTTTTTTTGTTTGTTTTTTCCTTCTTCTTCTTAGATACTCTATAAACGTTCGTAAATTTCTGAAGAATGTGTGATTTTTGTGAAGTAAATATGTGTATAATATTTATCAAAATTAGATATTGCTCAGAATAAAGAATGCTCTTCGGATATTTAGAAAGAGTCAAAAATTCCCAACACACAAGTAACTCCATCTATCCTCCAACATCCTAACTATTTTAACGATCGACGTCAAAGGGTAGAATAACTTGATCGTTGTTTTTCTATAAGATTTATTGAGATAACGCGACACAATCAAAGTCACTATATGTGTAGTATTCGCCACTATGAAACAGGCCTCAACATTTTTTAATTCTGTATAATAGAGCTAACACTACCAATATTTTAAAATATAAAGAAAAAGGAGAGCAAATATTTTAAAATATGATAGAATTATATTTGTGTTTTATTTGAAAAGATGCTTCGGCCAGATGGAAAATCTTAATTTTCACCACGTTTAGGTGAATATTCATCGTCAGGTGTGAAATAAGTGTGTCGGAAGTGTTGAATTTAAAAAGAAATATACCCGTTAAAAATAGTTTGAATTTTTCTTATAACATGCATAATGTAAATATCATTTTGTTATTTTCAATTCTTACTAGTGTACCAATTTGAATGTCCAATAGTGTATTTACAGTAAAACTTACTCTAGGAACACCGATGGGAGAGAGAGACTGTATAGGTACGTAAATCACTATAGCAGAGATAGATTTTATTCTGGAATTGAGATTATAATGTTACGTCGTACCCAGACGCTATTCGTGTACGTTGTCTACTCAGGATGCCACAAAGATACACATGTGAGTTCGAAGGGATTGCAGCTAAATTTAGCGCTTTATTGTATCTCACTTAACAGAAGGAATACAACAGTGGGACTTGCCTTCAACCTCCCTGTCAGAAGAATCCTTGGCGCCGTGGATGTCCTCTTGTGAAGCGTTCCACTCCGCACTATACACATGCAGACTGGACTACACCGCCTTACAGGATCATCCACACGCCCCGTAAGGTAACTCTTCGCCGTCTTCTCCTTGCCGCAGATCTCGATGTCACCAGACTGACTTCTCCCCCCAGACCGCACAAACCCCCGCTATCTCGGCTCCTTCTTTTACGACGGCACCAGCTGGACTCTCTGTCCGCCGCCCCCTCCTCTGGCATCTGTCAATCAACACTTCCTTGTGGAGGGGGGGCCCTGCATACCTTCTTTACTGGCTTTGCCCACATCTTCTCTTCATCTGCTTTGCTGCATCGCTTCACTATTTTAAAGAGAGAGAGATATTTTTTTTAGATTTAAAAATATTTTATTGACACCATACACAAGTCAATGGTGGTATGATAAAATAATCATAAAAAGAGGGATAAATAAAAGAATAAACTATATACAGTTATGTAAAGTCCAGGAGATTCCGCCAACGACAAAGAGTCCTCCTCCAGACAGTAAGTCACGTTCTCCCCTCATCTCAAGGCTCAGAAAGAACCTCAGAAAGAGAGAGAGAGAGTTTATTATGAGGGAATGTGTTAGCTATATTCGCTTCAACATTTTAGCGTATATACACTGACACTAAAAGCACAAAAACCAATAGTCGGCTCCTTTTTCCAAGTTAAACAACGGAACCGTTATAAAAATCCACGCACTCTCTCTAACTCAAATCGATTTTAAATATATTCACATATAAACCTATACCAATATTTTAGTAAAGATATTGACATACTATCTTTTATATATACCTGAAATTAAATAGATAGATGCAAACTAACTTTTTAAATTATTTTTAAAAATCCCTTGGTATCTCACCCGTTTATAAAAATGCTTTATATAACGTTTTGTTTTGTCCCGGCATTCATTTTTCTAAAAATTTAACACAATGTGATACATGAGCGCGCCATCTTTTATGATAATTCGAAGCTATTATAGACGCGTATGATATCAGTATCAGTATAAAAGGGAAACCGAAAAATTCAATATAACAGCGGTATGGTAGATTAAACTGGCGAAACCGCTGGGAGGGTTCACCACTGATGAGTCAGGCCTTCCCATTAATTTTTCATTCCAGTAAGGGCAGTATAAAATTGTTTAATTTCTAAAAGAATCATACCTGTCTGTAATAGTTTCGAGTTTAACACAAATTGAATCATGCGCACGCTCGAGATGTATATCTAGAGGCGACTTTTTACAAGATTTTTATATTCAATAATTTATAAGCCTAATTTTAATTATATTTAGTAGTTTTTCAAACGTTTGAAATACGTTTATTTAATAACCGATTAGTAAAATTAATAAAAAGAAGCATATCGTTTATCAACTGAATATATTTGTCTTTCAAAAAAAAAAAAAAAAACAGAAATTTTACCTTGTAAAAGAAAAATAGTTACAACATTGATCAAAAGATGGCGCTAGTGTTTTGCTTGGTTCCTATACTCGCTTGGTATTCAGTGAATAGGAATTATTGATTAATTTTTACTACGCAGTGATATTCGGCAGCATTATTATGATATTCGGAAACAATTTCCATTTGGTTTGTTTTCTTGAATGGAGCTCCCAATTCTAGCTAATTTTTTTTCCTGAAAGATATTTAGTAATGCTTTTAATCGCAAAGTTTATCGATATTTTGAACAATACACACTTTATGCAAAAAAATATATATTATAAAAATTTAAATAAAGATATTTAAAAATCTTTAAATAACGAAGATATTTTTAATTCTTCTGACCGCAGGTCCCGTGAAGTTAGGGAGCTTCCCAAAAGCAAAAGTACCCCATCGGGCAAGTTCAATGTGTGTGTCCTTCTTTGAATAAACATAAAGACACGCCACAAACACATTAGATAGCAAAACATACGTTAGATAGCACAGACACTTACGCTACTTAGCACAGACACACACTAGATAACACAGGACACACACTAGACTCTCCACTTGACTTTGATAAGACAGTAAAAGAGGGGAGGGGGGGTCGGTGGAAGGATGGTTTAAACCTTTGGTTTTCGACCGCTACAGCCCGGGTTCGATTCCCGCATTCAGCACTTTTTTCTGATAAAAAAAATAATGCTCCAATGATCCCCGATTCTTGCAAAAGACTAACCCCAACAGCGAGTGCAAGTAACCAAACGGGGCTCTGGCACATTTGTAAGTGCAAAGTCGAACTGCTTTTCACATTTGTAGACATGTGGTGCACTTACAGTAAAAGCAGTCGCCTACTTCAACCCACCATGATTATCAGGGCCTGTACCACGTGTACTAGGGATAAGCAGGGATAGCGTCGTTGTTCGAAATCTCGCTTTTTAACAATAAATCAGATACTTATCGCGCTACTTGTTTTTATCTCTCTCTAAATAACTATTAATAATTCTACTTAATATAATGAACCTAAAATGTTTGTTACTTGTGAAAATTTTCGGATTTACCCCCAATGTCTATCCGTTGTCTATTATGCCGTTTGGTTAGGTAATAGATCATTTTATATTTTAATTTTGTAGAAAGAAATCTTAATCTGGGTTAATTAATTCTAACTTATTAGAATGTCTGTGTATTATTTCTGTTTGTGTTTACCTTGAAGCGGATTGATTTTATTAGTTTCATGTTACTGGAAAAAAGTGTTTTATAAAAAATTTTAAATGGTCCTATATCTTGGTTATAATTTACCTGTATTTAAATAAAAAAATATTTTTCCTAAAACTTGATCACCTTCTTCGAAAATGGGTTCCGAGTGTCTAATATCATAAGGGTGTTTACTATGTTCATGTGAATTTAAGGTGTCTCAAAAGTTAATAAACTCTTTCTATATTTCCATAGCGTGTGAAACTGTTCCATGCGCTGTGATAGTATGCCATAAATTAGGAATTTAAGTGTGAAACCTGTAATTGTATGTAATGTTTTTTTTTTTTGCTTATCCCTAGTACACGTGGTACAGGCCATGATAATCATGGTGGGTTGAAGTGGGCGACTGCTTTACTGTAAGTGCACCACATGTCTACACATGTGAGAAGCAGTTCGACTTTGCACTTGCAAATTTGCCAGAGCCCCGTTTGGTTACTTGCACTCGCTGGTAGGGTTGGACCTTTGCAAGAATCGGGGGCCATTGGAGAATTTTTTTTTATCAGAAAAAGTGCCTAATGCGGTAATCGAACCCGGGTCGTAGCGGTCGAAAACCAACGGTTTAGACCATCCTTCCACCGACTCCCATGTATGTAATGTTTGGTTATGGCTATTGCAATTTCAGGAAGGTACTTTGTTCAAGCAATGCTTGAATTATTATTGTATTCATATCTTAACCTATTTATAATTGTTGAATTTATCTTTCAATTTTGGATATTTTTTTTCTTTAGCAAGTGTTTGACATTGTTATTTTCTAAAGAAATGCTTGGATTTACTACCCTGATAATATCTACGTTTCGGGCTGAAATTAATGTTTCTGGATTATGAATTCGAAATATTTGTAAACAAGATACTTGTATAGAGGAATCAGTCAATTAAAATTTAGGTGCAAATATATTAAAAATCTTCTATGATGATCAATTGTCATATGAATGCTGTTTTGCTGTCTCATAATTATGTAAATTAGCATTATGTAAAAGGATTTAATGTGGCCAAGATGTCTAGCAACAGGCATTTGTATGTGTGTGTGTGTGTTTTTTTTTTTTTTTTTGCAACGAACATAAATAATTCTGTTATCAATATTCTTCAATCGTGTTACATTTCCAATTCAACACTGTTTTTCTCTAGTCTCAAATTCTTCATAAAAGTAAACAAATAAATTAATACTCTTATGAATATGGAATTTTTACTTTGTCTTTCTTCTATAAGTAGATATCTTCTCAAACCCGTGATTTTAGGGTTTGTTGTCTAAGAATTTTCAAAGCAATTATGCGTTCAACATGTTTATAAATTGAAGTTCGGTTAGATTTAGGAATTTGAGTACCATAATTCGAATATTTGGTGCATAGAATCTCTCCAAGGTCACTTAACTCACAATTGCGATGTCACCTGATAGAATATCGACGAAGGGGTGGCATTGAAAAATCTCCAAATTGGAGAAATACTATTTAATTTATGAGTTTAAAACACATTCAAAGCAGTAAGGGCAGTAGAAATTGTTTATTTTTAAAAAGAATCATACGCGTCTAAAATAGTTTTCAATATTTTAGTGGAAATAGCAATATATATATATTGCCAAATTAATTTTAAAAAAGCAGTTTAAGCTTATCAGTAAGGTGGTTTTTTTTTGTTTGTTTATTCATATTTGACTAGCGAGCTGATCTCCTACGCCTTCTTTTTGAACGAATGTGGCCATGTTTGTATATAAAGGGGGTCCATAGGTATGCGTGGTCGGTCCCACAAATTAGTTGTGTGGGATGGGTTTAAAGTGTTCTCTGCGCGCTTGGTCCGTGTCTGGTGATCTCGCATACTTGCGTAACCTCGGCCCGCTCCCTATCAACGCTGCAATAAAAGATAAGTACTTTATTTTATATATATATATATATATATATATATATGAAAAAATAGTACAAATGTAGTATTGTACTGGGATAAGGTGCATAAATTAAGAAAAAGGCATCTCCTTATCGTGCAACTGAAAGTTGCTAATGGCTTGCGCCATCTATCGGAATAAATATCAACTATTCTCGTTGATTTTTTAATTATTCCAGAATTGGCCAAATACCCATTCTTGATTAATCAAGAAAAGCTAACCACGGACGCGTTTCGGGCTGTTGGCCCTCATCAGCGTGGTGCAAGCTGTACCTCAACGACCAAAAAAAAAATGTGTCATTAAGGCATCCTGAAAAATCATGTAACGGGTAGCCTGGAAGCCTAGAATTTGAGGGCTTTAAGCTTCAAGGTGGGGCAGCTTGAGGCTCTCGCCTCGTGCTTGTCTGAGAGGCCCTGGGCACAGCAGTTGGCGCACTTGGAAGTGCGCCGGTCGGCAGCGGAGGGGCAGGAACGGCCATCATGGCCGCCTTCACTGCAGTGGAAGCACTTGGGATCTCTGGTGCATTGGGCAGAGTTGTGGCCGAAGCCACAACAGCGGAAGCAGATTCGTGCGCGGATGGACTCCTCGAAGTTGAGGATCACTCCATCCACCACGATCCTTCCGCGAATGCCCAGAGCTCTGAAGGTGTTGAGGTCCACCTCGATGAAGGCGGTGCAGGTCCCGTTTCTGGTTGCAGAACGGTGCGCCACGCTCACCACCTTGTCCCCAGGTAGTTGGCTGACAGCAGGAGTTCCCAGCAGCGTCTCTTCAATGGTGGAGTTGGATGTTTCCTCATCCACTTTGAAGAGGCAGATGCGAGGAAGGATCACCTTCTGTTGGCGGACCTTCATTCCCGTTAGCTTGCTGGCCAGGGAGGTTGTAATCTCAGGGATGATGTCGGGATTGCTGGAGTGGAGGACCAGCTTCCCCTTGGTGCGGAGAGAGGCCCAAACACCTTGGGGTAGAGTGTGGGCAGCGCGGACAGCCTTGTAAATCTCCCTTGGGTCAGCCTGTGGGTCATCAGAAACGACCACTGTGTGGGCCGCCGATTTTTCCCCATGGAGGACCACTTGGGCGGCCGCAGGCTTGGGTACGCGGGAGGGCACAGGTTTTGCGGGACCTTTAAAGTTGGTCCTCTTTGCGGGAGGGTAGGGAGCCTCAGGGTGCTTCCTCTTGGTTGGAGCGGGAGTGGCGGGCATGGTGGGGTCAGTCTGGGAGCTGGTTTCCTTTAAGCAGGGAGCAGGGCTGGTTTGGGTGCTGTGGCAGGCAGTCAGGGGCTTGTTGGCATCTTCGTCCAGCTCCTTAAAGGACGCGAGGATGCCAGAGAGGCTCTCCACCTCAGCAAGGAGGGCATTGATCTGCCCGGACCACAACCTGATGAAGCCGGTCATGGCAGCGTACAGTTGCATCAGGGTTCCAGGACCAGAGGACGTCATGGAATCCCTGAAGGGATTCAGCGCCTCATCGTTCTCCTGTTGCAGTTGAGCGAGGGTCACAAGGGGCTTCGCGGCATTCTCGGCGTTCTCGGCCTCCTTCTTCTTCTTCCTAGAGGGAGCCATGGCAGGAGCAGGAGAGCAAAGATGTGCACAGGTAGAGAGCTAGCTGCGAACTCGATGAAAACGAAAACAACGACCTCAACGACCAAAAAAAAAAGTGTCATTAAGGCATCCTGAAAAATCATGTAACGGGTAGTTAAGGCCAGAATTGCGTGAGAACGCTACACAATGTGAAAAAATAGTACAAATGTAGTATTGTACTGGGATAAGGTGCATAAATTAAGAAAAAGGCATCTCCTTATCGTGCAACTGAAAGTTGCTAATGGCTTGCGCCATCTATCGGAATAAATATCAACTATTCTCGTTGATTTTTTAATTATTCCAGTGATCCGTGGTTAGCTTTTCTTGATTAATCAAGAATGGGTATTTGGCCAATTCTGGAATAATGAAAAAATCAACGAGAATAGTTGATATTTATTCCGATAGATGGCGCAAGCCATTAGCAACTTTCAGTTGCACGATAAGGAGATGCCTTTTTCTTAATATATATATATCTTCTTATATATAAAAGTCAATGTCTGTTGTCTGTTTCGCGATAAACTCAAAAACTACTGATCCAATTGGTACCAAATTTTGCATGCCGCTTTTTATAAACCTGAGGAATATTTTCAGCTACATTTTTATTAGTATTTTTGACTATTCATTTTTTTTTTATTTGGAGAACTTTTTTTTTTTACGCGGAGTAAATACGAGGCGAAGTAACAACACTAGGCCAATTAAACGACCAATGAGCGTTCTGCATTTTTTAAAGTTGCTTGCCTATTTTTTTAAATATATTTTTATATGAGTGTTAATTTTTTTTTACAAAAGTATAAGTATTGAGAGAGAAATTACTAAGTTATGGTAAATGCACACAATGCAATTTTTAAAAACTTTACAAAATTAGCGTTACTGTATGTAAATGGGCTTTGTTATTTTTATCTTTTTTTTTTAAATCGTTTAAAATGCAGTCGCAGTCATTAGCAAATACATATGTTTTCCTAATTTCCATGTGCTCTTTTATTTTTTACAGAAAAATATTTACATGCCAGTATTTTGGATTATTTTTTTTATAAACCTATTTTTTCTTATTCCTACTGAGAAGATGGACATGGCAGTCACTCACTCAACTCAGGCAATTTCAAGGGTTAATGCGCTGGGGCGGGTACCTCGGGAGCTGGGTGGAAAAGCTGTCATATATTTAAACTATATTGATTTTGAAACAACTAAATGGATTGAAAAAAATAATTAAATCAAATACCTAAACACTAATAAAATGCAATTTTTGCCATCACATACACTTTTTGCCTGTGGCTAATGTGTCACTTCTGTATTGCTATGCTATGACACTTCTACTATTTATTATTAATGTACTTTCAGTATGAAGGAAATTGCACTCGGGGGAATTCTCGGGCGAAGCCGGGTCATTCGTCTAGTATATAATAAATCGTGAGTTTTTATTTAATATACGTCATTTTGTTTTGTTGTAACCCCTGAGTGTACACTTTTCTGTGTGTTAAGTTACTTTTACTTTAGGCCCTATTAAAATGTACTTTGTGTGTTATATAACCCGTAAAATTTTGTCAATATTATTATTTTTAAGAGTTATATTATTTTTACTATTCATTCTTAATGTTAATTTTGACTTTAAATTGTATATATACATATTGCCACGTGGGGGGGAAATTAGGGAAGACCAACTTCGGAATTAGACAACAATTTTACTTCAGGCAAGGACAAACTATGAGGGGTAAACAAAAAATAAGCCACGAGGGAAATTTACAGAGTAGCAAAATATAAACATAAAAATGACCACTTTGTTAATAAAAATAATAAAATTAATAAATACTTTGTTACAATATAATATAGATAAGATTTGTGTAGTACTTCGGTGGAGCAAAACTCTCTTAAATCTCCTAATTTTGCTTCTTCGAATACAATAAATAAGTTAAAAACATTTGTATATATATTATAATATATTAAAAACTTAAAATATCAACACTTCAAATTTAAATATACACAAATAAGTAATATAATAAGTAATATACGCAAATAAGTATATATTATAGATTATTAATTATAATATATAAAAAGTACACGTCTTCTATCATAAATGTTTTCGCTGGTTAGTTGTCCCCAGGGGCCAGTTATTCTCCAATCCGCACCAACTCATCCATCAAAATAAATCCGTCCACCCCGTAGACAATTGATTTGACCCCGCCTACCGATCCATCGGAGATTCACCTCAGCACCAGAGGCAAAGTAAACTGTTGGTTCTCTCAGATTGATAAGATACAAAAGGTTTTCCTTGTCGTGAGGTCGTTCATTTCCCATATACCTCACATGTGACATTTGTTGAGACTGTGACAATACCTTCCGCAAATTCCTTCCTACATTTTTAAAATAGCTTTTGAGATTATCTTCGAGATTTATATTTACTATTTGAAATTACGTAATCGGGGTTTTAAATTCATATTTTAAAAAATGAATTTGTTAGAAATGTAAATATTTTAACCGAAATTTTCTTCTTTCATTTCCTATTCATTTTCAACTGACAATATTTATGATTTATAAAGGAGACTTATTATTTTTTTCTATTTATTAATATATTAGTAATTATATATAAAAAGTGTGGATATATTGATATTTTCAGAAGAGCGTTCATTGGCCTATATATACAGCGTAAGGTTCGAAAATTAAATAAAACTTTGTTCTTTATATACCGATATCCAAAATTAAGTGCATACACAATTTTTTTAAATTAACTCTATATTTATTGAAGTTTAAAAGACAAAAACGCACTTTTCTATAGTAAGCAAATAAGCAATATTATCTGATAAAAATTAACCTGTCACAATATGAAATTTTAATCATTCTTGGTAACTACCCGTTCTTGAAGCCCTCCATAACAGTTATCCACTTACGACCTAGCACATTTTGAAAGAAATCAAACACAATAACTCGCAAACTTGTTTATCCGGTGCCATAAAATGAAGTGCTATAAGGAGAATGGAAACAGGCCAATCCAAAACTAAAGTCGTTATTGGTTAAATAGTGAGAGAAATGCGCATGATAGCTCTGTAAACAGTTCAGTGAAGCCGAGACCATTGTCAGAAATCCAAAGCAGGGTCGAAAAAATCCCTCACAACCCTAGAAGACTACTATAGAGGGGGGGTGACAGTTACTCCGCTCTCCAATGAGCTCGCATGTGCCTTTAGAAGGATATTTTCAAGACAAATTTTCATTAAAGGTTCAGAAGAATGATATTTAAGAAATACGGCTCTAATTGTGTGTTCGTTTTTCTTACACCTTCTCACACGAGATCCCGCTTGAATGGGTGCCGTGAACACCAGTTATGGACCAAGGATCAGTGAGCCCATGTTCTCTTCAATAAAGAGTCAAGATTATGTCTAGACACTGATCATCGACAAGTTTTTCAGGTGCTTCAACAAGTAATATACCCTGCGAGCATGCTCTGTCACGGCGAATATTTCTCTGGTACTTTACTAGGAGTGTTTGTAATATGAAGCTATTATAATTTGTTTAAATTTACAACGAAATAAACTTCATTCAACTTTTAGTTATGAAAATTTTGATTCTTGTGATAATTATGCAAATTATAGTTTGGCAATTGATTTAAGCTATGCTAAAAATTTTAAATTCAAGATTCATATTCAATATAAGCCAAATCTTAGATGTATAATTTGTATTTTATTATCAATAAGTATAATAGAGCGAAATACGGGACCTACGCCCACTAAACAAACAACGCTCGAGTCTTGTATGGAAGGTGATATTCGATAATTGATTGGTGCGCTCTCGAAGAAAATGGATGACGGGGGGAGAAATTAGAAACAAGGTTACTTTCTTTAGAGCACGGAGTGGATAAATTAGATCGATGATTTAAACAAGGGAATGCAATGAAAAACACGGTAAAATCTGTCTCAAAGAATTTTGAAAGGATCCGAGAAATTGAGAAAAGAATAGAACTCATGCGGAGAGATGAAATGAGTGAAATTTTTTCACCAAGTCGAAAAGAAAAAAAAAGTGAGACAAGAGATAGATCTCTGGCAAAAATAAAACAAATAATTACGGATAATATGGAAATCTCCGAAAAGATTGACATCCTTAAATGTCATCGATTGTCTAAATAGCCTAGCGCACCATACTGGTTGAAATATCTAATTATGAAGACAGAATAATATTAATATTAAGGAATCAATAATTTGCCTATATAAGTATTACACCTTTAAAGTTAAAGAATAGCGTCGATTATTGATTAATAAGAGAAAATTCATTTTGGCTAAAGGAATCTCGTAAAAATCGGAAGTATTGTCTACCCAGTGATAAAGGATAAGACGGATTATGAGTTCAGACTGAACTGAGTTATAGAAAACAAAAATGAACTGGAAGTATCACATGATCTATTTTTTTTTTTACAGTCAAGAAAATATCACCAACAACTACATTTAACTAGTAGGAATGGAAAACTCAAAACTGCTCGATTGAGCAACTATAAAAACTAGGTCACAATTATGAAAAATTATGTATTGGAATATATATATATATATCAATGGTTTCTTTAGAATAAATTACGTTTTCCCTTCATCGATTATTTAAAGCAGTTTGAAATATTTGCTATAACGTAAAATTTGTGTCAATCTATTCTAAAACTCAAGATCGAGGATTTCCAAATTTACCAACCACCTGCCCCGACGACCTTCGGGTCGGAGAAGAAAGATCTGGAGGCCCCATTGTGGGATTTGTAACAAAAATAAACACACACTAGAGAATGTGGATGTGTAAATTCATTTAATTTCATTTATTCTTAAAATAAACTTTGATTTAGAATCATTACTGACTTGTACAATGTTTACGTATATACTTCCTAACGAACTCCAATTAGAGAATATGAATAAACTATTTTCCTATATTATTGAACAACAATTTTTTCACCAATCACCACGGAGACTTTAATAACCTGCCGGATATCCCAACTTTATTGTCGCGTAACCGTACCTCTAGAGATTTAATCACATCTACCCAAGCTGATATTCTAGTGGAATTTCTTGATGGAAGTTTCATCACTATTTTAAATTGAAGGTCTCTTAGTGATAAATGGAAATAGTACTTTTATTTATAGCGTGGGTTCCTCGGTCGTTGATTTATGTATAGCTTCCTCAGCACTACTCGGACTTATTAATGACTTCACTATTAAATGTTGCCTATATTCTGGTCATCTACTTTTCATTATAAGCATCCATGTTTTAAACTAAAATGTTAAAAAATTACAAAACTATTCTACGCCAAGAAATGCTTCTGTGTTGCAAATAAAACTTCATTATTCAAAAGAAATTAAAAAGATCTGACCAATACGCCACTTCCTTTGCACCCAACTATTGACTCTCTAGTAAAGATGCTTTCAGATGAAATTCTGTCAGCGATGACGCAACTAGAGATGTGCTCTGAAAATAGATCCAACAGTTTAAGACCAAACAATGGTTGAGGCGAAGAAAAATATGAATAAAAAACTTAAGTTATATTTAACAAAGAATAGTACATGCTATTCATTCATCAGGAAAAACATATTTATTACAAATAAAATCAAACAATAAAAATACTTTGAAGAGGTACAAAATACTTTTTTTGGTGTTGAAAATTCCTCTTAATTTTGGAAGATAAAAAAAGAGACATTAAAAAAAGAGACACCATAAGAGAAGAAATTTCGATATCATACTGGCAGACTCTTTACTAAACGTTGCTGTCTGTACCTTCGTCAAATGTGCAAATTCTGACTGATTTATCTTGTTCTTACCCTGAGTTGGATTCTGAGATCTCGTTTAATGAAGTGTGCAGAGAAATACAAAACCTTAGGAATAATAAAGCTGCGGGACAAATATTCACCATAAATTATTGGTAAACAGGCTTAGTTCCTGTGCAATGCTGTGATCCACCCTATATTAAAGAATGGTGACCCAGGTGACCCCTCAAACTACAGAAGAATCGCACTAATAAATAACCTATCTAAAAATTTCACAACAATATTAAGGGTGATATTATTTAATTGGATCGAAATAGAAAAATTATACCTGATAATCAAGCTGAGTTCAGAAAAGGATATTCTTACCTTGAACATATTTGTACTCTTTACTCTATTAATAACATGACTTTAAGCCTTAAAGGAACTATTCTTTGTTAAATATAACTTAAGTTTTTTATTCATATTTTTCTTCGCCTCAACCATTGTTTGGTCTTAAACTGTTGGATATATTTTCAGAGCACATCTCTAGTTGCGTCATCGCTGACAGAATTTCATCTGAAAGCATCTTTACGGCTTTATACGTTTTTACTGACCTAAGAACAGCTTTTGATACTGTCCCACATTATCTATTATAGAAGAAGTTATCCAACTTAGGCATAAGTAGCAAATTTACCAAGATCTTGCAAAATTATTACAACCAGATGACAGTTGCTGTTAGATGGAACGGAGCACTAACCGATCAAATTAAGATTGGAGCGGAAGTACTGCAAGGTGAACCGTTGTCTCCCTCTCTCTTCATATTATTTTTGAATGATTTGATTTCTGTTTTTGATCACTCAGAGATGCCTGGAATTTACTTGCCTGACTATGGAAATGTTCATATTCTTCTATGCGCAGATGATATGGTAATATAAGGTGAATCCAAAATTAATTAGCAGAAAAAATAAACTTGCTAAAAAATATTTTGAGGTAAACCATCTGACCTTCAATCGAGGCAAATATAAAAATGGTGTTTAGAAATGGAGGCCGTATAGGCAAAAATAAAAGATAGTTTGGGGACAAGAACCTTTAATTATAACTAATAACTATACGTATTTGGGATACCCATTGACTACATTAAAATCAACCTATCACGCTGCGCAATATTTAAAAAATAAACCAATAAATTCAGTATGGAAAATTCTGATTAAAACAAAGAAGACTTCAATAAGAGAAGAATTAAAACTACGAGACTCGAATGTAGTATCATCTCTTCAATATGCAGCACCAATTTTGGCAATTAACCAAATAAAGATAGTGGATCAAATTTTAAATATTTTCTTGCGACGGTTTCTTAAATTACCAAAATAGACACCCGGATTCATACTAAGAGCCGAATGTTGAAGAGTAACGCTAGAAGTGGTGGTTACTAAAGTGATCCTAAGATTTATTATAATAAGTGATAGAACTCTTCCTGTTTAGATAATCAAATAAAGTAAAGCGCGAAGAAAGATGAGTTTCTTTTTAATAAACGCGAGCGAGCTTTCGGGCCACATTTAGAATTTACCTCATTGTCTTTTTTCCCTATATTTTACATATCTTAATTGTAATCATAGTTGTATTTTGTTTCTCCGTCTATAAGAAAAATGTAAATATGCTAAAATATTGCTTACCATAGTATAAATAAGCTTGTATCTCTTTGAATCTCTTAGCTTTTTAGCCAGTAGAAGGGCGTGTGGCCCGAAAGCTCGCTCGCGTTTATTAAAAAGAAACTCATCTTCCTTCGCGCTTTACTTGATTTATTATAGTGTAGTAAATTTTTATTTTTATGAACAGATTATTAATTTTTATATTCATATTTTGCTACTCTGTATACTTCCCTTATATTGCTTCTATTGTATTTTATAATTTTTTTTTGTGCTTGTGCCTTAAATAAATTGTCGTGACATTCTGAAAGTTAAGTTTCATTTTTATCTTTTTAAAAAGTGGAATACGGATAAATACATTGGTTTTCAATCAAAAGGATTATTTTCGATCAAAATCCGAAAAATATATATATTTCTTTTAAATTAGATATTCGAAAGGCTGTGAAACATCTTAATCAGGAGATCTCTCGTTATTGATTTATATATGCAAATAATTACCTATAATTACAACTAAAACTTCATGTTTTTTTAAATAATAAAAAAAAAAATTAAATAAACAAAAAAATTTTTTTTTCATTTCACTATACATATACTATAAAGTAAAATGAAGCTAAAATAACGTTAATTTTTAAAATATTAATATTATTTGTCGAAACATCATTCTAATTGTGCGTTGAAAAGAATATTTTCATATTTTAAATATCTCATGATAAGGGTTTCCGCGAATATTTTCATATTTTTAGGGCAAAGTCGTATGTGAGCATACGCTTCCTTATGCCTTATAGACCATAGAAGTGCAGCTCAACCAGACGCATTATTTAAAACGTAAAGTGAGGAAAAGAGTTACATATTTCTGGTATTAAAGGCATTGTTCACAGAAGAGACAGAGTAATTATTTACAAGGTAAATATAACATTGAATAAAGTAACATAACTAACCTATGGCTGTGAGTCGTGGACGTTATTAAAATCTTTAATCAAACGAATAGAAGCTTACGAGACCTACCTTACAGAAAATCTCTCAAAATTCCTCTTGGACACAGACATAGTAACAAATAATCAAGTCCTCGATCGAATGGGTACAGAACGCCAGCTGATAAAGTTCATAAAACAACAGAAACTGACGTTTGCTGGACATGTGATGCGCGGATCAGCAGGAGAGACATTGCTGAGAGTGTTGGAGGGAAGGCTCCAGGGGAAGAGATCGAGGGGAAGGAGACGACGGGGATACACAGACGATATAAAACAATGGACTGAACGACACACCTACGAGGAGATGAAGAGGATGGTGGAGGACCGGGAAGTATGGAGCGACCATGTGGCCCATCCTCAGTAGAGGAAGGCATTGAAGGAAGGATATATGGAGAGACCATGTGGCCTAACTTCAGTAGAGGAAGGCATTGAATGAGGGGGATATGGAGAGACCATGTGACCCACCCTCAGTAGAGGAATGCATTGAAGGAGGGAGATATGAAGAGACCATGTGGCCCACCCTCAGTAGAGGAAGGCATTGACAGAGGAGATATGGAGAGACCATGTGGTCCACCCTCAGTAGAGGAAGGCATTGAAGGAGTGAGATATGGAGATACCATGTGGCCCACCCTCAGTAGAGGAAGGCATTGACAGAGGAGATATGGAGAGACCATGTGGTCCACCCTCAGTAGAGGAAGGCATTGAAGGAGGGAGATATGAAGAGACCATGTGGCCCACCCTCAGTAGAGGAAGGCATTGACAGAGGAGATATGGAGAGACCATGTGGTCCACCCTCAGTAGAGGAAGGCATTGACAGAGGAGATATGGAGAGACCATGTGGTCCACCCTCAGTAGAGGAAGGCATTGAAGGAGGGAGATATGGAGAGACCATGTGGCCCACTCTCAGTAGAGGAAGGCATTGAAGGAGGGAGATATGGAGAGACCATGTGGCCCACCCTCAGTAGAGGAAGGTATTGAAGGAGGAGGAAAGTAACATAACCCTGGCAGTTTGCTACCGTTCTTAAAATGAGAATTATTTACAACGTAAATAAAATATTGGGTAGAGTTTCATAACGCTGTCATAAAGAAGCATCGTGTTCACATACAACGGAATTATTTACAACGAAAATAAAAGGATGTGTGTATGGATAGAGTTATATAGTGCTGACATAAAGAGACATCGTGTTCATACTATGAAATTATCTACAGCGTAAATAAAGGATGGGTGAAGTTACATAGCGCTGACATGAAGGTGTGAGGCAGGAAGTGACCATATCGCTCTATCACAGCAGAGGAGAAAGTCAGGTGACATGGATCGATAGCATTTTAAAAAACGATCGATATCGGAGAGATATTAAAAAAACGTCATTCTCTCGATACATGTTCATTGTAAAACTATATATATTGCTTGACGTTTTAATATCATCAATCGCGCTCCCATCAATAACGCTAATGACATCTTCCCCGGCCATAACCGAGATTAATGGCGCCCGCAGACGACACAATGAATTCCTCCAGGCGACCTTGAGCGCGGCCAGGGTCACTCAGGGTGGCAGCGTTACGCCATCGCGCCCATCAATCGTGCGATTATTGTTCTCCGCTCAGCTCTCCGGTGGGATGACGATGCTATTACAATTCTGGGAGTCTTAAAATTTACTACACTGGATTCCTGTTATTTGGAACACCTGTTAGTAGCGACAGTTGATATTAAAATATGTGAAAGAAAAATGATTTTTCCATTTTTCAATAAGGTGAAATCGATTTATATCAATATATGTCCCAATTGACCGCAATCTACGGTGTTCATTTCATGAGATAAATTAATAATCCGTTTGTAATTCATTTCTTTTAATGGTGGAAACCGGTGACTCTCGCTCTCGATTCTTCCTCGGACACCTGGTACACAAATGAATAAATTAAAATTTAACACTAAAATACGTATATCCAAATGACCCGTTATCGCCGATGATTCCTGTATGACAAATTTGTTACTTCTAGCAATTTTCTCTGTATTTTTTTTTCTGTTTTCTTCTCTAGTCTTCCGACTCTTGAATAATCTTGGATTGAGCTTTTTGAATTTTATTTTTGAAAAGCGGTTATACCATTCGTAAAAACTAGGATTTTCTTCAGGCATTTCTCGCTGAATGCCTTTCGAAAGATTAACAACGCTTTTCTATAACGGAAATTTAATTTTACACATAGGAACGAATGCATATTCGCTGTTCATGAATTTTAAGCATCAAAAACTCGCTGTAGAACAATAATAGAAAACAAAAATCGATATATTATGAAAACCTAAGAATATTTCTCTAGGAAATAATGCTTGTGTATGTGTGACTTTTAAGGCTTAATGTTCACGAATCATAAACGCATGCTTTTTTTTTATTTGGTCCATAATAAGATTTTTTTTAAAGTTGATTCTTTCCGGGATTCTATTTAAAGTACCTTGTACATATCTGCAATTTTACTCTATTGTAACAATATTTTTCAAGGTTTTTGTTAATAATATAGATCAATTCATACTTTTTATATCGATGTCGCGTAGAATTTGTATGTGTATTTATAACGTCTGTTTTATTCCGTCGGCTCAGATACCTTTGTTTTGACCTCCTGCCAAGGTGGTTGGGGCATTAGGAGCCTATCCTATTTGACTGACAAAATAGGACTCTGCCGTGTCCTGGGTGATAATATTTATGTTTATGATGACACGAGATAAAATGATAAATATCTATAGAGTGTTTTTTTTTAAATATCGCTCTTGCCTGTTTTCGGTCATTCATTGCCAAACGGAGCAGACGCGAGGGCCTAGTTAAATATGATTATAAATGTGACGTGTACATATACGAGAGGGGATCATATATGGAATCCAAATATATATGTATTCGTGGCGCTGACATATCTGGAAAACATCCGACAATATCCGGAAGACATATGTAACGTGTATACATATTTTTTACATACTATATGTATAATTTTTGCATAGAAAAAACATGTGTATATACGGAAAAATATTTGTTATTAACACATTGCTTTTTAAAATTACAAAATATTTTCTCACAATGAGTTTCTTTTTATTACAAAACGCTAGCTTTCAAGCGATTATCGCTCTTCGACGGGCTTTATAAAACATCGACTATATCCTACAAGAAATATTTACAAAAAATACACGCGCAGCGTGGATATTTACAACTGAAATTTTAAATTGATATGTAATTAAAAAAAAAAAAGAAAATCATTGTGAGAAAATATTTTGTAATTTTAAAACGTTTTTCACATTGCTTTGTAGCATTATTTCACCATCTCAATCATTGATCACTGCGTTTATCCCTACATCGAAAATTCATCGACTCTCCCAAGAATTGCTAACTTATGAACGTGTCTGTCAAGTTATGCTGATATCTTAAAGGGCAATGATGACAAAGATATCATGACCATGGCTCTAAACGTGGAAGAATGGCTACTGTGCCAGTAAATATCAACTGAACACGACGAATATTTTTTATTTCAAAACTATATTTATGTGAGAATTACTCATGAAGATACAACATTACATATTTTAAATATTTGTGATAAGTTATATCTTCCAAGATATTTGTGTCACAGTAGTGTGTACATGACCAGGTGTTACATAGCTATGATCTGTCTTGTATATATAAATGATGAAACCTATCGAGGAACATTAAACAGTTGTATGATTTAAAAAGTTTACTTTATTTTTATATCGGGTGTGTGTCTCTTATCCATGTTTGTGTGAAATATCCGGGCTAAATTCAGCCATCTCTCTGACATTTTCTGAATTCTCTTTCTCATATCTCCAAACACCTGCGCAAACGACATTTGAAAACATTCATTTGGAGAATAGAATTACACGAGAGCTAAAAGTGCGCCAACGACGTCAGATTTCTGGAAACCTTTGAGATGTGATGTTGGAGACATTTGCCAATGGAGTGCACGTGTCACAAATAATGAGGTTACATCGCTATTCTGAGAGAACAGCTACCACAATATAAAATACTAAGAAAACGGAAATTGAATTGGATAGACCATATGTTAAGACAGGATAGAGAGTCTACTGAAAATATTGATTGAAGGGCGCATTGAGACACCGGGCCAAGAAGACGCTCTTGAATTACATTTGTGAACCAACTGAAGAGAGAAATCTACACCGTCTCAGCACCAGTTGAAGTCAGTTATCAACTTGGAGGAGCCTGATTCAGCGCCAGTCTGAGGAATTATCCACATGCAATAAATGAAACCTCTATATAAAGGCTTCAGCTGTTCTCACATTGACCACGTCCTCTTTAAAAGTTATGACTGAAATAAGCAAGTGGTCATATATGTCGAGGAATACTTCAAATGTGATTAATATACTGTATATCTTTTGATGGAACTTGTCTTTATTCTGTTGAGCTATTTTGAATTTAATACCGCAATTGCATTTTTTTTGCATAAATTATCATTGCATTTGCTTTATATAATATTTATTATTTTTTATTCTATTATCTATACCACATATATTAAGAGCAATATCACTTATATAAAGTTGTAATTATATTTTATGCAGCATAGTCTGCTTAAAAAATCCAATATTTGTGTGAAAGTGTGCAATGTGAATCTTAGATCACATTCCATTGTGAATGCCTCAACAATTCCGTGTTGAGTATGTATTTTTTAAATCACAAGAGGAAACTCGGTCGCCAAACGATACTTTTCGTTTATTCATCTAAGTATAAGTCGAGCTTTCGAGCTAATGGCTCCACTAAATGCGGGACACTATAATTGAGGTATGCAGATGAAATCTGGCGAATTACAAAAAAAGGTAAGAGTGTAAATTCTTGATGATCTCAATTCATATAAGACAATATCAAAATTTGAAATAGAAAAAGAAAAATACAACTATAATCTTTTTAGATATTTACATAGATAGGAATATACATTTTTGGAAACTTACGTTCATCGCAAATTAAAAATAGACAATTGTATATCTGCATTTTACATCTTTCGGAGCCCTATATTACATAAAATTACAGAAGTAAGAACTTAAGAGCATATACTCACTCTCTCTTCAACGGAGAGAAAGAGAGAGAGAATCAAGAACAAACAATTTTAAAGGAAAATATAATACTCTTAACAAAAGAGGATATATCCAAATAACTCTATCTAAATACAGAATACTTATAGTACAATAGCAAATATTCCCTTTCAACTTTGTCGTTAGCCTGAACCGTTATCTCCAGACCGGATAATAAGGTGATAAACTTACCCGATATACAAGATTCCTTGTAATACTCTTATATAGGTGAAACTTTAAGAGACCCGATGACAAGAATTAAGGAGCATAAATACAATCAAGAAAGACCATAGATCCCATTTGTACCACCATCATGAATCCATAGGCCAACTTCCGAACTTTGAATCTGAATAAATATTGGAAAATATTCAATATTCAAGTATTCAAAACTAAATGCAAAGACAGAGGCCTTAGAATATATCAAGACTCCTTCCTCAATTATTGTAAATAAAGTATTGTGTATTCGTGTCCAGCCTGTCGAAAGACCTTATTGTCAGAAAACTCGCCAAACTTTTACCTTTGCATTAAATAAACTCTTCGCCGTCAACTTTTATCTCTTCCCAGAAATGGTACCCGGCGATTTCTCATATTGTAATAAATGAAAATCCCCAACTATATAATATGTGTTGAAGTGTTATATACACAATTTATTTTATAATAATAGCCTTATAAAGTAAGTGCACATATACATATTTCCATATAATTACCAATAATGTATACATATTAATTAGATAATAATATCAATAATTATGCAATTTTTCACCTTTTCTCATATTTCTTAGATAGTACCTTGTTGTGTGTATATATATTCTCACAACCTAATAGCTACCCAGTGCCATGCCAGCTTTCTTGGCTTTATGAAGACTTCTCAGAAAGCTCAGTTTGTTTTGTGTTCGTTTAAAATATATGTATAAAAAATGGCGCTTACACAATTTCATATCCTTGATTATACTATAATTATTGCTTAATTTTATTTATTTTATATGAAAGAATTTTTCTGAAAGAAAATTAATAGCACACAGTCTGATAAAACTAGCGTAAATCGTTTATTTTGAAGAAAAGTGTCTTTTTCAAAATGAGATATTTCAATTTTAAAATTTTATTTCATATGTGCAACATTCAATGCTGTCTGTGTCTTCAGAAGTTAGCCTTAACGGGGTTGAGATGTCTGTATATGATCCAGTGGATTCCTCGGCTGAAGAGGTTAGACATTCTCACGAGAATGGAAGTGTTGGGACAAGTGAAAGTGGAGATAGGTGATGTAAGACCGCCTCCCCCCCACCAGCCACATCATTTGTCCCGGCCACCACATTAGGAAGCGTGAGTGATGGCTTTGGTTCCTGGAAGACGACTGGAGATGTCAATTGGAATTGATTCGTTCTGATTTTTTTTAGGATCGGAATTTGAATAGAAAAATTTACTTGAAATGAGAGAGGGGAGGGAAATACCCACATAGATAATGCGAAATTGCAATTTGATGTTTTTTTTTTCTCTTTTGCGAATGAGCAGAGAAATATTGCTAGTAGTAAGAGCTCGGTGCTCTCATTTTGTGAGGTATTTGACCAGAATAGGTGTGTGGGTATTTTTATAGGCATTATTTTTCTCCGCGAAAATATACTGTTTGGAAATTCCGAACTTGTTTCACTCCGCCAACTAACGACCTTTCTTTCCTCACCGACTTTTTTGTCCATTCTGAGTGATAACAAGTTACAGATACATTGGGCCGTCAGAAAATATGTTATACAGGATTGGCTTCAAGCAAAATCGTCTAATTATTCAGAAAATTGATTTTATTTTTCAATTCGAATTAGTGATTGACATAATATAAAATGTGTGCTTCAGCTTTAATTACACACATCTGATTATTAAATATTTTAATTGTTGTGGGAAAAGTTTTTAAAATGAATATTAGTTGAATTAATTCATCCATAGCATTTTCTATATATTTAGTTTCTCAAATATCTTCATATTTAAAGATTTATCAGAATATAAACCAAAATGTGTATACTCTCTCTCTCTCTCTTGCTATTCCACGAATTTACAGAAGAGTAGTACATTTTAATAATCGTAAAGATAGAGGCTGCCTGGCCGGCATTCATTTTTTTTTTGAAAATAAAGATACTTCGGCCAGTAAACAAGCTGTTTTATTTTTCGTTTGCTCTTGACGAGGGCAAAAGATTTTTGTCGAAACGTCGAGGTAATAAAAAGATTTACTGGCCGAAGTATCTTTATTTTCAAGAAAAATTTTAATAAGTTTGTTTTATGTTTCTTTTCAGACTTCCCTTTAGCGCGATGCCAACGTTATAGGTTAATCTTATTGGAGACTCTATTACGACTCATTCTGACCTAACAAATCGGAAACGGAGAATCACCCGAGCGTCTACTTTCCTGCGACTATCAACGAAGAACCAACACCAAATAAATAGTAAAGTAATCGCAACCAAATTGCCAATGATTACTCTAATGGGGGAATAAGATAAATACAAAAATATATTTTATTCGATCGATATGTATTTTGAAACATGTTAATGCAGAAGTTAGTATTGTTATAGAGTTTGTTGAGTATTTTGAATAAGGCTTATGAGATTTATAAAACTTTTATTTAACTTGCCTCCATGTGTGTCTGTCCACAAATTCTAGGATAAAATTTCAATTTACTCAGAAAGTACATAGAAGTCTGATTTTAGTATAGCTGTTCAAACTTGATGGCAATGTAATTGGACAAAATGTCAGAATCTTAGGTAGTGTCGGGGTGGTCGGAAATGAACTCATTTTTATATTTCCTTTCAAATTTTAAATTAATTTTTACAATACTTCCTAACACAACGTAGGATTATAGTATTTTAAAGACTAACAACAACAACAACAAAAGCCTTTATTAAGGGCCACTCGCTCTATACAGGATTCGCCAGTTCACAAGGGATAGGGAGAACACTGTGAGGCCTTTTTCCGGGATATAGTCTTGTGGAATCCAAATATCGCCATCGCTATATACCTATTCTTTGATATTTCATTGATCAGTGCCGGAAATGAAGGACAAAGTTGCCCCGTTTTATCATTTAGTTTTCGTCTTTCCTCAGACAGAGCAGCACAGTCAAATATGTAATGCAACATCTCCGTTGTTATTCCTGATCCACAGAAAGTGCATTTCAGGTCTTCACGCCTCAATAAAATCAAGTGGTGTTCTCTGAAAAAAATTGAAAGGGTTCTAAATTGTGCAATTAATCTGGTGATAGGAAAAGGGAGTTCAGTTAAGAAGTATTCTTCGGTGGTAAACGTTGTATATATGCCTCTATAGTGGGAATATAACTTTGATTGGGTTATTCTTGTTAGGTCGTTTTGTATTGTTTGCTCTATCGCAGTTCTTAATATTCCAGGGATAGCATTCCTTAGTGAATCAGGATCATTACAATAAGTAAGCCACGAGGATCCGTTATTATTAAGTAAATTGCTTAATTGTTTTATAAAACCGATGGGCGCACCTGTAGCACAGGATACTTGCCTCATTCTAATTAAACATATTCGAGGCAATCTATTTGTATCCATACTCAGCACCCTCAGCCAATATTTCAAGGTCAATTTCAGAGCTGTTATTATTAATGAGACGCGGCCTGTTTCTGGTCTTATTATGTATCCTGGTGTATATCTAGGCAAATTCAAAAACCTACGAATAAATGTATCTTGTATATGGTCTAATAAATCTTTATACTCTGTTGCCCAAATTGGAGCAGCATACATCAAAACAGCCATCACAATTGAGTCAAACAGTTTCATTGCAGAGTTTAGTGATTTAATTTTTGATTTTGCCAATATTGGGGTTGTAGCATTTATTGCCGCAAGTGCTTTTCCTTTGAAGAAGTTTGCGGCTTGAGTGGTTTTAGTTGTACTGACCAGAGGGTATCCCAAGTAATTATATCTTCTTGTCACCATCAGAGGTTTGCCATTCCAGTACCATCTATCTTCTCTTGAGGGTTTACCACCAGTGCGAAATACCATAACCTTCGATTTGGACTCGTTCAGTGTCATATAGTTCACACCAAGATATTCTTTCAATAAATTAATCTTTTTTTTTTTTAGGTTTACCCTCGACTCCCCTATAATATATTTTAAAGACTATTGAATCTCTCTCTCTCTCTCCTTCTGACAATGTAAGTGTACAAAGTTCCATGTGCTTCTAGGTAGCCATGGTGGTTGAGAATAGACTAGAGAATAGAATTTGTGTATCTCGTTAAAAAAAAATAGGCGTGACTATATCATTAGAATGCACTAAAAGAAGAAAAAATACTTCAGTTATCATCATTAAACAATTAGATTTATACGAGTCAAAATAATAGCTGCAGGGGATGATCATCGTTTATAAGGGGGGAGGTAAAATATTTAGCAAACCACAAAAACTTGATAATCAGTTGTTTCATATTAAATCACATCAAGTTAGCAATTCATGATCATAGTCTCTCGCTGCTTTTATTTTGACTCGTATAAATCGAATTGTTCAATGGTGGTGTACGTATATAACTGAAATATTAAATTTACCCTTCTTAATGCATTTTTAATAAAATCTTAAAAAACAATTTTGTGTGTGTATTAATTAATTAGTTTTCAAAATAATAAGTTTGACCAAAGAGATAGAGTCAAATATGTTTTTAGAGGGGGGTGGGGGGTGGGGGGGGGGAGGAGAATTATAAAAATGACGTTAGCGGAATATCTCTATTTTAGCGGGAGGCCTAAACCATCATGTTGCTCATTACACGAGCTGCTTTTTTCCCTGCTGGTTCATCACACATGTGCCTTCACACTCTAATTAGACCAATATGCACTAACCTTTCGGCCAAATTGGTTTCTCCATGAAGTGAGCCAACGCTCTTTAGAGATAAATTGATGGGATTAAACCGATATCTGATATCCAATATTTCATAAAGAGATTATAGATAAACTGCTGACATAGGTTTTATAAACATGAAAGTTATTAAAAACGGAAATTAATTTCTATAGATGACAATATTCATAAGAAAAAAAATATATTTTTCTGTAAATGATTTACCTTATAATGGAAGTGAAAAAAAGCCAAAAAAATTACAAGCTGGAGTCATTTTATTATACATCTAATTGAAATTGAATAAAGGTACATTTTATATGACCCAGGAGAACTTAAAAACGAGATATTTAATGACTAGGGTAATTATGAGATTCTCGAATTCATACTAAAGAGGAATAAAATTTAAGACAAAATTTCAAAGATTTTAAAAAGTATTATTGCATATACTACAACTCATTGAGGTGAAATGAATTAATCGTTTGAAGACAGACGACCATTTGTTATGTAGAGGGTATTACTTCAAGCACATACTTAGTTGAGTCGAATGTTTGCGATTCCGTCTGAAACTATATTCAAGTTGAGGTATATCTTGAGAAATTTTCCTTTTATATTGATCATGGATATATATGTATTTAGTAATTCTTTGAAAAAACATATTATTTAAATTAAAATATAAGTAAAAAATTCACCTGCGTTTGGATTTATCCTAGCCAATTAAGCTTTGTGGTTATAATATCACCTATTGATTATGGACTACATAGATCGAAGCGTGTCTGTCGCCCAAATTGGTTCAACAGCAACCAATATAATATAAAGAAAATAAAAGGCATCTCCAACTGAAAGTTGCACGATAAGGAGATGTCTTTTTAAAAATTTCTGCACTTTATGTGTGTGTGTCACGTATAATTTATTTTTCTTTAAGATGAAAACAAGTCTGCTGAATTTTAAACCTCAAATATGAGAATTCATCGAAAAGCACGAAATTCTTAAAACTCTTAGGATGCCCCAATTTCTGGAAAATTATAGCCTCTTGGAAATAGAAATACCATATACAAATATGTATATGACAATCTTAAAGTAGAAACGTTTCTACGAAGATTTCTCAGTGCTGAAACAATGATGAAAAAAAGGTCTACCGCCGGTTCTTATTTCACCAATTGACCTTGAAAATAATTTTCGGAATTTCCTTGACAGTTATTATAAATGAAATATTCTCTCGGGCAAATCACAAAGCCTTTGGTTTCGACGATATTCCAAATGAATCAATAAAGACCTTGAGACCACTTAATTGCTTAAAAAATATATATTTATAATACTGAATTCTTGATTTTTTTTCAGGTTCATTCCCTCGATGTAGTCTAAGTCAATTATACACCTTATCTTTGAAATCGGTGACATGGATAAACGATCCAATTATCGTTATATTTCCTTATTATTTATCTTTCAAATCTCTTAAATCGATACAAGAAATACCGGTTAAAAACAATTGGATTGAAAAAAAGAATTTTCAGGGAAACCAGGCCAGTACAGAAAAGGTCATTCTTGCCAGAATCACATATTTTCCATAGTTTATCTGATCCAGTTAATATTTAGAAGCAAAAGAGGAAATTTTTGAAATTGTTTGTGACCTACAAAGGTTTTGATGAAATTCCCCATTCTCTTCTGTGAGATGGTAACTAGCGGAACCAGACCTGGCCTTTATCAACCTAATTAGAAACTACGATGAACAGATGGCAGCGGTGGTGAGATAAAACGGTGATGTCCATTCAAATTTGCTCGCGAGTGTTACAAGGAAAACCTTTAATATCTTATCTTAACCCATTAAATTAATGACTGATATTTAGATGGTATTTCGCTTGGTATATGGTATATCACCTTCTCTCTTGTATTTTGTTGATATAGTACTTAGAGGCGATTCAAAGGTCAATTTTCAATAAAAAAATTATGAGTTAAAAATATTTCAAATCAAGGCACACTTGAAACTTAAAGAAACTAATTTCAAGATTATATGCAATGGTGGCCATGTCTCTCAATCCGACAAATGGTTTTACAGAAGCAACCATTGACTGTAGCATCGAAATATCTTTACTTTGGCTATCCACTCGCGACAACCAAACTCCTTTAGACATATTGCATTACCCTTTAAGGGCAAATCGCTCGGTGCTATAAGAGCGCAGTATGTGAAAAATAAATTTATTTTGTTCATCATCTGAACTACTGAACTCAATTGTTCTGTCAACGTTGCTGTACGCTGATCCGATCTGGGCAACTGATTAGGATAAGACCTCAGATAAATTTCAAGATAACGTACTTTGATGACTTTTAACGCTACCAAGTTACAGCTATATCCTTCGCGTGGAATCCGGACAGAGTTCACTTGGGTTCTCAAAATAGATTTAACCTCAAAGTTCTGGCTCAGAATAAAATATAATTTCAAAAACCGGGAAACCATCGATCTAAGCAATACGGGGCATAACTGCTGTGACAAGGACGCTTACGGGATTCACAGAAAGCTTGTCTCTCTCTTTTTAATTTCACAGGATTCCCCTCCTGATACTGTGCAGATTAGGATATTTCCTTGAAGAAGAAATGCCTTTAATTATCAAGACCTCTGAAGAATAATCTTTATTCGCCATTTATAGCAGAGTATTATTTAAACAATGGTCTATCTCTCTTCCGTCGCCGTCAAAGTCTTCATTACGCAACTAAGAATTTTTTAAAACTTTTTTCGAGAAAATTAGGTCGAAATTTTAAGAAAAGGCGAATTATATTGTAGACTGAAATTTCCATTGAAAGGAAATTATCAAATTTCATTAATATAGGTTCGTTTTCTTGAGATCATTAGATCCGTTGTTCCAAAACAGAATATTTTTAAAGGTACTGATTTTGTGTCCATTCCTTTATCAATTAATTTTAACATAATTTTCATTGTTTTATTTTTACTTTTAAAATCAATTTTTCACTTAAGGATAATACTCTAAAGAACTACTCTAAACTTTCCTTTAGGTTCTACTCAATCGAAAATACTCATTCACATTTCTGTTTGTAAACTAAATATGCAGATAGGTCTATATATAATGTAAGTCACTTTTTGTATATTAGCCATATTTTTGTAGCACTAGAGCTAGCTTGTACCTAGGGAAGAAGGTTCAGGATTGACATCTAGCATATAAGAAATTCAAACTATTTTTTACGCGCATGATTCTTTTTTTTTTTAAATAAAACAATTTCTACTGCCTTTACTGGAATGATAAAATAATCTAGTATGGTGAGTTTATTAAAGAAAAACTCACATATCCATTTTTAAAATGCATAAAAATTTCTGAGTCTGCGCAGAGGAGATCAATACAAAGCTTTGATTCAATACATTTTAAAAAGCGAAATGTTTCATATTTCATATATATAATTTATTTATAACAGAGAGAGAAGACACGCGAGTGTTAAAATATCAACTTAGTGCCATCTATCGCTGAAAATTAGAACTATATTTTATAGTACTGGACTTTTAAAAAAATAATAATTAAAACCTAGTTCCACAGCCTTTATTCCACTGATTAAAAATTGAAAGGGAAGGTTCACCACTGATAAGCTATTAGCTCCCTCTTTCAATTTTTAATCATTGCAGCCAGTATAAGGACTGTGTAAATAAATAGGTTTTAATTATATATATATTTTAAAAATTAGCGTTTAAAATAAATTTTTAATTGTCAGACCCGTGAGTATACCTATATCAATTGTGTATTACAATGTTGAGGAAAGTGAAAAATGAAAAATAATAAATAAAATGGGAAAATATTTTATTGTCAAATATCATTACAAAACGACACAAATTTCTAAAAGATAATAAATAAATTAAATATATATAAATAAATATATGAATATTCATGTGTGTGAGCGAAAGAAAATAATGTATATATATATATAATAAATAAAATAATTTAATTAAATAATATTTAAATTATATGTAATTTTATATAAATATCTGAATTTTTCATATATAACAAAAATAAATTATTTTTTAAAAATATTTTCTTACATGTGAGAAAGGAATAGTATGGTTGCATATTCTGAATTGTGCTTGAGGAACTCTATATAAATGACCTTGATGGAAGAAAATAAATAATATTATTTTTTAAGGCCAAATTTGATCATGCTTGTCTTTTATCTATATGAGGAGTGTTCTTTGCTTGAAATATATTCGTCATCTTGGTCGTAGTCCATAGGCCAGTATGGATGGGAGTTTGGCCAAACGTCTTCGGGGGCACTTTCATCCTCCTGATCCGCCTCGTAGTCTGGGATGTAATGGGGAGGGATTCGGTGTAGATGGTGATGGTGGTGATGAGGCTTATTCCATTTTGGCCTCAACTTTGGAAGAAGTTTGCCTTTAATTTTTTCATGGAGCTTGTCAAGCTCGATCTTTATAAGTTTTGCAATGGTCTCCTTGATCGTTTCAGGCGTTCCAATTCCGACCTCAGTAGAGGAAATTGTACTTTCCGTTGAGGAAGGTAAAGGTCTCGGAGTTGTGGGTCTGACAGACGGGGCTGAAGTTGTTGTAGGCCTAGGTGCTGGAGTGCTCGGTTCAGGTTTTGCAGTCGATGGTTTTGGGGTTACAGGACTGACAGTAATGGTCTCGGGCTCTGGCTTATTTTTATACCAAGGTTTGGGAGTTGAAGGCACGGTGGGCTTCACAATGGGTAGTTGAGTTGAAGTAGTTTTAGGCTTGACTGTGGTAGGAGCTGTTGGCTTTTCCGTCGGTGGGGATGTGACTATAGGAGGCCTAGTAGTTTCTTTCGAGTCGGGAGACTGATCGCAAGACACCGCGGCAGCATGGTTACATACGAGGTACTTTTGATCGAATTTTGTAGATTGTGGGCAGAAGAAGCTATATCTCCGGCTGTAGGTCACATCGCCATACACTCCAGGGATCTCCTCACATCTGTGGTAGATCTTGCAGTCGTTCTTCACATCAGCGTAGAATCCTGACGGCCTTCCTCGGCAGGAGAAGGAAGAGTCAATGTTCTTTACCACCGTTTCATAGCCGCTCGGGAGGCCCAGGCGGGCGGCCGCTCGCCTATCCTGATACACATCCTTTGATGTTAATATCTCAGAGGAGAAAGGTTCAATGGTGAAATATCATTTAAAGATAGTTATGGGGTATTTATTGGAAAAAAAAAATAAATTTATTGGAAAGTTATCTCTCTCACACTTAAATGTGTGCTTAGTTACTTTTTATTCTCTCTCTAAGAAGACGATAAATCCATTTTACTCAGATTATTAACGCTCTTGTTTCCCTAAAAGTAAAAACAAACCTCCAATATTAGAGTAAGACACAAAACTTTTGTAAATAGTTATTGCTGCCTGGAGTATATAGGAGCTCCATCTATACTTCCTTCCTGAATCTGAATCTGTATATGACCGCTGGTCTCAATAAATCTGTATGTGTGGGAAAACAGTTATTATATATATATTTTATTGATTTTTTTTTCAAATTAAGGCTGTTAATATCCACGCTACGCGCGTACCGTTGCAAAACAATCCTAGTTAGAAATGGTCGATATTTTCATGTAAGCCTGTCGAGGAGCGATTTCGGTTTAAAAGCTAGCATTTACAATAATAAAAAAGGCATTGTGAAAATTATTTATATATTTTTAATTACCTTTCATAATTGTACTTGTAATCAAATTAATGTTCAACAGGCGAATGGCATTTATATTATGTGAAAGTTGTGGAATCTGAAGACTAGCACAGCGATTCAAAATCTCTAACAATTCTTGAAACACTTTTGTAGGAAAATGAGGAAGAAGAATCTTAAAAGACTCATCTAACCAGAATTCACAATAACTTAAGAATATCAATGAAACAAAAAGAAATGGTTCTTAATGGTTGGAACAACGCATATAAATATATTGCAAACATTTTTTTTGCACATAAAATTTATCTACATGTCTATTTATTTACTTTTTGCGAGTTATAAATAAAATATTATATCTTCCTCTCTCTCTCTCATAAAATATTAAAGTGAAATATAAAAATATCTTAAAACCTTACGCAATAAGTTTCTTTATTACAAAACACCGTGAGCTTTCGAGCTTTCGCTCTTCAACGGGCGAAGTTACAACTGAGAGTGAGCACGGAGAGCGAAATTTACTCAATGATGGCTGTTTTATCTTGATTTGGGGTATGACAGAATTGTTCTGGGATGTCTTCTGTTGATACTGTTCTTATTTTTCGATATGAGAGATTCGAGGATTAATCTTTCTGACTTGGACGGTATATTACAGTAGTGGCAGGTAGGAATTTCTAGATTGAATGTATCGCATGTATTCGTAACATGCTGGAATGCACATTGGCTTTCTATCACAGGAACGTCTCGTGCACATTTCTGGAGGTGGCGAGATAGAGAGGTTCTATTTCTGCTCTTGTTCTACGTAGCTGCTGTGACGTAAACAACAACAACAACAAAAAAGTTTTAAAGCTCTTTTCAAGGGTGTCAGGACATTTCTATATTTTTCAGATGTATAAAAAAGTTGACAATATGGCAAGGGGTTATAATGGGCATCAACATTTTTTTTTCTAATATTAATATTAAAAGATGAGGTAGCTTCCTTGGAGAGAATCCTAAACGGAATTATTCTTAAGACGGAAGTTCCTGGTTTGCACACTGCGCACATAGCTTCTTAGCCGGGAAAATATCTCTATTTGTTTTAGATATTCTCCCCAGAACTGCCCTCATCATTACACTTTATTTTCACTAAGAGTGGGTGGCGGTGTCTTGTCCAGCTCCATGGAAAGGGGGTGCCATTGCCCCGTTAGTCAGCCACTGAGAATAGTACAGGTTTTAAGAATGAGTAAATTATCATAAATTTAAAATTATTCCGTTTATATTATTATATAAATTTACATATTAGAATATCAATGTTTTTCTCTATTTATTCTCCACTTTGTTTTTTAATCTTATTCTGGAGTGTTGGAGTTACCATTTCCTCGGTGCTCCGGTCCTCTGGGCTGTGGACCAGGAGGTTGGGGTGGGAGCTGGCGAGGCAGAGCCCGGCGCACGTCACTGCACGCCGTTGTGGTCAGCACGTATCTCAACAACCAATCTGATCTACACTGCGTAAATATATATATAGATAATTCAATTTTCATTTTAAAAACTCCCAATAAAAATTAAATTTTAATATAACATCCAAGCAAACTTTCGAGGAAAAGCCCATAGAAGGGCGACTTTGCTAGGAAATTAGCTTGTTTTTATAATAAAAAGAAAGTTGACACAATTTTAAGGCAAAGTTTTCTTTTGCAAAATAATTTCTTACCGACCTTCTTGTGATAGGGAATTATTGGGAGGGCCTCTCTCTCAGACAACGGTATAAGCCTTTCCAATAATTATTCCATCGCAGAAAGAACCGTAGGCGATTATTTTATTCTGTAAAAAGAAAATAGCGCTCTATAATAATTTGCAATTTCATATACAGACGGCGTGCTATCTTCTTATAACAAAGGATATTGTTATTTTTTACTATTTTTGTATTTTTTTAAAAAATATTTAATAATTTCACCTAATATTGAGTTAATTAACAAACATAAAATATCGTTCTTCAAACTAAAGAGTTGTTCTTTATCATAAAAAATGCGTAAAACTTTTACAATTATCGGAAAATTTCTTTGGAGTCATTAAATATTATTCCCAAAAATGCATGTGTGAACCTTCAAAATCTGACTTCATAGGTAAAGTGTTCAATGCAACACTTTCAGCTGCCTATCATATCAAACTGGCCAAAGCTCTGTAAGGGTAAATGACTGGTGTGAGCTAGGCTCTTATAATATTTTAATCTTTTGTACTGTGATTGTAGGAATTTGTCTTATGTGCTCTTCAAAAACAAGCCCATCAATTTTTCACCAAGTTGTAATAAAATGCCAGAAAATGAATTCAATTCAGAGATTTTATGAAATGGTTAACGATAACAGGAAATTTAATCCTCTTCGCTCAATCGTGCAAAAAGTGAGGCTCAGTGGCAAGATGATATTGCACATTCACATATATACTTTTATAAGAAATTTAGTTTTCTATCTAAACGTCGGTATAAAATATGCAGATATTGAAGATTAAAATCTTGTACTTTCAAAAACAATAGAGTAAGGATGGTTATGAATAAATTGGTGAAATATAAATAGAAAAGGGGGGTGGTTAATTATTATTCTTTTATATGGAAAAAATAATATTTTATTATTTAACAAAAAACGTATCCTGTCAAAAAACCAGAGAAGAAATATCAGCCAACTAATGACACTGTCTGCAGTCATGCTCGGCTAATATATTTAGTTTCTTATTTCAGCGCTCTTTCTCTCTTCACCAACCTTATCTCTAAGTTAAAAAACAAGAAAACAATATATATATATATTTGATATAAATTCTTATCCTTTCAATACGAATTATTATACGTATTGTATTCAATACGTTCGAATAATAAAATGTTTTTTTTTTGTGTATTATCTAAAATTTACAATTATATATATAAAGTAATATCAGGAATAATTTTGATAAACTCTCTCTATCTTTTTCAGATACAATATACACCTTAGTCTAGGACCAACTTAGCTCGAAGCTATTGGGATGCCGTGGATGTGGCTAAAAATGGTTGCGGAAGAAATATTATTCTGTTGATAGGAAGAAGCTTTCAAAATATATTTCCATCGAAACTACAGAAAGTCTTCAATGCAGATTTTTAAACAGTATTATAATTATATCTACTACAATTAACAATTACAACTACAAACTACACTACTACTACAATTACAAATAATTAATTATATCTACTACATACAAAACCTTTCTTCTTCTTCATTTCCGACACTTTGGCGATCCACTGTCATCCTTTTCAAGGAAAACTAAAGATGCTACACTCCCCCATCCCAATTCATAAATATAATGTAATGTTGTTACCATATATTATTAGATTAAGACACACTTAAAAAGAAAAAAAAAATCCTTTAAAAGCAGCAAAATTATATCAAAGAGTTTATTTACAAACTGACTACTGACCCATCCCAAGGACAAACCGACGTGAAAGAAAGTGTCCAGGTTGCTTAATCCTTTCGAAATTTGCTATAGACTTTACAATGGGAAAGTATCACCCTCACAATTAATTCTCTTCATAGTTATATCCGAAGTGATGTTTTCTCTAATATTTTTATAACTTTGGCAGAAACTTTGTAATAACGGAGACACGAGCAGTTGGTGATTCATTGCTTGGATAGGAGCAAATTACGCAATCCCAGAAGAATAATTCTCAATCAAGTTTTTAAATGATATGCCTAAAGAGAGAGAGATCAAGATGATTGTTTCTAGGGCGATTTAGTAGGGGACATTTCGTTTCCATTGTGCAAAACCTTTCAGGATTCAACCTTAAGCGTTCAGACGATCAAACAACCTATCTCTGTAGATAACTCTTGCCAACAGAATGTTATTCAATGTTTACTATCACATTGCAACAATTTAATATTTACAAATAACGTAATTTTTATTCTCTATTTTTTAAATATATATCTCTGTCTTAATATGCTTTACAATTTCTTTTGCAAAATAGCAAATGCTTTGTTTTTATTCGGTATGTGCATATACCATGGTAATAGTTTAGTATATTCAAATAATTAATGTAGTTATAGCATCACAGCATTTTATAAATACATTTGGTTTTAAAATTTTATAATGTACTATGTTGTATTTAATTCACAAACATCTATATAGATATCAATTTTACTTGGATAAAATAGATACAAATTTTGTTATTCATTTCAAATTTAAGAATATATTTTTATGTAAAAATGTGTTATTTTTCGAATGTTAAAAAGCATATTCAGAGAGAAATTTAGATATTCATATAAGCGCTTACAAAGTGAACAACATATAGAGGTGAAGCGCAGGTTGATGTGCGGAGAAGCAACGTTTACATGATGTGAATTGTCCACTCACCATTTCACTGACGTCTCTCAGAGCAGCAGCTGGATGAGTCGCTACCCTCTCAACCGAACTTTCCGTCCAAGTTTAACCTTCTCAGGCACAATTTACATTCCAACATTATCAGCATGTTAATTTGTATGTTTGTTGGGCCATAGCTCTTGGTAAAGCTGAAAAATGCAGACCTCAGCATTAAAACAGATACCCATAAATAGAAATTGTCATATGTGATCACTATGCCATGATTAGCATTAGAACAATTTTGCCATCGGTGCATATTTTATGCTTAATTTATATGGGTAAAGAGAAATAATATAATTTCTTTTTTTAAATATGTCTATTTATGTATGCTTATGTTTTTTTTTTCAATTTTAAACTTTTTTTAATATGATGTTTTTTCCCCATAAAGAAAAATAAATTGAACATTATTTTTGTTTATACGCACAATCAAGTCATTTCTCCTTTTTTAGAGATGCATTTATCAATCAATCCTTTTATCTGATTTATGTCAGAAATGTTGCTTTAGTCACCAATCAGTATCTTGTTTAATGTGTTTTAAAAGTAATTTCATGGCACAATATCGGGTTATATATATCTTGATTTTATAATTTACATCTTGAATGAGTAGAGAGCGTAAAGATCTTTGGACATCCTTTGATCGTCACACGAGTAGGCCAACAACGCCGATACTGTCTGTAGAAGAACCTCTGATATCAATTACATCAAATTTTTCGATTTCAGACGAGAACTGGAGAATGGTATCAATTTTTTATGATAATGCATGAAGTAATATTGTGATTGGAACTTCATATATGTTTTCTCTTTTTCACTCGATTATCTCTTTTAACCAAAAAATCCAAATGTACGAATTAATATCTAAGAAGAATCATAAATTATATATATATATAATCAAACCTTTAACAAACTAGACATAATACGTCAAAATAGTTACAAACTTCGTTTCATGAAAATAACTTTATACCAAGGATCACTGGAAAGCACACGTTGTTAGAGAACTAAACATGTCTTTGACGGACTAAAATAAATAAATGTCAACCTACCTACACATACGTCTAACATAGGTAGTGGGGGATTAGCTTAGTGGAAATAATTAGATTTTTAAAACAACCCGAACCCGGGATCGAATCCGATATATTGAGAGGTTTTTATATCAATAAATAAAGTTATTATTTCATAAGAGTCCAACCTTATTACTGAGTGCAAGTAACTAAACGGATCTGTGACATCTTGTAAGTGAAAAGTAGATTACTTTTACTTATGTAGACATGTGGCGAGCTTAAAGCAGCCACAAAGTACCTAGAATATCTTGTACCATGTGTACTGGGGATCGCTGCTAACTATCAGTGTAATATACAAAAATAATAATTTAGTTGTGAAAGCTTTATTTGTGTAATTCCAGAGATCCTCTAAAATATATGTCGCAAAGAAAATAAGACCTCAGGCCATTTTATATTCAGAGGACCATCAAATAGAAACACATTCCACTAAAACACATATAGTATGACTGCATTCTCAATCAAAGTATAGGTGATCTGCTAGAAGATGGCAACCAGTATCAATGGTTGTTAATAACGGAGGAAGAAAGAGAGACAGAGACATCGACAGAGATTGAGATAAATAAAAATCATCACACAATATAGTAAATAGCGATAGTGGAATCAACGGTACAGGTCATTAACACTCACCTAATAATCCCAGCAATCTCATTGTATGAAATCTTTATTTACCTGAAACAAACAAGTCACACATATTTTTAAACACAACAAATACTTCGAGACCTTCTAGAAGATAAACTATTTAGATAATAAAAATTATAAGTTATGAAAAATGAGGATGTGAACTGTTACTACCAAATAAACGGAGTTTCCAAATCTCATATAAAGTCGTTTTTCGCGCGCAAATGGCGCGATATAATTTCAAGTTAAATTTAGAGAAAAATCTCTATTGGCCAAATAATGAAACAATATTTCATGGTTATATAGTATAAGGTAATCCTTACATCTGGTATAAGGAACAACTTAGTGCTAAACAAAGCAAAGGGTGTAAATCTGCCTCGAGGAAAGTCTCTGGTGACGAATATATGAATCCCTTGGGGATCCCTGTTGACTACATATAAGCTCACTGCGGAATTGAAATATTCGGAATAGACGAAACCTCTTTAAATGATATATGTGCATAATGAGGTACATATATACTCCAGGAGTATTCACTAGGGGGATCTGCTAGTAGTAATACGGTATATACCAGCGAGGAACCAACAGAAAGGGAAACTTTCTCATTACCTCGACTAGACCCCACGCCTCTATCTCCTCTTTTGAATTTAATTTATTTTTTATCAATATTTTATAAATCCAATCGCTTCTTGGCGTAAATAAATTGGTGTTTAGTTGATTCCACAATTAATACCCACCGAATCCTAAATCCTTTATCTTGAATTAAACTCATTTACAAACTTAAGGAAGTTGTATTTTTAGCATGTATATAGGGTTTCAGGCCATAACTCTAGAAGATATTTGATACACAGTGGCCATTATTGAAGACACACGAGATAACCAAGTGTGAACAAAACTGTCTCTGTCTCCTCAATAAAACAGACGACCGGCGACATCAAAATTTTGTCCATGAGTGTAAATGCCACTCCCTGCACGAACAATTTTGTTTCAGTTTGTTTAGATTCTATTTAAAAGCTCTATTTTTATGACGGGTAATTTACAACGCGATTCCGGTTTTCTGAAAATAGAGCATGACCTGGCAGAGTTTAAATTTTAGTAGAAAATTAAAATATACATAATGGGGTCAATGAACCCAGGAATTGCCTAACAAAACAGCTATTTCAGATTCCATAATAAATTTCGCAAAAAGAAGAGCTGTAGCTGTTTATTTGAGCAATCTCTCTACTAGCCAATATCGGTAGTAAAACAGCTTGAAATTTAGGGGAGGGGGGGGGATGTTTAAACATAGTATATATTAGAGGATATCTCCCCACACGGGTTTCAGGTAAACACATCAATGGCTTGAAAGTCGAGGTCTAAACTAGCGCCTACCCGGGTTAGATACATTGAAGGTCTATAGAACGTGGTTTCAATGGCCCCGGTTCTTGTACCACCCCCAGAAACTGGTATCACACCTTGGAAGTCGAACTAATACCAACGGTTATCATGGCCTGTGCCATATAGAATGGCATAGGTAACATGTGCATAATAGGTGTGATTTTAAAATAATAATTTGAAAAAAAGATCTATTATATATATATATATCATATATAGAAAATATAATTAATTTTAAAAATCCTTAATATCTCTCGTTATATAAGTCCTAGGAGTATGAGAAAAGAATTTACTCACTCCAAGTGTTATTCATAAACACTTGTGAAAAGTATAAAGTCTATAAAAGGGAGGACGGAGACCCAAGAGTACTCACCGCAAGCGCTCCTCCCAAAATAGCAAGAGGAGAGCCGCGCGGCGGGGTTATGTAGTGGCCGGGGCCCCCGCCCAGGAGGAAGTACTACCGCGGCCTGGAGGAAAGGCTAACGTCATCCATTTCATCGCGGGACCCATCAATGGGTTTGACATTCGTACTATTCATCTTTGACCTAATCCGAAAGGTCAAAACTTTTCGGTTCTATTTATTTTCTTTCTATTAATCTTTCTTACATTAATTCTTTTTAAAGGAGATATAAAGATTTTTGAAATTTGTTTCCTCCATTAGCCCTCCATTCCTTTGTCGTTAGTGTCTGCTGATCGATCAATTCCCTTCCATTTCATCGGTTGTCATAGTGTGTGTTTAATGGCGGTTGACACTTTTTCTTTGTTGCCACTTTTTATTGAACATATTTCTGCAGCATGAATTAGTTTCGAAAAGATTGTGATTTATAATATATATACATCCGAGTCGCTACTTCTGCCTAATTAAAATTGTGTATTGAGATTACTATCCTGCTTCATGATGTTAAAAGATAAAATGCAAAAATCAACGCAAGGATCTTCACTCATCTATGATCGAGCGAACAGACATCTTATAACCGACTGACCATTATGGAGGTTCATACAGCATGGAGACTATTTAAGATGAATTTCTCAACTCATTCGTACTCGCAGAGCGACGACGTCTGCATCATAACGGATTGATTAGTCGAACCTTTGAACATTCACGAATACAAATTAAATAATTCCAAGTTGCAGAAATACATGTCTTTTTATTTTTCTACGAATTCAGTTTTGTTTGAAGTGTCAGGTTGGCAGTATCTGTTTTGTTTTTCTGCGTCTATTTTGACAGGAAAGAGATGTATCCTTTTCGTTTTCTTGATTAAAATTCAGCTAACTACCCAAAAATAACCATCATCCTACGTCACCACATTTAAAAAAAAATACTTGATCTTATCTAGTGCAACCTTTACAAGGAGAGACTACCTCTAGCGGAGACCATAAGAATTCCTATTTTGGCACATGGTTTCTCATGGGAAATTCTTTTGCGTTACGCATTATGTTTAAATTTACTAATCATTTTGGATATATATTTTCAATGTGGCCTATAAAAGCTTCCAGTAAATGAAATAACGTAAGTGCTGACATATTTGGTTCATTTCCTGAAGACTTAATCATTCAAGCATGGAGGAACTGACGTGAGGAAAGTTGATGCCCGAAATATATTTTCCATCTTCAGTGGAATGCGCGTGTGATGATGTATTATACCACTTTCCGGGCCTCGGCAGACTTATTGAGATGGTGGCTGAATATCTCCTCTGGTTGACAAGCTCTCTGGCCCAGATGGGTTTAGGGCAGCTTTGGGGAGTTCTAGTGGGACTGGGCAGCCTTATGTTGAAGCCATGGAGTTCCTCATTACCGTGGAAAGTTTACCAATGTCCCTATATCTTAGAGAGAAAGAGAGAAATTTGCCGTACACTACTATCTCACATAAAAAAAAAATCCACACAGAACCACGTCGGCCTGCTACTGATGAGTGTTCCTAATCTTAACGACTAAGGCGACACATTGCTCACAACTACATCGGTTCACCTTTATATGATGGAAAGGAGACAAGAGAGATAAGACTACCTTGTTCGATGTAAGATACCATCTACGAAGCTTTACATTTACCACCAAATATTAAATTCAAAGAAATATATAAGAAAATACATCTGTTGTAATACGCCAGTTCTCGATTTTATCTTTGTTTAGTAAATAAACCTATTTTAAAATAGTCGCTTAAATATTTACGTTTACCTGTTTTAAGATTGAGAATACACATACTTATTTTTCAGCGACAGAGGGCGATAAGTTATATTGATGATATTATACATATAGAGACATCTCAACATTTTTTAAAACTCTCTATCTTGATTTAACTGGACTCCAGTCGCCAGCTGTCCAGGTTGGCCTTCAAACATAACATCTAATGGTGCTGGACATCCAGTTTATTAGGTGTCGCGCTTTTTTAGTTTGAAATTCATTTTTTTTTTTTAAGAAAATAAAGACAATTGACTATTTTAAATACTTATTTTGACATCTCATCAATTATATAGCTGCATAATTCTCACTATGTAAACAGATATTTAGTCCGGAAAGGCGTGAGAACGCCAATCAATGTGCCTACGCTGACGAGGGCTAACAGCCCGAAACGGGTAGGTATTTAGATTTTCTTGATAAATCACACACACACACACACACACAAAGCCTTTATTAAGACGTTAGTCTTATACAGATTCTCCGTACAAGGTGCAATAACAGGAAAAGAGCAGCACAGGAAACCAGTAGTTCCGCAACTATATACAATTATTAGTAATAAGGAAAAGTAAGATTTAATATGAAAGGTCGACGCCATCGCCTCAAGTCTTCAATTCCATAAGCGCGGAGCAGAAATAGGGACTAAGTTATTTAGTTCGCCATAAATATAGCATCCAGACACAAAAAGGAGGTTTACTCCAGGACAGCCATCCCTCTCACCAGCTCCGCAATCTCATCGTCGACCAACACGATGGCCCCTCGATGTTTCGTCATCATTCTGAGGTGTAAGAACAATAGCTTCCGAGTTCTCTTTTCTCCCTCTTTACACCTACTGCCTTGTAAAAATTATATAGGGCCTGTGAGCAACTAGTCTACTTGTTTGGGCACTGGTTAACATCGTTTGGATTGACCTAAGTTGGCTGGTGTCTACCGTTGAAAAGAATGTCCTTCTCTCCTCGCTAATATATTGGCATTCATAGATATAATGAGATAGTTCAGTTTCCATATTTTCTTTGCAGAGATCACAAATCTTATCACCCTCCCTGAAAATTTGTGTATGGTTTTCCTTGAAAAACGAATAATGTATTCTCTGTTGTGCGATATAGCGTTTTACTGGGAATGGAAAGTTGCTAAGTGAATAGTTTTTCAATTCGGAATGAACTGTGTAAATACTTATAGTGGGGGTAGAATTTAGAATTCTCTATTTTTGCCTGGTCACTTTGAATAGATTGTTCTATTGTAATTTTAGTTATTAAAGGTATTTCGTGCCGGATAATCCTTGCATCGTTGGCGTTAATTAACCAAGAAAATCCTGTTGAGTTGAGTATGTTGGCCAAACTTTCCGCAAGTCCAATATATATATTTCTATTTCTTGATATCTCATATAGTTGAGCTAAGCATATATGGGGGAGTCGGCTGCTGTTCATTTTTAGAATTCTAAGCCAGAACCCGAGTGCAAGTTTCAGCACCGTAACTCCCAGTGACGTTCTTCCGCACTCCATACGTAGAATAAAACCAGGAGTATATCTGGGTAAATTTAAAAGTCTCCGTAAAAAATTGTCTTGTACCCTGTCAACCAAGTGTTTTTGGTTGTTTGCCCAAATTGGAGCTGCGTAGAGCAAGGTTGACAGAGCCATTGAGTCTAGGAGCTTGAGTGAGGATCTGATAGAGTTGATTCTTGTTTTAGTCGATATTGCCCAGACCGCATTAATAGCATTTAGCGCCTTGTTTTTAAAATGCTTTGCCGCCTGTTGAGTTGAGTTTGACGCTGTCAGCTGGTAACCCAGATACGTGTATTTAGATGTTATAGTGAGAGGCAATTGTCCCCAGAACCAAACATCCGATCGGGCCTTTCGACCTCCATTTCTAAACACCATAACCTTTGATTTGCTCTGGTTCAGCGTTAAAAAATTATCTTCGAAGTATTTTCTGAGTACATTGATCTTTTTTTGTAAATTTATCTTGGATTCTTCGAGAAGTACGATGTCGTCTGCGAACAGAAGTAGATGTATATTTCCATAATTCGGTAAATAAATACTTGGCAAATCAGCGTCATCGTACAGAGAAACCAAGTCGTTTAGAAAAAGGATAAATAGATAAGGTGACAGGGGTTCACCTTGTAGAACACCAGCTGATATTTTTATAAATTCTGTAAGTGATCCGTTCCATCTTATTGTTGCTGACATTTGATTATAATAGCTTTGTATAAGGCTGATAAATCGGGTACTTAAACCGTAAACTGTCAACTTCTTCCAAAGCAGGGAGTGTGGTACTGTATCAAAGGCCTTTTTGACAGATTTTCTTGGTAAATCAAGAAAGGGTATTTGGCCAATTCTGGATTAATCAAAAATCAATGATTAGTTGATATTTATTCCGATAGATGGCGCAAGCCATCATCAACTTTTAGTGGCACGATCAGGAGATGCCCGTTTTCTTAAATCTTCACCTGATCCAAATACAATTTCACTTTTGTACTATTTTACATATGGAGAGTTGTTTTCATAACCATTCTTTTGACGAAGAAATATTTTGTTTACTATTCTTATCAATTATTAAAGTCCAAATCTTTTTATAGGAATATTATTTTTTGTTTAACGGGGATGTTATACTATATAATTTCGCTATTGCTCCAGTCTGTGATGTGGTTATTTACAGTGGCGTGCTCAATTAGTAAGGATAGCGGTCTATTGTCTTGTAGGGCGGATTTGTGCTGCTTCACTCTTTCATCAAATGATTTCCTGTTTCACCTCTATATGTGGATAGGCAAGAACTGCAGGGATTTTGAAAAGAGATTCGCTTCTGCTTCCAGGATGTAGAACGTTTAGTGATGGGATAGCGGAGTAGTGTTCTTAGCCGTCTGCTGTTACGGTATCGAGTGCCATGTCGTTTGAGAACCCTCTTCCCACTCCATGACTGTAGGGCTGAGGGCAGAAACGTTTTGAGCAGGAGTCGGATGGTTTATTGAAGCATTTAGCTTGTAGGGATGACCTTTAATAAAGTTGATTGGGTAACCGTTGTTAAAAAAAATTAATAGTTTGAAGATTGTTCACTTTTTTTAATCCTATATTTTACTTCAATAAGTATTGATTCGTTTGTGAGCGTTTTGTGTTACTCCAGTTATTATTATTTTTTGCCAAGAATGATTCGAAGTTTAGAGAGGTTCCTTTATTTGAAGGCTTTTAGTAAAGGCTAGAGGCTTCGTTAATTCATTTTCAGACCGCTCTCTCTACTATTATATTGAATTTATTACAAGTATATATACCGTGTGTATACTTCAGTTGTTTTTTTGGACAAGCTCATGACGTGTCAAAGCCGATTTAAATGCTTGGTTCTGTTGTTAAATCTTGCCGTTGAACATTTTAAATATTTTTATTCTGATACATTCATAATATTCACAAAAAAATAATAATCTAAACGTATCTTATTTATTATATTTCTCTTTTTTTATCTTCATTAGTTTTTAGGTATATATATATATGCGCAAATATGTGTATTTATATATATATATATATATATATATATATGCTTACACATATAGATAATTGAAATGCTCTTATTACCTCAATATATGATATATAAAATGCTCATCAAATATATTCCCCTCCACTATTTCGTATGGCTACACGTCAAACTTTTAAAGGGAACACGGCAGTTTTGAGAGGCTCGCTTATTATTATTATTAAAAGCTTTTATTTAACTTGCCTCCATGTCTGTCTGTCTGGATGTCTGTCGCCAAATCTTGTAATCAATTTTTAATATACTTATAGGGCACCTAGAAATATGAAATTTGGTACACATGTTCTGACCTGATGACAATGCTAGCTGACCAATTTTCAGAATTCTGGGTTGTCAGGTTGGCCAAGAACGGACAAATTTCCTAAATTCCTTTCAAATTTTGTATATTTAATTTTATTTATTTTGTTTTGCCAATATCTCGCGAACCGTTCGTTTTTAGCGATTTTCCTTCGATTTCTCCTACTTTGGATATGCTTTCTTGGTATACTTTTTACGTTCTTTCTAATGGTACCATTTTCATTGAGATTGGTCCACTTTTTCATTTAAAAGCTTTTATTTAACTTGCCTCCATGTCTGTCTGTCGCCAAATCTTGTATAATCAATTTTTAATATACTTATAGGGCACCTAGAAATATGAAATTTGGTACACATGTTCAAACCTGATGACAATGCTAGCTGACCAATTTTCAGACTACTGGGTTGTCAGGTTGGTCAAGAACGGACAAATTTCCAAATTTTCTTTCAAATTTTGTATATTTAATTTTAATATGCTTCCAGACCATATAGAATAATGAAACTCACAATACTCGCTCAGTCCAATTAACAATGCAAGTGTACTATTTTCAGACTTCTGGGTGGTCGGGAAGGCGGGAAATGAACCATTATATATATATTTCTTTTTTAATATTATGTGTTGCATTATATCTACTCGGAAAATGCTGGAGGTTGCGAAAGGATTTTTTCAATAAATGTTCAAGACATGGAAGGAATTAGAAATCCAAATATTCAGATTCCTATCTAAAACGTCCTTGGAATTACAAGCAAATAAATGAGAAAAGCCAACAAATATATTAATTTTATCTGTTATAATTTAGTCATCTTATTCCAATATCATCACGCATATATTTATATTCATTATATATATATATATATAGGTGTGTGTGTGTGTAACAATATACCACCATACATTTCACGACACCTTTTTAAATAGTTCCCCTTTTTCAATTAGTATGTTGTTACACTTTTAACTATTTAATCAATTGTTTAATTATAATTCAAATTTTATATGTACCAATTATCCCCTAACAATAATCCACTGGGTGTCTCTGTTAGTAACGGATTTTGCTTACGTCACTTCCGACCTCCCACGAGGAATTGACCAATCTGCTGCGAGCAGGCTTGCAGCTATTTAAGGCCAACGTCGTCTCAGTGATAAGGCTTTTTTTGGACTGGCATATATACGACTAAAAATAGCGTGAATAATAAATTGTAAAAAAACACTTTTTAAAAAAAGCTTTTTTATTTAAAATGCACTAAAAATACCAAAATAAATATTTCTGAAGTATTGCTTTTTTTCTGAAGGTACCATTTAACAAATAAAATAATAGACTTAGAAATAAAAGCGGTGGGGTACAATAATAATAAATTTGAGATTACTGTGATTTTATATGAAGCAAATGATTAGCAAGATTATGCCTTTCATTAAATTTATACCTATGTGCTGCATAAATGATTACCATCCCCCACCGCTTTTATTTCTAAGTCTATTATTTTATTTGTTAAATGGTACCTTCAGAAAAAAAAAACAATACTTCAGAAATATTTATTTTGTTATTTTTAGTGCATTTTAAATAAAAGCTTTTTTTAAAAGTGTTTTTTTTTTTAATATAATTATTTTAAGCATATATATATATACAGTAGAACCTCTCTTTAGGCGATACCCCGCTAGCGGACACCTCTCCACAAAGGACAGTTTTCATTTGCAAAATTACCATTTTTACAATTTAGCAACTCTCCGGTAAGAGGACGCCTCTCCCTAAAGGACACTTTGGCTCTGCAATTAGGTATTGTCCTTTACAGGGAAGTTCTACTGTATAAAATCAAGTTGCAGCAGTATGGTATTCATGTACCAAAAGAGGCATCTATCCCATTAAATATAATTCTCGGTATGATTTTTTTTTATCTCGCCGTGTGGATAAAAAAGGAGCAGGTTTTTACAATTCGTTAAAATTAAGCCTTAAAACACCACAAGCTTTCCCCTTCCTAGAAATATTCTTGCGTTAATATTAATTTTTGTTTGATATTTCAGCGTATTAACGGCGATTACCTGATGCATAACATTTCTGGACAGTAAATATGCCTTCTTTCTGTGTAAAAATTTTAAATCTGTCACAGAAACGTTGTCAATGCTTTGAAAGGCATTCAGTGAGACATGCCTAAAGAAAACCACAGTTTATGAATGGTATAGCCGCTTTAAAAGTGGACGAAACTCAATCTAAGAAAAGAGAGATCTAAAAATAGAGAAGAAAACAGAAAAAAAAAAACATCAAACAAATTGCATTGAAAAATTGGCGAAAATCGAATATTTTTGATATACAGGAAATTTCGAGGACAATGCATCTTACGATGTAATTAGTTCATTCAATTATACACTACAATATCTATATATGCAAATGAAAAAAAAACAAGTTTTGAATTACTGATCAACGCCAGATCCCTCATACGGCTGTTGCTGTTTTGAAATATTTTAGCCAAAACAAAACTTCTAAACACTTCCTCAGGCTCCATGCTTACCGGATCATGTCCTAAAGGACTTTTTCCTATAGAGTAAATTGAAAATGTTTCTTAAAGGGTGACGATTCGAGTCACAAGTAGTCATAATAGAAAAAAAAATCGCTCAAGTTCCTCAGAGGTCTGAAAGAATACAATTATAAAAAATGCTACGAAAATTGGAAAGCGATATGGCATAGGAGTTTGAATGCGGATGGGAATTATTGCAAAGCTTACATAATAAAATTTTATATTAATCTTGTATTATTCTTTATTTTTAAAATCCCGGGAATTTAATGAAAATGCCTTGTATGAGAGAGAGAGATTGAATATAATTTTATTTCATCGTCCATACTATATTATATATAGTGCTAAATAATAAAAATAATATATATATATAAAAATGGATGTTTGTTGGTTGGTCCGTTGGTCCGTCCGTGAGTCCGTCCATGAGTGATAATCTTCTACATCGCTCAACCAATCGTGATGAAACTTTGGGAAGATGTTTAGTATACTACAGGGATGGTTTATGGCTAATTACTCTTTAGAAATAACCTTTCGTTGCATTTCTATTTACAATAAAACGTAAATTCACTCGCAATCTGCGCCCCTCTCGCGGCAGACGCGGGATGGCGGCGCGCGACGATTGGCTGCCGGCGCAGCACGTGACCTCCCTGCCCCCCCCCCCGCCCCCCCCCCCCCCCCCCCCCCACCGAGTAAATGAGATCTCCCGGCTGACGGCCGAGCAGCGCCCTCTAGAACGCGTGACGATTTTGACGGCGCGGGGCGCTCCCGGTTGGACAGTTGCGCGGGGACAGAGTGACCTCGCGGGTGCCCTCCGGGAACTACGTCCATCTTCCATATGTAATATACATTTAATCGTGTAAACCCGGGCGTTGCCCGGGTCATTCGTCTACAAATTCGCAGTAGTTCACTAATTCAAACCAAAATTTCCATACATAGGTAAAAGAATACTGGGAAGACTGACATTTATTAATGCAGTGATTATAATCAATGCTTACAATGAAGGGCTATATTGTCTATATATATAAAAATCACCTTCAAATTTTAACGTAACGTTCCATTCTCAATCCCGTTGGGCTTTAGATCGGCTAAAACATTTTATCTTTATTAGTGAATATTAACTTTACTGTACTGAATAGTTTAGTATAATGTTAATTCAACATATTACAATTTAGCCACTGCAACGCGTGGCCGGGTTCGCTGTGTAGTATACTATCAGGACGATTTCTGGCGAATTATTTTAGAATAATATTTATAGCAATAAATATAGCGAATTTAAGACGTAGTGATTATATTCTGTGTTTGTGCATATATAGATATTTTACAGAAAATGTGAGAACGTTCTATTAGAATATCTCGAAAACAAAAAAACAATACATATAAACGAGTTCACTGACATTTATTAATGCAGTGATTATAATCAATGATTATAATGAAGGGCTATATTATCTATATATATAAAATTCACTTTCAAATTTTAGCGTAACGTTCCATTCTCAATCCCGTAGGGCTTTAGATCTGCTAAAACATTTTTATCTTTATAAGTGAATATTGACTTTACTGTACTGAATAGTTTAGTATAATGTTAATTTAACATATTACAATTTAGCCACAGCAGGGCGTGGCCGGGTCCGCTAGTAATATATAATATATAATAATAATAATAATAATAATAAATAACTATGAAGAATCCGCCACCGGTGGACCGCCAGAGTTCTTTCCCACAGAGTGGGCAGGTCTTTGTGAAGGCTGATGTTGTTCAACTCAAGACCAAGATGGTATTTGTAAATGCTGGCGTTAGTCACACCTGTCAGTTTCATTGCCTCGGGATGGAGGCCGACGCCGAAGAGCCAGGCCTGCAGATCCAGGGGCAAACCACAGAAATTGCACACCTCCCAGAGAAGGGGTCGCAAGGCTCGGCAATTCCAATATCTGTGGGCCAGCGACCCGTCGCTGGACCCATAGGCGGCACAGGTGGAACGCCTCGAGGCAGGATGGTCAGGATGGGGTATGGCGTGGAGGGCCAATCGTAGAGCAGGGAGAGAGAGAACTAAAACAATTAATTTAGTTTATCATCCCAATAAAACACTTAAAGGTAGTGATGAAGAACGAGCTACAAAACCAGATTTGGCAATTTCCGACAAATGCCAATCTGAATACCATGGTTTTGGGCTATAGCCTTCATCAGTACAGGGGCAGTTCCATTTTTACGAGAGTTATGAAATCGGTCGAATTTTCCTAAAAGATTTGCTGGCGAAGTGGAAAGGCTGATTTCAAGCCCGATTACAACATAAAGAGTTTCGGGATGTTAGTTATCATGCACCAAAAGAGGCGCCTCTCCCTTTAAATATCCATTAAAACAACGCATTTAGTTTATCCTCTTAGTAAAAACCTAAATGTGATGATAATTGGAAAATTCAATACTGATTTCATAACTCCTCTCTTAAGATGTTATGAAAAAGAAGCCACCCCTATACTCTGATGAAGGCCAAAGCCCGAAACTATGGTATACATGTTGGCTTTTGTCTGAATTCACCAAAACTAGTATGGGGCTCATTTTTCATCACGAACATTAAGATTTTATTGGGGGGGGGGGGGAGGGGGGAGTAAACTAATTACTTTGTTTTATTGCATATTTAAAGGGAGCGGTGCCCTTTTTGGAAACTCTCCCTTTCATAAATGTACGAGGGGGCCATCCAATAAATAAATTTGCCTATTTTTTTTTCATGCGAACGAAACGTTGTAAAAATTAGTTAGTAGTGTAAGAAATGGTCACTAGGAAGCGTTGGAAGCGCGTGACCTTCAAAATCACGCTACTCGTACCCGCAAGTCCGTAGCGCTTCAGTTTCCATGGATCTACCACTGGTGAACGTGTCCAATTGCGAACTCCGTTCTATAATTCGTTTTTTCACGGCGAAAAATGAAACTGCGGTAAATATTCATCGCAATTTAGTGTCAGTGTATGGTGAAGGGTGAATGAGCATCCAAATGGTTCGCCGATGGCGTTCATGGTTCTTGGAAGGACGGCAAAACGTGCTAGATGACGAGCGAAGCGGCAGGCCCGCTACTGCTACGCACAATGCAGCCATTGCTGCTGTTCGGAATGTGGTGGAAGCAGATCGCCGCGTCACCATTGACGAAATAATGATTCGACTGCCTCCTGAAATCGAAATTGGACGCTCTTCGATTGGAACAATCATGTCAGATGTTTTGAATTTTCGCAAAGTCTGAGCAAGATGGGTCCCGCGTTTGCTCTCGGAAAATCACAAGCAACAACGGATGGAGGCAGCCCGAGCTTTCCTGGAAATGCATCGAAGAGATGGAGATCAACTGTTTTCCCGTATTGTCACTGTAGATGAAAGCTGGGTGCATCATTTAACGCCAAAAAACAAAACGACAAAGCATGGTGTGGAAGAAGCCTGAGGAAAGTGCACCAAAAAAGGCGAAGGTCACAATCTCTGCAGGCAAAGTTATGGCTATCGTCTTTTGGGACTGTAAGGGTGTTTTATTGGTTGACTACCTGCCCCCAAACACTACGGTTAACGCTGCGAGGTACTGCGAAGTCCTCACTAAACTCAGAGCTGCAATAAAACGGAAACGTCCTGGACTTTTGTCTCGGAAAATGTTACTCGTTCATGACAATGCTCGCCCTCACGCAGCTCGAACGACCCAAACGTTGCTGGAAAACTTAAATGGGAAATTTTCACACATCCACCTTATTCTCCGGATGTTTCCCCAAGCGACTTCCATCTTTTTGCAGCACTCAAGTTGCACCTTGGAGGCAAGCACTTTGTGAATGATGACGAAGTGCAGGCGGAGGCGAACTACTGGCTACGAAGACAGTACACGGCTTGGTACAACAGTGGTAGCAAAAAATTACTACTACAACAGTACCAAAAATGTTTGGACAGAAATGGTGATTATGTAGAGAAGTAGTCTATGAGTTGTATAATGAAAATAAAATAACTGCATAATTGTAAATAATGTTGTTTATTTGTTAAAAAATAGGGAAACTTATTTATTGGATGGCCCTCGTACCTAAAATAATGTTGAGTGCGCAAAATAATATTAATGAATAAGCCACAACATCAATTTTATAAAATTCGAAAAATAAGCCAACCTGTATACTTTGGTTTCAAGCTTTCATTAAAACATGGGAATTCGATTCCGTTATATCCTAGAGTTATAAACTGGCCAAAATGGAAATGCTTTTTTTTTCACATAAATTTCACACTTTTATAATGTATTTGATTGTTTTCAAAAAGGTCTATTATTTGTGAATTATTAGCTGAAGAGAAATTCTAAATCCAATATTTTAAATATATATTCCTACTGTTCTCATAGGTAATAAACTTATGTGCGTAAATATTTTACAAGAGTTTGCTTGTTTTTACCCTATATTCATGTGTGTCGCCACTTTTAAAACAATTTTGGCAATTAAAAATAAAATAAGCTTTTATAAATTGAGTTTATAATATTGTTCCTGTGGCTGTCTGATTTCAAGGAGCACGAGAGCCCTACCTAGCGCTCAACGGTACATTTATGAAAGGGAGAGTTGCCAAAAGAGACACAGCTCTCTTTAAATATGCAATAAAACAAAGTAGTTTATCTATTGCCCCCCCCCCCCCCCCCAGTAAAAACCTTAACCTTAATGGTCTTGAATAACCTTAATGAAAAAATGAGCCCCATACCAGTTTTGGTAAATTCAGACAAAAGCCAACATGAATTTCCCAATTATCAATTTCTTTAGTTGCCTCAGCTGGAGTTAGCACCAGGAGTGTATTGAACTGTGATTTGGTAATCGTATTAAATGTCCACCAATATTGACTTTGATGTCTTAATCCCAATATATATGTTGACTATATTACTAAGTTGGCTAATTAAACGTCCGTTTAACGACTATTCCTAGATTGATGTTTATTCCAGGAGTAATTGCCAATTTCAAGCAGAAAGGACGCAGTTCCGGTAAGCACGTGTGGATTAGAGGGAAAAGAAGATCGATCCGACCACTCCATCATCTTTCTTCTTCCGTTCTTATCGTTGCGTTCTTCCGCGATCTTTTGGCCTCAAGCAATCTTCCGCTCTCTTTTCACACAAAGCCAGTTTTGTCATATTGTCACCTCTCTAACAGGGTTTTAGCTAGACGTGCCCTTTAAAGAAAGACCAACAATACGATCTGTTTCTCCCAAATTTTTCTTCAGTATTCAGAGTTCGTTATAAGAGAAAAAGCATGATTTGAAATGATGCGTTTTATAGTTTTATTTTTGTAAAATATATTGAATCGTTAACCAACAAAAAGAACCTAGAGCTTTTAGTGTTATCTGTAAAAATCTCGAAGAAAGCCACCACCGGAACTAAGCTGTTCTTGAACCACCTTTATTATTGTCCTGTATTCAGATGATTTCTGATGTAAGGAGGAATACATCGTTTGTGGAGAATAAACCTAACTGCGTAGTTTAGCGTCATTCCGCTCGACCCAGTCCCCGTGTTTCAAATAAGATTTAAAGGGTTCTTACATGAAGAAATGAAGGAATATAACGAACTGATCGTTTCTCGGTAGGCAGAGCGTGGAGCACATTGACACTTACCAAATAGTAATGTCAAAATTGATTTGCATAACTGTATTTGTTTATGTGTTGTATGTTTAAGTTTTTTTTCGTTCATCCTAAAATCAAAAATACCATTTTTATTTGATTCTTCAAACCAAAAGGCTTTAGGTAAACAACTGGTTTCTATAGAAGTTTAAATTTCAGGTCTTTGAGAGCGTCAACTAAACTTTAACAATGACTGTGATGCAAGATACTTAGGGGAGACTGGAAGATTGCATAACAGAATAATTGAACATGGTAGGAATATAAAAAATAGCAACCGATTGTCGTTAATAGGGCAACATATAAATGAATCAGGTCATATTTTCAACTTATCAGAACTTACAGTAATATCCATAATAAGCAACAAAGATTGTGGTTATAGAATCAATAATATCTAAACAAATTAACAGTATAGTATTGATTTACCAGAAACATACAAAGTAATAGATGCAATTAAAACCCATATTTACCGATATTTATGCTTTATTTCAATGTTGGAGAATTCAAGAATACGAGGGTACTGAGGCAGTATAGTCTTGGTCTGCTGATTTTGCATATAATTGAAAACTTATCATCGTATATTTTCATACTAAAAATTAAGAAAATTTAACAGCTATGAAATTATCATTTATACGAATTTAAAATATATAAAATAAATATTAGCATATATATTGTGGCGAAGAAATATTTTTTTATTTAATATAATTTTATATTATTCAATGAAAATATTCAACAGATTATAAAAATATATATTACTCTGTCTTTGTAAAATCATCTTTAAAATATTTCTTTGCTTGCTTGTTCAAGATTCCCTAGCTGTAGATAGTTTTGTTGAGTTGTTGATAATTGTCGACTAGTCGTACTGACGTCATCAATAAATACGCTTACATCTTAAGATATACAGACTTGATTTCTACGCTACAATATATTTAAATCTTTATTTTTGGCGTGTGTATAATTGACTGGAAGTGGTACTTCTATGTCTCCTGTTGAAGGGCATATTGGCCCGACAGCTTGATAAATAGTTAAAAGAGACCTGGCCTTGGATTGCTTGTTGATTTTGTTAAACTTTTACAATTTCTGCTATCAATCTTTATCAGATAGAATCAATTTTCTCACTTTTTCTCAGCCATGAGATTATATATTGTCTCGCCTAATCTGACATTTGATGATCCTCCTGTTGTTAATCCCTCAATCAGAGAAAGCGTCCTTTTTATTAGTCATTTAGCCTCCTTCGCCGAGTCTTTCAAGAATTAGATTTGGAATCCGTTGAAATTGAAGGCCGTAATTATTAAAATGATGTGATTTACAGGAAAATGTATCCAGTGGAAGATACCCGGAAAATAGCCTTTGAAGTGTTCCGTGTAGATAGAAGGTACAGGCAATTTATTTATAAATTAGTAATCATTATTTATGGTAATATAAACGCGAAACGCGTTCGTGGATGGCTTTTCTTGATTTATCAAGAAATTGGGTTCGCCAAATATCAGGGAACAGGCTAAATCAATGTTTAGTTGATTTCTGTTCCACCAGATGGCGCTCTGCCTTCTGAAAAGCACATGTGCTCCTGGTCAGGATATGCCTTTTTTTATTTTTAATATATATATATATATATATATATATATATATATATATATATATATATATATATTTTTTTTTTTTTCCAAAACGGAACGTGGATATCAGATAAATAAAATATATTCTGAAATATTTGGAAAGACCGCTCTCTCAGTTTATTGAACAGGTTGAGCTGACAGAAGCGTCTGCAACTATAAAATCTGACATTCCGGAAAATTAAGAGGAATTTCTAGAACGGCATGTCTTTTTAGCCTTAGAAATGTGAACGTGTTTGAGTCTCTTATTTTTATATGCAGTTATTTTTATTTAGAGACTTATATAATATTAGTTATTTTCTCTTTTTTTTTTTTTGACTATATAAAAACGAATCCATATATATGGAGGGGGGGTGTATTGTTTAATAATTTCATATTTAATTTAATGAATTAATATATTAAGACGCAAATGTTTCTTTTCACAAATAAATCAAACTTCTATTCAGTCTTTATATATTCCTTCATTATATATAGATGGCGGGTTATTGCTTTGTATATAATAGCTTGTTGAATAACCTAAAATGGTAAGCATTCCTTTTTTAAATATTGCAATGATATTTTAAATATACTTTCGAGATATTTAGAAGCACTTTTAATATAGTTTCAGCACTAGAAGGAATTGATTAATAAGTAAATATCAATTCCTGAATATTTATAATTATTTAAATTAGGGAAACCATTCATACATAGTCATATCTAAGTTCTTATTTATTTTGTCTACTAAAGCTATTTCGAAAAAAATTTGGCTAATCTGTATTCAACATAAAAAACAGAGTTTTGACGATTGAGATTTGTTTTAAAGAAGATATATATATATATATATTATATAATCTAAAAATATTATATAATCTAAAAACTCTAAATATTTCTATATTTTAAAAATATATATTTTATTTTATTCATTGATAATTTTATTTTTGTTATCATCGTTTTTAGAAAGACTTTTAGTTTAGTTGTTAAGTTTCGTTGTATAATTTTGTTGTAAATATGCGTAGTTAACCAATCAATCCTTTTAAATCACTAATATAGGATTAAATTATAAATTCTATATAATGTGAAAACTAACAAATGTGTAATCTTTCCTCAAGTAATTGAAAATAAAAGCTACTTGACGGTAAATATTTATCTTTTTTTATCACGACTGCACCTCAACCCTTTATCTTATCGATCCTTTGTTTTATCAAGCCTTATCTAACAACAACACAAAATATTCATAACATATATATATATATATATATATATATAAGTAAAATCAAATTTGCATATTGAAACGTCGTTCAAAAAGTAAAAATATCCATTCTTTCTCGACATCGGGAATTTCCGGTATATTTTGTACCCTGTTGTTAATTTCAATTATTACCACCCGAGCTTCTTACCCGTTTGGAGTTTCTAGTTGTCAGTAATTCAGATAAACGCAATATTGTGGGCCCGATTTTTTCTGATGATGGCCCCACCAGGTTTCATTTGAAGCAAATATATCGTCCTTTTTCAAATACTTATAAAGGAGAAGGGGAGAACTATATATTACGCCTAAACAGAACATTTACGTTCCAACGGCTTAGAAGAGTTATTTAAGCGGCTTGATTATTCTTCTGACTATTTACAGATGATCGTCTCTTAGCTGTTATCTATAATGTGTTCCCATTGGCCCCCTACAATTCGACAGTTAAAGACCTTATAGACGACGCGTTATTAACTATCATTACGTTATTCCCCAGCTAAGGCTTAATGTCTTTTTGTACATGTTCTTTTTTTTTTGGTATTGAATATTTGCCGTTATTTTTCTGCCTTAATACTCTGATATTTCGATGGTGATATTTTGAGGTCTCTTTTGTTAACCAAAGGCAACTGATTTGCAAGTTTTTATGGTGTGTGTGTGTGTTTTCATCAAAACATATTTTACCTCTTCCTTCAATATACGATGATCGTTTCCCGCCGTTTTTATTTTGACTTATATAGATCTAATTTTACATTATAGGAAACAGAAATATTTATTTTCTCAATTTAAGTATATTAATGAATCTTTTTTTTAAATTTAAAAACTACTTTTATTCGTTAATTTAGATTTACACCATGAGTTCGGGATCAAGTGCCACCATGCTAGGGTCTATTCTTGGATTTGTGGAAGAGGGCGGGTCATTGGGGGCCGGCGATGAGGGGCGTACGCATTTTCTCCTCAGGGAATAACACTCATCATCATCTTGTGTGTGGTATTCCAATACAAATAATGCCTTAATAAACATAATTTATTATGTGATTATATCTTACTATTACTCTGAAGTGAAATAATTTGAAAAAGAATGTTTTTAATGAAACACAAAATTATGATGATAGTAATGGTACATTAATTCGGATCCTTATCGCTACAAATTAGAGGGAAATATAATCATTGATATAGCAATATTCCCCTGGGAAACATTCACTAGGGAGAAAGCCGGGCGAAATTGGGATATTCCGAGTCAACTCCAAAATATTCTAAATTATTATTTGTCTAATATGGTAATCTATATATTCAGCTATCTACATGTAAAATGTCCCAATGGTTTATTCAGAAGTTTTGGTGAAGAAGAATAACAAACAGCAATTTATCTAGAGAAGAATGGATTCTCTGGAAAGTGGATGTTTGTCCTGAAAATATCGCTTTACCACATGTTCTTTAGGTTAAATTTCACTGGGGTAAAAAAACCGGGCGAAGCCGGGTACATTAGCTAGTTTATCATAAAATTTCAAGGTAAATATTAAAATTAGTCCATTGTCGATACATTCTCGACCACCTAGAAATCTGAAATTTTGTCAACTTGCATAGCCATCAGATTTGAATAAGTACTAGATTTCAGGGTTCCAGGTCCTCTGTAACTATAATTAAAAATAACTACTTGATTTGTGGACAGACAGCCTTGGAAGCAATTTAAATAAAAGCTCTTAATAAAATCCTAGTGTCGAAATCTGATCCACATCTGATCATATGCCATTAACTACTTGTTATAATTTCTTTATGTGAGCGGTCGTCTATGCGTACAAAGCATTAAAAAAAATTTTTTTCAGTGCATCTTTATGTCTCAGGGGTCACTTAACATTCGTCAAGATGACTCGTGCTTTTCGACGTTACATATAAGAGTGGTCCATTTCGAATGTGTATAATGTGTAAAATGTGTATATTTTTTATTTTACGTTTTCAAGCTATCATTCTAACTTATATCACGTTATATTCTAGTTATTGTTTGTGAGGGGGATTTATTATATAAATACAAGGCGGTTTAACTTTCTTTATTCTTCTCATATCTTTTATTACCCTGTGAAATATAGCGATTTTTTTTTGCTCAAAAACTTGCTTATGTTTTGTCATAATAAAATGCATTAAAATCAGGCGTTTTTGAAATCTACATCACGGAAAGCGCTCAGATTCAGGTTGGTTGAAATGCACTACACCAATTTTGGGAAATTCGACAAAAGGCTAATTTATATTTAATGGTTTCGGGCTCTGGCCCAAATCAGTATATAAGGCGGTTTCGATTTCCTGACATCGTACGGGAGGATTTATATCGGTCGAAATAACCGGCTTGGGTGTTATTGTCCTTGGAGATCAAATATTCTAGGATAAGTCTATTGTTTTTGGAGAAAATGTTGTAGAAGTGACATCCTGTAGGTTGACCTGGTGACTTGTGCTGAAGCATTTCTTATCTTTGTTTCTTATATTACGGTCAAGTTCTGTCTATTGAATTGTTAGTGTCTTCTATGCAAGAAGCGGTGTAATGTTGGCATGAGATGGAGAATCTGGCGTTCTGCATTGTTTCTGGCCTCTAATTATTTTACCTGGTAATGGCATTTATGATTATCTGGACTATGATTTGAGAATGTCGGAATTAGAATCTTATATGCCACATTTCCTTAATTTGTGGGAAATAATTCCATTAGCTGATGAACATTGTAGGTAACAAAATGTACGATTCAGTCTCTAATCCCATAATAAATTTAATTTGTGTATTACAAAGCGTGTCCAAAAAATAATGAGACCGGTCAAAAACAAAGAAAAAATGAAATGATAATTTTTTTTCAAAAAAGTCTATTAAAAAATAGAAAGCTTCAACTACACTGCGGTATATCACATCACGTGATTACGCGCGCAGTCGATAAATTGTAAGCTTGTAAAAAGAACGCTTTGCATAACAACTTCTAATTTGTAATGGATAGAAAATCCGAATAACGAATTTGTATTAAAGAAACTTTAGATTTGTTGAAATTGGAATTTAGAAATGAAAATGTAAATAAGCCCACCACATTTAGATGGTTTACACGATTTAAAAATGGAATGGAATCGGTGAAAGATGAGAAGCGTGTTGGACGTCCAATTCTGCACAGGAACGCTGAAAAGGTGAGCCAAATTTCAAATTTAATAAAAGAAAATCCACGAATAGGGTTATGGGACATTGAGGAAGAAACAGGGATATCAAAATCATTAGTTGGATCGATAATTAAAGAAGACTTGCAGTTGAAGAAGACACCTTCAAAATTTGTCCCTAAAATACTCACAATCCATCAAAAGGAAAATCGCGTTGAAGTTGCCAAAAAATGCTTGAAATGGTGGAAGAAAACCCTAATTGGAAGGAAAAAGTAATAACTGGAGACGAGACATGGGTTTACGGGTATGACCCGGAAACAAAACGCCAATCCATGGAGTGGAAAGGAAAAGATGAACCAAGAACGAAGAAATCTCGACTTTGAAAGTCAAAAAACAAAGTCTTATTGGTCACGTTTTTTGACATAAAGGGAATTGTGCATTATGAATATCTAGAGGAAGGTCAAACAATCAAAATAAGGAGTCTTATTTAAACATTATGAGACGTGTACGTGAATCAATTCGACCGAAAAGAAGTGAAATGTGGAGTTCCAAAAATTGATTATCCATAATGATAATGCACCATCACACACCACTACATCTGTACTGACTTATTTGGCTAAACACGGCATCCAAATACTTAAACACACACACACAACCTCCCTATTTCCCAGACCTATCTCCAAATGATTTTTTTCTCATTCCAAAACTCAAAATGGCTCTAAAAGGAAGGATATTTGACACTAGAGAGTCCATCATAGCGGATTCGAAATAGGACTTGAAGAACATCCCGAAAGATGCCTTTTCTAAATGTTTTAAATCATGGGAGAAGAGATGGAAATTATGTATAGATGCGGGAGAGGACTATTTTGAAAAATACTAATAAAATATTTTTAATCATTCTATTTTTTCTTTATTTTTGACCAGTCTCATTATTTATTGGACACACCTTGTATAACTGTTTAAAGTATTCAAAATTTGTTTATCTTTTCTTCTTAAATATGAATTGCACGTTTTTGTGGATCCAGTATCTTTATAGAGAAGTACTGCCTGAAAACTTGCCGTTTTAAAACGACGAAAGAAACTTTCTGCAAATCGTTAAATAGTTTATTACGTAAATTACCTTTTGGAATAAGGCTACCATCTATAAAATAGCAACGTGATTCATGTACGTGCGCATGATTCGCATAATTTCCACAGTATTTGATTATCTGATTAAATTTTTTTTTGCAGATCATTGATCAACGTCCATAAGAAGTTAATCATAGTGTTAGATGTGACCCCAGAATATTAAAATTATCCAAATAAATGACAAAATAATAAATATCTAAAACCAAAATTAAATTTAAAAAAATATATAAATAATATAATTATCCAAGAGGTTATAAACTGAGTATATACATCTGGTAAGTCAATTTTTCTATTATTACCATTTTTATCTTTTAATGAGCTCCAGCTTTCTATAAATAATCTGAAATGCATTTCTTTGATATTTTGATATATTGTAGCGTAGAAATCAAGTCTATGTATATCTGAAGGTGAGAAAGTATTTATTGATGACGTCACGGCGACTAGTCGACAATTATTAACAAATCAACCCCAAAACTATATACAGCTAGAGTATATCGAGCAAGCAAGCTAGGCAACTAAATGATGATTTTCAAATATAAAATAATAAATCTGTTTCCAAATATTTTCATTGAATAATTAAATTAAATTAGATAATAAATTATTTCTTCGCCACAATATTATAGATGTACATGTATTATCGATGTCTGGGGGTGCGACTATTGTTGAAGGCGTGATCTACGAGCAGGGATGTCGGAATATGGTGTTTTAGTGCTGATTTATGCTGGTTAATCCTTCAGATAAAGATTTGTTGGTCTCTCCTATATATATGGCCTGGCATGATTTACATGGTATTTTATATATGACGTTGGTTCTATCTTCTGGAGGACAATTTGTTTTGTGTCGGGGTGACGGAAGATGCTTCTTAAACTTGGGTTGAGTTGATATCGTGTTGTTATATTATTATTTTTAAACTTTTGGCCATTCTTTCACATCCATAGATGTAAGGTAAGGAGCAAATTATGTTCGGGGTTAAAATCTGTCTATTGTTCGTGGATGGAATTTTTGATATATAGAAATGCTTTCTGATGAAATGTTTAGGATAATTGTTACTTTGTAGGTCTTGGATTATTCTTGCTCTTTCACTTTTTGCTTCATTATTATTTGTAAAATGTGTAGTCAACCTCTTGGAAAGTGTTCTAACTATGGAGATTTTATAATGAATGGGACCAAAAGAATGGAAATTCAGGTAGCTTCCTGTGTGGATTGGTTTGCGATAAATTCTTGTCTCAATTTATTTTGATTTTTGGTCAGTTGTATGTCTAAAATGATAAAGAATTATTTTCTTCCAATTCATAAGTGAATTTCAGAAAGGATCTAAAACTATTTTTAAAATTTAGAATTATGGAAACATCCATTTTGTGATGCATAGGAAATCATTAATGTAGCGTTTCCATATTCATATTTTCAGTTGTGCTGATTCAACGATTAATTTATCAATTTTGTCCATGTACAAAGGACTTTCCAAGAGGTTGACTACACATTTTACAAAAAATAATGAGGCAAAAAGTAAAAGAGCAAGAATAATCCAAAACCTACAAAGTAAAAATTATCCTAAACATTTCATTAGAAAGCAATTCTATATACCAAAAAATTCCATCCACGATCAATAGACAGATTTTAACCCCGAACATAATTTGCTCCTAACCTTACAGCTATGGATGTGAAAGAATAGCCAGAAGTTTAAAAAGGCATAATATAACAACAAGATATCAACCCAACCCAAGTTTAAGGAGCATTTTCCGTTACTACGATACATACGCCAGCCTAAGGTAAACAAAACAGTAATAATCGGATGATGATCACCTTCCCGATGAATCCGCCGGGTTGTCAGATCGTAACTTATTCTCAACACATCTCCCTCTTTTCTTCTAGAGGTTTAGCCTGTCTGGCGGCTTTATCACGCGTCCACTCCTGGTCTTTACTGGTTCCGGTGATCTCTGGAATGTCCTCGGTTCACTGTCACAAGTAGTGCTGTCCACAGTAGATGTGAAGCACTGACTCATCTCAGGAGACTCCATCTCTTAATCTTCCATGTCAATCTTTTCACCCTGTGGGTTTGGTAGTAGGTGGAATCTATTTCTTCTTAAAATTCCTTTTGGAGAGTTGACTATATAAGATCTTGGACTTCCAGCGTCTTCAAGTACCACACCGGGAACTCTCAAGTCTTTCACTCATACTCTAGTTCCTTCATCCAGATGGGGCAATTCTCTTGCACGATGATGTATATCAAAATGGGTTTTCTTTTTGTGCCGTTGATTTTTTTCTCTCATTTCTAGATTTTCAAGATCAGGTATTCTTGACTGGAGTTGAACTGGTGATATAGGCACAGTTGTTCTGAGTTTCCTGTTCATGCATAGTTCAGCAGGGCTGTACCCATTTTCCAATGGAGCGGTTCGATAACCAAGAAGAGAAAGATATGGATCTCTTCCTTTCTTCAATTGTTTTGATATTCTTCACCATCGATTCGATGAAGCCATTGCTTTGAGGAAATCTGGGACTAGATGTTATGTGGTGGAAACCGTATTCTTTTGCAAACTTTTTGAATTCTAACCCAAACTGTGGTCCGTTATCTGATCTAACCTCTTCGGGTATTCCATGGCGAGCAAAAATTGAATTGCAATGTTTAATTGTTCAATATGTCGTTTGATCCTCCAGTAATGCCAACTCTGGGAATCTAGAGTAATAATCTGCAATTACAAGATAGTATTTGCCCTTTAAGTAAAAATGGTCGATTCCTACTTTCTCCCATGGCCTGCTTGGGAAATCAGAAACAATTAATGGCTGCTGGGGATTAAATCTTTCTTCAATACAATTTGGGCAGTTCCTCACAAGTTCTCCAATTTCTTGACTGATTCTGGGCCACCACACAGATGATCTGGCACGGCCTCTACATTTTTCGATGCCAAGATGACCTTCATGGAGGCTGTTAAGAACCTTTGATCTGAGGGACTTAGGAATATAAATCCTGGAATTTCTCATTAGAAGACCATCTATGACAGACATTTCATATCTGAAAACCAAAAGGCCTTTGCTTCTGCAGAAAGCTCATTCTTTGTAGGCCATCCCTTTTCACAATAATCTTTTATTTCTCTACACTCTCTCTTTTCATTTTGATATTGCCAGATTTCTTTCATATTTTCATCCTTGAATGGAGGACATGAAGTGATCTGTTGAACAAAACTACAGATTTCATTCTCCAGATCTTTCTCATGCGATATCTTAATTGGGCTTCTGGACAAAGCATCAGCAACAACAATGTCCTTGCCTGGCATGTGATGAATGCTATATGAGTAGCGCATCATCCGAAGTCGTAGTCGCTGTATGCGTGGTGTCATTTCATCTAGATTTTTGGTTGAAAATATTAGAATGAGAAGTTTATGGTCAGTTTGAATGGAAAATGTATTTCCCATCAGAGAGTCTTGGAATCTTTCACAGGCCCAAAATATTGCTAGAGATTCTTTCTCTATTTGAGCCCATCTCTTTTCAGTTTCAGACATAGTCCTGGAGGCATATGCAACTGCTTTTTATTATCCATCTTCAGATTTTTGTAAAATCACTGCTCCTAGTCCATATGAAGAGGCATCTGCAGACACTGTAGTTGGTAGATTGGGGTCAAAAAGTGTTAGTGTTGGAGAAGTTGAGAGGAGTGTTAGAAGTTTCTTCACTTTTTCAAATGCTTCCTCCTGAGCACTATCCCATCTCCAATCATTTCTCTTTACTAGGAGTTGATTAAGTGGGTAGAGGATAGTTGAAAGGTCCGGTATAAATTTACCTGTGAAGTTCACCATTCCCAGGAATCTGCGCACTTCAGAAATGCTTGAAGGTGATGGAAACTCCCTGATGGCCTGGACTTTGTTTGGATCAGGTAGCACTCCTCTTTCTGTAATCAGGTGACCAAGAAATTTGATTTACTTCACTGAGAAGATGCATTTCTTTTTATTCAGGGTCAGTCCTGAATCTTGAAGCTTCCTAAGGACGCATCTTAACCTTTCATCATGTTCTTCTTGTGTAGCTCCCCAAATCACAATGTCGTCCATGTGACAATTTACTCCAGATTGGCTCTCCAGTAGATTGCTCATCTTTCTCTGGAATTACTCAGGTGCAGAAGAAATTCCGAAGGGTAGCCGTTTGAATCTGTATCTGCCAAATGGGGTCAGGAAGGTTGTAAGGCTAGATGATTCCTCTGACAGGGGTATCTGCCAAAACCCACTGTTGGCATCCATCTTGAAAACAATTTAGCTCCTCCCATTTGTGCCAAGGTATATTCCACTGATGGAATTGGATAATGTTATATTTTAACAAACTTGTTTAGAGCTGTCAGATCTACACAAATCCTTAGATCATTAGAAGACGGTTTGGGCACAATGACCATTGGAGCACACCAATCCGTTGGTCGCTCAACTTTTTCAATTACTCCTTTTTCAACCATTTGATCAAGTTGTTCTTTTGTTCTATTCAAAAGTGGAATGGGTATTCTTCTGGGAGTATATATAGCATGAGGCTGTGATTCATCCTTCAATTTAATTGTGTAGCTCCCTTGGAGTGTTCCGAGTCCTGTGAAAAGCTTTGGATATTCTCCAAAAGGATTAAGCGAATTCCTTTTCTCAATTGACTGAAGTCTTTTGATTGGGTTTAGAGAGTCACTGGCTTTTCCGCTCAAGAGTGGTTGCATTAGTTGAGGAACAACAAATATTTCTCCAGGGATGCTTCTCCCATCTTTTTCTATCAAAGCTGTGAATTTTCCCATTACATGCAATTTAACCTGTCTAGGTCCTAAAAGTTGAATATCAGGTTTGCATAACTTCTTGTGAGCAAATTTTTTAAAATAAATCTCTTGGGATATTATATTTACATCCGATCCTGTATCCATTTTAAAAAGCATTTTAATCTTATCTACTCTTACATAAACCTTCCAATCATTTGAGTTTTGTCCATTCTCATAGATATTACCAACAAAATGGTAGTCATCACCTTGGTTGACTTGTCCTACTGTCTTATTGTAGCACACCTTTGCAAAATGTCCTACCTTTTTACATTTATGGCATTTAACTTCTTTTGCTGGGCAGTCTTAATATGGATGAAATTTTGAAGCACCACATCTTATACATCCAGATTTTTCAGGCTTGCTCCCACTTCTGAAATTTACTTTTCTTTGAAGCGTCTCTTTTCCCAAATGTAGAATTGAACCTTCTTGGTGGTAACTTTTTTCATAGACTTGGTCTACATTGGCAGCCTGTGTTGTTGTTGACCGAAGAATAATCTGTTGTTGCTTCACACATTCTGTCTGGCAAGCAGCTTGGATAGCCCTTTCCAAGGTCAAGTTAGGCTCTAGTTGCAACTTCTCTGAAAGTTGCAGATTTTTTACTCCTACAACTATTCTATCTCTAATCATTTCTTCTTTCAGAGATCCATAGTTACAATTTTCCGCCATTTTGTGAAGCACTCTTATGTATTCCTCGACAGCTTCTCCATCCTGCTAATATCTACGATTAAATCGTGCTCTTTCAAAGATGACATTTCGTTTACCTATAAAGTGCTCTTCAAATTTTTAACAACTATTTCATAGTTGTGTGTTTATTTCTAAATCAGTTGAATTAAATGATATTAGAGCATCTTCGGCTTTTCACCTAATATGTAAATTAGAGCATTTACCTGCTCTTCCTCCTTTTTCGATTTTAATTCTGACGCTTTTCTAAAGCGTTCAAATCTTTTAATCCAATTTGGCCATTCATATGGATTATTAAAATTAAATTGCTCTGGAGGATTTATATTTTGCATTCCTTTTCTTTTTTTTTCGTTATGCAAAAATAATTCTTTTTGTTTTTACTAGTAATTAGATTAGGCTTAGGGCACTATCGCCAATTCGCTGCCACCATGTATGGTGTATTGCCTTGTTATAAATAAGAAGATACTCTTACCTTAAGGATTTATATCTTAGTTTTATTTATTTAACTATTTACACACAAGGTAATTATTAAACTTATAACAATCACAGCTATGGCGGAACTTTCGCCAGCCTAAGGTAAACAAAACAGTAATAATCGATTGATGATGATCACCTTCCCGATGAATCCGCCGGGTTGTCAGATCGTAACTTATTCTCAACACAGTCACACCCCAGACTTCGATAAAACATCTATAATATATCAAAATATAAAATAAAAGCATTTCATATTATTTTAAGAAATCTGGAGCTCCTTAGAAAATAAAAATAGTATTAATAGAAAAATTGACTTACCTGATGTATATACTCAGTTTAGAACCTCTAAGATAATTTTATTATTTATATTTTTTATTTTTTTTATTTCATTTTAATTTTGTATTTTGGATATTAATTTGGTTTTATTTTGTTTAGAACGTATATTATAGATGGTTTATCGCCCAATAAGCTTGTAAGACGTCCGTGGCTCACCGCGACCTGCTGTGCTTCAAAACAAAAACCTCGTAAAAGATGGACGATTGGTTCATCGAAATATTGTATAAATAAAACTTATTAAATCCAAAATAAGCCTAATTAAAAATATATTTATATTATGGATGCATGATATCCATGATTATGGATATAGTCAGCGGATTGCTCTATATATCGTGTTTTAAAATAAAGCTTATTTTTTTTTGGAATTATATATAGCTTTTTATTTGCTTAAAAAAGTAAACCCTATATTTGCGTATATAAAATCTATATGCATAAAATGTATCGCACACCGAATTGATACTGAATTCGTTAACCTAATTAGAAACTCTGCTAGAAATGAGCAACTTCTAGCCGGAGCTAGACCGTCGTCCTAATCCCTGGCTCAAGGCCACTCTGACTCTCCGGGAGCCACAACAAAGGAATTCCTCATCCATCAGTGACCACGGGGAAGGAAGGAAGTTCACGGCCGTTATATTCACCTGGTGGCGCGCTGTGTTCCTTTGCATATCACCGTATAGTCTTGTTGCACCTAATTATTTTTCAGTTAATTAGCATCAGGATTCATTACACTTATATATATTTTAGGCGTTAGACTTAAAAAATAGGGCAATACAAACTTGCCTCTCGCCACACCCTTTTTTAACCATCTGAGCAAATTCTTCTGAGTCTCGTGGGAGGAAGTGTTCATTGCCGCCAACCCTACTGTCTACAAGAACCTTGAGATTTCTCCTCGTTCTTTATTCTCAGTTCACAGACACATTATTCCTGATTGCGCTATCACCACAGGTCTCATTACGGGCCACACATGGATTGGGAACTTTAACAAAACAAAGCATATACATGCCCCAACATGCAGTCATTGTCTCTCCTCTCAAGAAATGATCACGCACTTATTTCTCGAGTGTCCCCAATCTTGATGCTGAACGCTCACATCTCTATACCGCTTGCCTCAGATCCATTGGTTACATACCACTGACCTTAAAGGACCTGTTTTGGAAGGACAGACTATGGAAATCAATATTGAGATTTGTCCATGATAGCGGGTGGTTTACCTCCTCCAATATAACATCCTTAACTACGACCTAACCCTTAATCCTTCTGTTCTTTTACCGGATTTTACTATGCCTTTAACTTTTTTCCTCTTCCGGTTCTCCTAAACGCCCAATTTTGGACCTATTGCTTTCCCTTCTCTGCAACTGTACATGTTCCTCCATCATTTTACTTTCTATTTTTCTTTATTTCTTTATTTATTTTTACTTTGTGAAATCTTGTTCTGTATTTGATCTTCTTTTGCTACCCACTCCTTGCTTTACAGCTTTTGGGGAAAAATAACTAAAAAATAAATATGCGATGAAAATATAAAATAACTTTAAAAGAAAAAAAAAACGAGTCTCGTGGCTCCACGGGAGCATCCTGGCTCGTCCAGTCTCCGAGGGTTGCGTCGGCCTGCTTGACATCGCGAGCCAGCTTCGGCTCGCATGCTTGAAGGGGTCCAAGCCTCACTGCGCGGCGCCGCCAACGGCTACACTTGGCTGGTCCGCAGCCGGGCGTGGCTAACCCCTCCGACTCCTGATGCTTGGCTCTCACCGAGGTGGAGGAGACTGCTGAGCCTCTGGGAGGCTTCCTCAAGCGTTCTCGAGCTGAACCAACGGGTTCTGCGTCCCGCCAGCCTGAGGTCCTTGCTTCTTCGAGGCGACAACAGGCTCCTGCGGCCGCCAGACTTGCTGGTTCCCGAGCGCTGACTTACTGGCGACTGTCGGTGATTTCTCCGATGGCGTTCCTGCCCTAGCACACTCAACGCGGGCCGCGCTCCTGGACGCACAGCACCTGCTGGCCTTCTGCCAGCGTCTCCTGCAGGAAAACGCCAGTTCCATCTATCATGCGGAGTACGAGACGGAGATCATCGTCCTGCGGAGATCGGCGACCCCCATTACCCACCTCACCAGCCAGAGGTCGCGCCGGGGACTGGATTCGGCACGGCTGCAAGAGCATCCTGTTGATACAATCAACTCTTGGAAATGCAAACTACATCCTGTTGATACAATCAACTCTTGGAAATGCAAACTATTTATATCATCTATATTTCTTCTTTTTTTTTTTGTTTGTTTAATAAAAATCTTTCTATTGACATTACTACAATGATAATTAATGGAAGGGCCTGGTGAATATCAGTGGTGAACCCTTCCAGAGGCTTCGCCAGTATAATCTACCATACAGATATAATATGTTGTGGGGTTGTGTTTAGAATATTAGAGCTGTATGGCTGATTAAACTGGCGACACTGCTGGGAGGATTCACCACTGATGAGCCAAGTCATTCAAGTATCATTGCAATAAGTCAGTAGAAAATTGTTTTGTTACAAAAAGGAAACATTTATGCTCTGAATAGTTTGCATGTCCATTAACAAATGTTACGCTAGTTCAATCAAATATTGTTTTAAACAAATACTTTTTATTTGTCAGGATAAAACTATATTAGCAAAAGTCGTTTTAGGTAACAAGACTATCCCTATCCTCCTCTGGCTGGACTGGCACACACGCTCTATATATAGCTGGCACAAATAGGTTATAACAACTATGCAAATCGGGCCAAACATGCCACGAGCAAATATGCAAAGAGCAAACATGCAAATATACTACACACCTGCTTACATCCCCCTTTTTGAGAGATCTGAAATATATACATACTAGCGGACCCGCCCGGCTTCGCCCGGGTTTTACCCGAGTAAAAGTTTGTCTAACGAATCTCTCGATAAAGTGAACATTTTTTTCCCGGTCCCTTGAAAAATACTCGATAAGTTGAATAAAATCAATATTAATTGGTTCCCTCGGTAATTGGAAGTTAAAGGAATAGTATCTTGCCTTGGAATTGTATCATTATTCTTGTATGGATGTACCCGGCTTCGCCCGGGTTTTACCCGAGTAAAGGTTTGTTTAACGAATATCTCGATAAAGTGAACATTTTTTTCCCGGTCCCTTGAAAAATACTCGATAAGTTGAATAAAATCAATATTAATTGGTTCCCTCGGTAATTGGAAGTTAAAGGAATAGTATCTTGCCTTGGAATTGTATCATTATTCTTGTATGGATGTACCCGGCTTCGCCCGGGTTTTACCCGAGTAAAGGTTTGTTTAACGAATATCTCGATAAAGTGAACATTTTTCCCGGTCCCTTGAAAAAATACTCGATAAGTAGAATAAAATCAATATTAATTGGTTCCCTCGGTAATTGGAAGTTAAAGGAATAGTATCTTGCCTTTGAATTGTATCATTATTCTTGTCTCAAATAAATTGCCGTGTCATCCTGAATTTTGTCTTTCCTAATTTTCTACATTACAAAATCATCGTATCATCATGATAATATTTAGAGCAGATTGTTGAATTATAACAGATAAATTAGAATAATTATCTTGATTATTTCTAGGCGAAAAGTTATTTCAAAAATTTTATTTGCTAGAAACCTTCCCAGTACTATACTAAATAACTTCCCAAAGTTTCATGGCGATCCAATGAGTGGTTTGGTCAGGCATAAAGGACAAACAAACAGACATACATTCATTTATATATATATATATAGTAACAGTAATTAAACGTAACAGTAAGAAAATGTTGATTTTAAAATATTTTAATTTTAAAATATTTTAATTTTTTCATATTTTAAATATGTAAATAGAATCTCTTAAGAAAGACCACCTAAAAACATGAATCAACTTGTTTCTCCTGTTGGTGTTCTCTCATTGAAGATTCTAATTGCTATTAAAGAATCTCTAATAGACCTTTAATAAGAGACTGCCTCTTGGAGAGACGGTGTAGCTACGAAATGGATATTCCCGGCTTCGCCCGGATTTTACCCGAGTAAAGGTTTGTTTAACGAATATCTCGATAAAGTGAACATTTTTTCCCGGTCCCTTGAAAAAATACTCGATAAGTAGAATAAAATCAATATTAATTGGTTCCCTCGGTAATTGGAAGTTAAAGGAATAGTATCTTGCCTTTGAATTGTATCATTATTCTTGTCTCAAATAAATTGCCGTGTCATCCTGAATTTTGTCTTTCCTAATTTTCTACATTACAAAATCATCGTATCATCATGATAATATTTAGAGCAGATTGTTGAATTATAAAAGATAAATTAGAATAATTATCTTGATTATTTCTAGGCGAAAAGTTATTTCAAAAATTTTATTTGCTAGAAACCTTCCCAGTACTATACTAAATAACTTCCCAAAGTTTCATGGCGATCCAATGAGTGGTTTGGTCAGGCATAAAGGACAAACAAACAGACATACATTCATTTTTATATATATATATATTAACAGTAATTAAACGTAACAGTAAGAAAATGTTGATTTTAAAATATTTTAATTTTAAAATATTTTAATTTTTTCATATTTTAAATATGTAAATAGAAACTCTTAAGAAAGACCACCTAAAAACATGAATCAACTTGTTTCTCCTGTTGGTGTTCTCTCATTGAAAATTCTAATTGCTATTAAAGAATCTCTAATAGACCTTTAATAAGAGACTGCCTCTTGGAGAGACGGTGCAGCTACGAAATGGATATTCCCGGCTTCGCCCGGATTTTACCCGAGTAAAGGTTTGTCTAACGAATCTCTCGATAAAGTGAACATTTTTTCCCGGTCCCTTGAAAAATACTCGATAAGTTGAATAAAATCATTATTAATTGGTTCCCTCCGTAATTGGAAGTTAAAGGAATAGTATCTTGCCTTGGAATTGTATCATTATTCTTGTCTCAAATAAATTGCCGTGTCATCCTGAATTTTGTCTTTCCTAATTTTCTACATTACAAAATCATCGTATCATCATGATAATATTTAGAGCAGATTGTTGAATTATAACAGATAAATTAGAATAATTATCTTGATTATTTCTAGGCGAAAAGTTATTTCAAAAATTTTATTTGCTAGAAACCTTCCCAGTACTATACTAAATAACTTCCCAAAGTTTCATGGCGATCCAATGAGTGGTTTGGTCAGGCATAAAGGACAAACAAACAGACATACATTCATTTATATATATATATATATTAACAGTAATTAAACGTAACAGTAAGAAAATGTTGATTTTAAAATATTTTAATTTTAAAATATTTTAATTTTTTCATATTTTAAATATGTAAATAGAATCTCTTAAGAAAGACCACCTAAAAACATGAATCAACTTGTTTCTCCTGTTGGTGTTCTCTCATTGAAGATTCTAATTGCTATTAAAGAATCTCTAATAGACCTTTAATAAGAGACTGCCTCTTGGAGAGACGGTGTAGCTACGAAATGGATATTCCCGGCTTCGCCCGGATTTTACCCGAGTAAAGGTTTGTTTAACGAATATCTCGATAAAGTGAACATTTTTTCCCGGTCCCTTGAAAAAATACTCGATAAGTAGAATAAAATCAATATTAATTGGTTCCCTCGGTAATTGGAAGTTAAAGGAATAGTATCTTGCCTTTGAATTGTATCATTATTCTTGTCTCAAATAAATTGCCGTGTCATCCTGAATTTTGTCTTTCCTAATTTTCTACATTACAAAATCATCGTATCATCATGATAATATTTAGAGCAGATTGTTTAATTATAACAGATAAATTAGAATAATTATCTTGATTATTTCTAGGCGAAAAGTTATTTCAAAAATTTATTTGCTAGAAACCTTCCCAGTACTATACTAAATAACTTCCCAAAGTTTCATGGCGATCCAATGAGTGGTTTGGTCAGGCATAAAGGACAAACAAACAGACATACATTCATTTTTATATATATATATATTAACAGTAATTAAACGTAACAGTAAGAAAATGTTGATTTTAAAATATTTTAATTTTAAAATATTTTAATTTTTTCATATTTTAAATATGTAAATAGAATCTCTTAAGAAAGACCACCTAAAAACATGAATCAACTTGTTTCTCCTGTTGGTGTTCTCTCATTGAAAATTCTAATTGCTATTAAAGAATCTCTAATAGACCTTTAATAAGAGACTGCCTCTTGGAGAGACGGTGCAGCTACGAAATGGATATTCCCGGCTTCGCCCGGATTTTACCCGAGTAAAGGTTTGTCTAACGAATCTCTCGATAAAGTGAACATTTTTTCCCGGTCCCTTGAAAAATACTCGATAAGTTGAATAAAATCATTATTAATTGGTTCCCTCCGTAATTGGAAGTTAAAGGAATAGTATCTTGCCTTGGAATTGTATCATTATTCTTGTCTCAAATAAATTGCCGTGTCATCCTGAATTTTGTCTTTCCTAATTTTCTACATTACAAAATCATCGTATCATCATGATAATATTTAGAGCAGATTGTTGAATTATAACAGATAAATTAGAATATTTATCTTGATTATATCTAGGCGAAAAGTTATTTCAAAAATTTTATTTGCTAGAAACCTTCCCAGTACTATACTAAATAACTTCCCAAAGTTTCATGGCGATCCAATGAGTGGTTTGGTCAGGCATAAAGGACAAACAGACATACATTCATTTTTATATATATAGATACATTACAAACTTTAAATGCACAATATAATTAACAATGAAGGCGATCCACGGGTTTAACAATTCGTCCACTCCGTGTTCTTATCTGGCCGTCATCTGAGTCGCCAGAGGGATAATCCACAGCTGGGGTCTTTTCATTTTTAACCAGTTCCCCCCCCCCCGAAAAGGTCGGCGTCGATGGGTCGTCTGGATATTGCACTGCATCTCCTTTTCGTAGATGGAACCTGTTTCGACGTATAGTCCCAACTGGAGTATCAACCATATATGACCTTGGTGTCGATGCCTTCTGCTTTAGAATCCCCCAGATTCGCATATCTGTAATCCAAACTGTGTCACCTTCGGATAGCTCCTCCATGTCCCTAGCTCCGCAGCGTCGATCATATCTGGATTTCATATCCTTCCTCCTTCTCTCCTCCTTTCTTTTCAGGGTCTGAGAGTCCAACAACCTTGGATTAAGATTCTCTGGTGCAATTGGCAAGGTCGTTCGCAGTTTATGTCCCATGAGAAGCTCAGCAGGGCTGTAACCGTTCTCCAAAGGGGTCGATCGATACTCCAGGAGTCCAAGCGATGGGTCTTGATTTTTCTTGAGGATCAACTTAGCAATTTTCACAGCTGCTTCTGCCATCCCATTGCTCTGCGGGAATCTAGGACTTGAAGTAACATGTGTGAATCCGTACTGCTTTGCGAAATTTGCAAATTCACGAGCAGTTCCAAATTGCGTCCCATTATCGCTTACAACAGTTTCTGGTATTCCGTGTCGGGCAAATATGGATTTGCAACTACGCACCACCACATTGGCTGTGAGCCGATCCAGCTGAACCATTTCAGGAAAGCGAGAATAATAGTCAATGACGACCAGATACCACTTATTCTCGAACTTGAACAAATCCATTCCAATCCTTTGCCACGGTCGTGTAGGAAATTTGGTTGGTATCAAAGGTAATGCCTTGAGACGGCTTCCTGGATACAGACACTGCACTTTCTGACCGTTTCCGCAATCTCTTCCGAAATTCCAGGCCACCATACCGTCTCACGTGCGCGAAGTCTTGTTTTTGTAATCCCGAAGTGCCCAGCGTGCAACTTATCCAGGATCTCCAGTTTCATACTAGCTGGAATAACAAGACGACAGCCACGCATCAGTAGTCCATTTTGAACGCCGAGTTCATCCTTGACATGCCAATAAGAGAGCAGAGCCTGTGACATCTTCTTCTTATCTGGCCAGCCTTGCTCAAGGCAGTTGACTACTGCTTTCAGGGTCGTATCTTCTTGTTGAGCTACAAAAATCCTCGTCAACATCTCGTCTTTGTCGGTTATACACGAGAGAACTGCATTTATATGCGCTGAGGTTAGCCGTTCGTCTTCACCTCCCTCGGTTGTAAGAAGTGGTTGTCTGGATAATGCATCGGCGTCGAGCAGCTCCTTTCCAGGGATATGCACTATTTCGAATCCAAACCTCATCATACGCATTCGGAAACGTTGCAGTCTTGGGGTCAGCGAACTCAGTAGAAAATAGAGGAATGAGAGGCTTATGGTCGGTCTCAATTCGGAAACGCTTTCCAAGCAGGAAATCTTGAAAACGTTCGCAAGCCCATATATTTGCGAGAGCCTCTTTCTCGATCTGAGCATATCGTTTTTCGGTAGGTGTCATAGTTCTAGAAGAATAAGCAACAGGTCGCCAGATTCCATTCTTACCCTCTTGCTTCAATACCGCTCCCAAGCCGTATGAAGATGCGTCGGATGACACCATAGTTGGTTTCCTGACGTCGTATGCTGCCAAGATGGGTTGAGTCGTGAGCAATTCTTTCAACTTTCGGAATGCTCGCTCCTGGCTGCAATCCCAAACGAAGTCTTGACCTTTCACCAACAACTGGTTCAGTGGAGCCACAATTTCAGGTAAGTTTTTCACAAAGCGTCCCAGATGGTTCACCATGCCAAGAAATCTTCTCACGCCATGAACATCGGTCGGAGCAGGCATCTTCGCCACTGCTTCGATTTTCGCTGGATCTGGTCGAATACCGTCCTCATCCAGTATGTGCCCAAGAAAATTAATTCTTGGCACGCCGAAGACACACTTGGCCTTGTTTAGTGTAACTTTCGCCTCTTTCAGTTTTCGGAGCACTAAACGAAGGATTCGATCGTGAGTCTTGGAGTCGGAGGCAAATATCAGGATATCGTCCAGGTAACAAATCACACCGTCCATGCCTTGCAAGATTATTAACATAACTCTCTGTAAATACTCTGGGGCGAGTGAGATTCCAAATGGCATCCTGCAGAATTTATATCTCCCAAAAGGAGTAATGAAGGTCGTTAAATGCTGGCAGTCCGGGCTCAACGGAATCTGGTGAAAGCCACTGTTCGCGTCCAGTTTCGAAAAGAATTTTGCTTCCCCTAGTTGCCCCAGCATGTGCTCCACCACTGGCATGGGATGCACTTCGCGCTGTACATGTTCGTTCAGCCTTGAGAGGTCCATACAGAGTCGTATGTCGCCATTCGGTTTACCAGCAATCACAGTCGGTGCGCACCATTCAGTCGCAACGTTAACCCGTGCTATGATTCCCGCCCTCTCGAGCTCTTCCAGTCTTGTTTTGAGCCTTTCCATCAAAGGAATTGGTACCCGTCGAGGAGTATGCACAGCATATGGGTTTGCTCCAGGTTTCAATTTGATTTCGTAAGGGCTTCCGATCTGTCCCAGTCCTTCAAATACTTCGGGGAATTCCTTGATCGGGTTAAATTTCGTCGCAACCACTTCAATTCGCCTCGCCAGGTTCAAGAGCTCACATGCCCGGCGACTCAGAAGAGGTTCACTCAAACGACGAATGACATAAATCCTCTCCTTGATTTCATAACTGCCATTTCGCAGCGTTGACACAAACATACCCACAGTCTGAAGTTCGGAAAATTCAGCAGCTCTAAGATTGATATTATTCTCTACCAGTCGTTGCTGTCCCATTATCGTCTTGAAGAGACACAGAGGAACACATGTAACATCCGCCTGGGAGTCGAGCTTGAACTTCACCTGTTTCCCGTTCACCTGGATTTCTGCTGTCCATCGCCTCCTGCACTCGCCTTCATCATCATCGAGATTAGATGAATCCTCTACAGCTGAGACACCCAGGAGAAAACCAATTTCTTCATCCAGTTCAGAAACAGCTTTGACTTTCGCAGTCTTCGCCTGCTAATCTGGGCAGCAATTTGCAAAATGGCCAGTTTTTGAACATAGGTTACATCTTTTTCCTTCAGCACGGCAAGCCTGTCCTTCCCTGTGGGTGAAACCTCCGCATTTTGGACATCTTGTTCTTGTTTTGGCTGACTTTTCCTTCTTCCCCGAAGGCTGCTGTTGTTGCTTCGGTGAAAGTTTTCTCGAGTTGAACCTCACCTGGTTGACCTTTTGGCTTGTTGAGGGACGCTGCAGGTCGACTTGCTGCTGTCGAAAGGCTTCTTGCTGCCGAACCATTTTCACAGCCTTTTCCAAAGTCAGTTCGCTGTCCAACTGCATTCTTTCAGATAACGCTTTGTCCCTCACTCCAACCACTATTCGTCCACTGGCTCTCGATCCTCTTGTATTCTTGAGTTGAATTTCGCACGTTCGTAGATAATATTCTTTCTTACACAGAAGTGGCTGTCGAACGCCTTGAGGACGGAATCAATTTTCGTTGCCTCTTCCTCCTTTTCGAACTTGAAGGTCCTGAATATATCATCCGCGCGGTCACCCATCAAGTACATGAGCAAATCAATCTTGTCCGCCTCCTCTTTCTTCTTCATTCCACTGACCACGAGGTATCGTTCGAATCTCTTCCTCCATTTTGGCCATTCGTTGGGAGTCGAGAAGTCGAAAGTTTCTGGAGGTTGAACCTGAGCCATGTTGAATTATCTTCCAAGGTACACCAAAACGATACTTTGCAATATACGGGTTCGTATTTTATCCAGTCACTGCTGCCACCATGTTTTAAACAAATACTTTTTATTTGTCAGGATAAAACTATATTAGCAAAAGTCGTTTTAGGTAACAAGACTATACCTATCCTCCTCTGGCTGGACTGGCACACACACGCTCTATATATAGCTGGCACAAATAGGTTATAACAACTATGCAAATCGTGCCAAACATGCCACGAGCAAATATGCAAAGAGCAAACATGCAAATATACTACACACCTGCTTACAAATATATACCCCCTTTTTTAGCCAAAAAAAAGTATTCGATAGTTTAAAAACTCTCTCTTAATAACGATTTTGAAGGAGAGAAATATATATAATGAAAAAATATATATGTGGAAAAATAGAAGTAAAATAATACTTTTATATACTGAAATTGTGATAAACAAAATTCTTGAATTAAAAATGAATTTCACAAATTTAAACTATGGAAAAAAAAACGGAAATTCAAAAAGAAAAAATATCTATCAATGCTTCGGAATATATTATTATATAATTTCTCTTTCGCGGGCTGTAACTAAATCTTTATAATACTAACATATCAGCTACTACTATATCATTATCAATATACTCAAGGTTTAAATGCCGCTACCGAGAAAATTAGGAACAAATTATAGCTTCCCTATATCTCCTGAGAAAGGTCTCATTACCCCTGTCGAAAAGTAAATATTATTCCGCCATATATCCTTCTCACTGGGCTTTTCCTGGTTGTTGATGGCCCAGGTCGATGTTTATTCAATGCGGAAATCCAAATCGGAAAAATTCCATCAAATAATTGACCGTTTTAAGAAATTTATAGGAGGTTTAATAGTTAGTTTGGTCTCCGATTAAATAAAAATCTAATTTAAATTCGATAGAGGTGACACCCCCTATTGTTATGGATAGAGGTGAAGCACCCCATATATTGTCATTTATAGAGGTGAAGCACCCTATATATTGTCATTGATAGAGTTGAAGCACCCTATATATTGTTATTGATATAAATAAGGAGAAAGGTTAGTTGTATCTGATTATTTCGATTCTTGATAGAAATGGCACAAGATAAGTTGAATAACAGAGAATTTTTCAAATAAATATTTTCTAACGTTGTAGCTCGCCAAGGAAGCCTGCAATTATTTAAATTATGTTTACTTATTTGAAAGAGAGAACAATCGGTTATTTATCTTTCCTTATAAAAACTATTTTTAAATATTCGAAATGCCTAGCATTATTTGTGATTTCGTGAAAGGTTGCGTTTTCAGACGTTCCGTGGAGAAATATATACTCGTTCATCTATTTCCTTTCATAATTCTTATAATTTAGATGAACGAGTATATATTTCTTCTTGGAACGTCTGAAAACGCAACCTTTCACGAAATCACAAATAGCAATAAGTACACAATCACTAGAGTAATAATAATAAGGCTAAAGAAAATTACGATATTTAACACATTAATCCAAAAATGGTTGTCAGAGAGAAGTCAATTTCTCAAAGGAAAATTTCCACAATAACCAGAGTACAATTTATTCCTTTATTCGTATTTTCACGAAAAGAATAGGCTTAAAATGCATAAGAAAGCTAAATTCTTTCTCTCATGCCACTCCATATCAAGAAATGCAAGACTTTCAGCAAAGTCCTTTATGAGAAGTACCTGGCAGATGAAAAAAGGAAGAATTTTGTTACAACGGATGAGGCATGAGTCTACCTCAATGGTAGCAACCAATCCCATGCCTTTCAGAACTGGTTCAAGCAATAAAAGGAAAGTTTTCTCGAAGGATTTCATGATTGCTGCAGGTTTCTGCTGTAATGAGATGTTTCTAATAAGGATATGATGGGTCCAAATTTCAAGACAAATTTTCAAATCTATCAAAGACTGGTCTTATTATTCGACGATGGTGTATCGATTTTGCATCGAAGTGCCTCAATATCCGTGTGGCTTCATCAGGATAAAGCCACGAGTCATACCCCGCGTTCAACACGTCAATATCTGGACGAGAAGAAGTAGAAAACAAACATTTAGTACATCCCTTTTGAGCACATATCTGCCAAATTCCTAAACTTAGCCTCCATTGATTTTTGTATTTTTGACTTTTTGAAAGCGGCTCTTCGATCTGGAAAACCAAAGACGCTAGATTGTCTCTAGAAAGTCGTTAAGTACTGTTGGGATATTCCTGACTAGAATATCCTACGACAATGCCTTATTTCCTAGCAATATCGATGAAAGCCTGTAGCCAAATATCAAGGGTTGCACAATGGTTACACAAAGAAAACAATAAGTTCTACAAATATTTGTAAATACATCTCTCTCTTTTAATGCCTCAAAATCCCTCTATTAAAATTGGAACATCTTCTGCAGATGAAACAAATGAACGTTTAATATAGTAGAAACAATATAATTAGCAAAAATTGATACTAATTTTTAACAATAGATTTTTTAAATGCATGTATTGTTGAAATATCGTATTAAAAATAGCTTTAGAAATTAATATCAATTTTCATCGATAGATGGCGCGAAGCTGATAATGATTATAATCAGAATTTGATAAATATGACACAATATAATTATTACTAGATATAGATGGAACAATATAATCTCAATATTCAATATATAGATGAACTAATATAATTAGTAAATTTGATAGAGTTTAAACAAAGTAAATTGTCAAAAAAGAATATTGTAACATCAGCCATTTCTTTATTGTCTCGGCATTTCAGTAAATCACTGCCATCTTCCTCAGGGGAAGGATACTCCGAATGTAAATTATTTCAAGAGTGTCTGAAATATTTCGGTCATATCATTGATAGGAATGGTTTGTGCAAGACAGTTGATAAAATTAGAGCAATCATGGGTGCTCCTGAACCCTTGAATATAATGCGGTTGCGTGCATATATAGGTTTTGTTATCTGTTATCATAAATTTATTCTCCAAGCGCTGCGGAAGTTTTGCCACCCCTATATAATCTTCTCAAAAATGAAACTAAGTAGAATTAGAGTCACCTAGTGTTGCCGAAGAGCCTTCAGAAAAATTAAAGAACTTATTCTTTATTAAAAAAAATTAATGGCTTATATATACGATCCTAAATTTCCAATTCGTTTATCCCGCGATGGAATTGTGTTGCTGTGTTATCGCGCATTGATAGTGAGGGAAATAAACGACCACAATTTATTTCAACTCGAGAACCTTATCGCAAGCTGAAAATAAATATTCTCAAATTGATAACGAATGTTTAAGTATAATTTGGGCATTAAATAGAGAAACTAAATAATTATTTATTCGGAAGAGAATTTACACTTATAATTGGTGATAAGCCCTTGCAATATATTTTAAGTTTCAAGCAAAAAATATCAAATATGTCTGCACACTTGCAGCGATGGTCTTTAATTTTATCCTCGAAAATTTTCAAAACTGAATGCACAAAGACTGCTGACCACTGTAACGCATATGTGCTCTCGAGACTCCCTCTAAAGGAATACAAAGAATTAGAATTAAATAATGGGCTGAATACAGTTCATATAATTCGCAACAGTGTGAAGAACTGCCGCTGACAACTAAACACATCAGGCAAGAGTCTTGCAAGGATTACATCATGAAAGTAGTTTATTATAATATCATATTCGGAGTTGATCCCATTTTACTTAAGAAAAGAATAGTTAACTATTGAACATGGAATTGTACTTCTAAGTACTCGGGCGATCATTTCAAACACAAATCAGGCAAGAGTCTTGCAAGGATTACATCATGAAAGTAGCTTATTATAATACCATATTCGGAATTGCTTCCATTTTACTTAAGAAAATAAGAGTTAACTATTGAACATAGAATTCTACTTCTAGGTACTCGGACGTTCATTCCAAAGAAATATATAGGGCAAAAATGAAAACTGAATTTAATCAAGGAGACCTGGGTGTTATGAAAATTAAATCTTGGCCTGAAATATCATTTGGTGGCCTATCACCAAAACAAAAATCTAGGACTTGTAGAGAATGCGATTAAAATAAATCTACAATAAAACGGGAAAGTGTTTATAATTGGGAAACTGCTCCTGAGGCATTCTTACCGTGACAAAATAATCCTCAAGAGAGCACTGAGGAGATTGCCTGAGAAGAGGCTGTTTCCCCTTAGTGAAGGAGACCCCTCAGCGTTCAGGCCTACTCCTGGGACCTCTGCGTCAGAGAAACCGAGTTCAGTGCCTCCCTCAGCTAAGGAGCACAAGATACCAAGGCGGCTTCGTGTCAAAGACAGAAGACCACCTGACAGATTTAGTTTTGAAAAAAAGGAAAGGGATTGGTATATATATTTGGTCATAAAATTCTACTTGTACGATTGTGATATATTAAATATTGACCATTGACTTTAAATATTAACTTATCATCATCTTGTTTACTTTTATTTATTCTTATATTTCTAAATATTAAATGTAAGTTGTAATTTTTTATAATAAATAATTATTTTTCATATTTTAATTTAAATATAAAAATAATCATATTACACCACATACTTATTGGCAATTAAATTTGAAAAAAAAATTGCGGCGCTTCCTCTGTGCTGTTACATGTACACTTTATATTCCACTAGTTGAACCTGGATGTAATCTGCTCAACATTAAATTTTGTGAGTCAAGATCTCTAAACAAATACTTCAGTTCAGCATGACTCAGGAAATATGGAAGTTTGTCCGCATCATGTCTCTGATTCAGCATCTTCATCTTAATCAATGTCTGATACGTAGTTTCCATCGGAGAAAAACTCGTTTGTTTTTCTTTGTGAAGTGGGAGCTTTGAGCTAGAGGACGAATGATGAAAGAAGGTCAGGATACAACACTGGTTTGGAATTTTCATCATATCGACGTTTGAAAGGTCAACCACGCAGGAGAGTTGCCTTTGGTTAATGGTTCCCTCCAAATTCTTGGAATTGCAAACTTCATGGCCTTTTACCCTCTGTATTATCCTACAGAAGAACAATATGAAACTCGTGTTAACCTTAGATATCTAATTAACAACATCTTCCTTAATTTAACTTTAACATCAGGAGTTCTTTTGCAGTTCTCGCAGGTGAAACGAGGGTGACCATATTTTATCCTGATATCCAACTGGTATTCCGAAATATGGCGTGTAAGCCTCATACATTCTCTGTGATACTTGTACAGGACACTTCTTGCTCTTGATAAATTCTCCGCAGAAGTAACAAAATGAGTTTCACGATTTTTTCAGATTCTTGCCGCCATTAACTACATAAAATATAAATTTATCAGAGCATTTAAATATATAATCACATATATGTAATGTGAAATATATAAAAATTCCACATTTAAATTTCCCGGTTATAAGAGAAACCTCTTTTGCAGCATACGAGGGTAAGATGAAAAGTTCTAAACCAGAGATGGCATTCCAATCGGCAAAATATTACGTTTCCTCTCTACGCGCGCATGTCATTAGTTGTTAGGACAAGTTCCAACTTGTTCGCTCGAGTAGTTTGTGTAAATGAGTCTTTAGAGTACACGTCTTGTGCGTGTTTCGTTAAAATGAATCAACTTGAATATTGTGAAGTTATAAAATTCTTCGTTTTAGATGAATTAACTTCTAAAGAAATTCATGCGAAGTTGACAAAATTTTACAGGAAATCGTTCCTTCAATTTCAACCGTTAAAAAGTGGACAGCTGAATTTAAATGTGATCGCACGTCGCTCGAAGATGACCCACGTGAATGACGTCCAAAAACTGTGACCACACCGGTAACTATCGAAAATATGTACAATATCGTGTTGGACGTTAGGTGAGTAAAGGTGAATGAGATAGCTGAGGCCGTGGGAATATTGGAAGAAAGGGTGGGGAACATCCTGCACGACGAATTAAGGATGCAAAAGCTCCGCACAAGGTGGGTGCCGCATTTGCTGAATGCAGATAAAAAGAAAATGCGCAAACGACATTTGCAGCAATATTTGTACATATTCAAGAGGGATCCGACCGTTTTTTTTTCTTTTTTTGTGGCGATTGGTCACAATAACTTCGTCGATGTCTTACACTCGTTTTATTCCGATTCTATTTTTAGCAGCTAGTTGATTGCAATAGTTATCTTAAACCGGCACGTCATCAAGGGAACCACATAAGGGTCGAGAAAAAGAAGAGACTGAGTCTCTGACACACGCTTCCGTCCATCCAGACGCGACCTGAAAAATCTGAATCCTCCTATATTTACAAGAGCCTAGAGTTGAGATTCCAACAACCATCAATGTTCAAGTTCAAGGTTTTCCGAAGCGGGGTATATATATCGGTTTAAGTCGTGGCGAGAGAGCGATCTACGTCCTAGATAGGAGTTGAGATAGCCACGCCATACACTCGGCAAACCAAAAGTTGGCGTTAAAGCCTTTTCTCAACGCAGGTTATACGCCCTTCAGGCAGGAAAACTGAAGATGCATGCCTATTCAGAATCCTGAAGCCGCATATAGAGACTAGTCTCGCTACGAGGCTACGAGGCAACCAGACGGAGGCTTGATGTTTCCATATAAATAATACCATTCGAAACTGTATCCTGAAAATAGTGGCACCGTTAGTGAGGTATACGCGATATTGGTGATTCACGGAGAAGAGCACTATCCCGCTCGTCTAGGGAGAAACTACGAAAGAATTGGGACTACTTAGCTCCCGGCCGTCCTCATTAACTCCATTAGGGTTTCCTTAAGTTATATTAGTTGTCTCGGTGTCACAAGGTACGTCTGTGCCTTTATTTTAGACTAACTATCAGAAATGTCCGAGAGTACAACTGGGTTTAGCAACGCACTTGAGCCAGAGGTCTTTATATAAATCCTCATAATGTCAGAACTAAACGAAGGTTACCTTAAGGACCTCAAACTGCCGTCACATCAAATCAGATGGAAGCTATATCAGCGAATTCCACGGCTTTCCAGTGTTCAAACAGCTGTTAAATATGACATAGGAGACCCACGTCAAGGCTGAAAAAGGTGATGTTGACGTCATTACCGTGCTTCTTTGGGAAAATGAAAGGTACGGGTCTAACCCCCTTTGAATCTCGGACTGCAGCGTTGGTCTTGACAGGAGGAACCACCCGACGAAGACCGACGGCAGCCGAAGAGTGATAGCAAGAAACTCCGTTCCAAGGTGGCGAGAGCAGACTCCAGGTGAGTTGACAGCTAACAGTTGAGCTGTTTCTCACAACGGTGGCGACCTCTTCAGACACGCCGGGATTCCCAGGAGAAGGGCATTTCCGGAAATGAATACTTCAAATAATGTTTGTTTTTTCGTCTAAAAAAAATTGAAAAAATAGATTTTTGCAGTGAATATTCTCCGAAAGAATTTTGTTTTTGACAATCAAAAATGATACGGCAAAATTATATTTCCATCATCATTTTCTAGATAAAATAAGTATTTTCTGACAATCAAAAATGATACAGCAATATTATATTTTCATCATCATTTTCTAACTAAAATAAGTATTTTTGCCTAGTACTTGATTAATTTTAATTTTTATTGTTTGAAAAATGTGACAAAAACCTCTTCTAGACTTAACTCTACATCCCGTTAAAAATTCAGCCAGATTAGTTAAGTATTAAGGACGTGCATAGCCCTGATAAATATATATACATATTAACATTAACAATATATATATATATCTTATATTAAGAAAATAGATTTGATCTAATAAAATATTTCAATATAACATATATATATATATATATATATATATATATATAAATACACACTTTAATATGTTATAATACCTTGATAAAGGTTGGTGTTCAGCCAAATGAAATATTGGTAAAACAAATGATATTTTAATCCAATATATGCTTTTTAATTTAAAAATATATATTGGATACATACGTTGACTTTAATTTATATAGAGATTGGGAATTAGGAAATTTAAAATTTCATTCAAAAATGTTTATCATTTTTTTTATATAAAAACATATAATCTGTTTATTAAATATGAAAACACAACGGGTAGTTGGCGATCTATGGATACGGTCCAGAAGCCTGAGTTACCTTTATGTTACTACTACAATAAACACTACTTTTTTATCATCCCTACTACACGTGATACAGGCCATGATAATCATGGTGGGTAGTTAGCGACTGCTTTTACTGTAAGTGCACCACATGTCTATACATGTGAAAAGCAGTTCGACTTTTGCGCTTGCAAATATGCCAGAGCCCGTTTGGTTACTTGCACTCTCTGGTGGGGTTGGATTTTTGTAAGAATCGGGGGCCATTGAAGCTTTTTTTAAATTAGAAAACGTTCCCAATGCGGGATTCGATCCCGGGTCGTAGCAGTCGAAAACCAATGGTTTAGATCATCCTTCCACCGACCCCCTATAAACAATACTAATATACTCCACCATACCGCTCAAAATAAAAATATCAATCATAATATATTGATGAATTATTTCAACGTTACAAACTCTAATCCACCGAATTGGTTGATATTTCTAATCCGATCTTCGGACAGATGAATTCTTAAAGCTGGAATAAAAACATGAGCGTCAAACACCAGACGACTTCATTTTCTGACGAGTTCTAGGAACCGAACTCTGATTTCAATAGACTTAAGTAACTTTCTTTAAAAAAAAAGTTAAAGCATTAAGGTTTCTATAAACAGTTTTGCAGAAATTCATATTTTAAAATAAGCTGCAATTCAAAAATGACTATTAACCAATCATAACAATCATTCATCAACACAGCTATTATCCTTACAATCATTAAAACTTTCCTCTATTTGGGTGAAGCAATATGACAAGACTAAAGTGTCGAAGTCTCGCGAACTACCCTCCCCCCCAACACCACATTCTTTTGTCTAATTGTCTGGAATTCTTGCCCTATTTCTGAGAAAATATAATTATCTAAATGAATATACATATATCTAGAATTACACCAATATTTGAAGTTTTAAAATTATAAAAATGAAAAATATACCAGCGAGCGGCTTCGCCCGGTTTTTACCCGAGTGAAAGTTTGCCTAACGAACGTTGTTTTAACAATAGTGCCTTATTAGTAGAGAGAGTAGAAAAATCATCAATATATAATTGTATTCATATTTCTCTTGCAAAATATATAAATTATTTAGTTATTTGCTTAGTTTGAATAGGTTTTAGAATAGCCTATAATTTAACCTGCATTTTCATTCATACACCTACACTTGGCAAATTTGGGATTTTTTTAATTAACAGATTTAATCGAAAATAGTTAAAGTAGTCCTTTAACCTTCTATCGCGCCCGGGTTTCCCCCGATTGTATATGCATCAGATAAAATATGTGTTTTTTTTTTTTTTTCAAATGATATTCGCTTTGTAAGTATATGTTAAGACCTGGCTTCGCCCGGAATCCCCCAGAGTGAAATTTTTCCCTACAAAAAATGATGCGTTAACATATATTATTATTAAGAAGAAGGCATCTACTGATCGTACAACTAAAAGTTGCTGATGGCTTTCTCCGTCTGTCAGAATAAATATGAACTATTCCTTTATATTTAATTATATTCCAGAATTTTCCAACTACTCATTTTTGATTAATCAAGAAACGCTTTTTGTGTCACGATCAGCAGATGCCCTTTTCTTAATTTATACATCTGATTCTAGTAAAATTTCACTTTTGTACTATTTTCACATTATTTGGCGTTCTCACAAACTTCTGACTTAACTAGCCGTTTCATGATTTTTCAAGATGCTTGAATGACTTTTTTTTTTGTCGTTGAGGTACAGCTTGCATCACGCTGATGAGGGCCAACAGTCCGAAAAGCGTACGTGGTTAGTTTTTCTTGAATAATCAAGAATGGGTATTTGGCCAATTCTGGAATAATTAAAAATCAACGAATAATTTATATTTATTCCGAAAGATGGCGCAAGCTCTCAGAAACTTTTAGTTTCACGATAAGGAGATGCCTTTTTTAAATACATCATCTTGTATATATATATATATATTATATTTGAAATAAAAAAGATATTATTTCTGTTGTTTTGGATCATCTTGATGACTATGCTATGGAATTATTTGCTGGTTCTTTTTGGTACTAAATGATATTGGTGATGCAGTCGTGGCTGTAATAATAATAGTTTTGATCAGAGGTTTCTTTAATTGAGCTAAGTAATATATATGAATAACATAATTTGGTAAAAGTGCTGCCTGGCTTAAGGCGTAAGAATAAAAAAAGAAAAGCTTATTTACATAATGTACAAATTTTTGGGTCGGCCAATCGGGGAAGAGAGAAAATATCTTTATTTTACGGGGCTGCTAACCAAAATGAATGATTTTTGAGCCCCGATGGACGCATAAAGCGGAATATATACAAAGCATAGTTGGGGGGCCTGGGAATGGGTGGCCAGGGATCATCGCCAGGTGAGGCCAGGAGAGCCAGGATGTAGAGGAGGACCGGGGGGAGGGGGCAACGGGGAAGAGATTCTTGAGAATCCGGGCTAATTGGCCTACAAATAAGGTCTTCTAGCCCTACTATGGTTGCAGAACGCGAACTGGTGGCAAGGGATCCTAGGATCTGGCAGTGGAGGTGTCATCGCAGGGGGGAGGAAGCTAGAGAGGTCAGGGAAACAGCGCCTTGATGGGTGAGAAGCCTGGATGGAGGCCAGTTGAGGAGGCAGGAGGTCCTGGGAGCCTAGAACTTGAGGGCTCTAAGCTTCAAGATGGGGCAGCTTGAGGCTCTCGCCTCGTGCTTGTCTGGGAGGCCCTTGGCACAGCAGTTGGCGCACTTGGAAGTGTGCCGGTCGGCAACTGAGGGGCAGGCACGGCCTTCATGGCCGCCTTCACCGCAGTGGAAGCACGTGGGAGCTCTGGTGCATTGGGCAGAGTTGTGGCCGAAGCCACAACAGCGGAAGCAGACTCGTGCGCGGATGGACTCCTCGAAGTTGAGGATCACTCCATCCACTACGATCCTTCCGCGGTTGCCCAGAGCTCTGAAGGTGTTGAGGTCCACCTCGATGAAGGCGGTGCAGGTCCCGTTTCTGGGTGCGGAGCGGTGCGCCACGCGCACCACCTTGTCCCCAGGGAGATTGCTGACAGCAGGGGTTTCCAGCAGCGTCTCTTCAATGGTGGAGTTGGAAGTCTCCTCATCCACTTTGAAGAGGCAGATGCGAGGCAGGATCACCTTTTGTTGGCGGACCTTTATGCCATCCAGCTTGTTGGCCAGGGAGGTGGTGACAGCTGGGATGGTATCGGGGTTGCTGGAGTGGAGGACAAGCTTCCCTTTGGTTCTCAGGGAGGCCCAAACGCCTTGGGGTAGAGTGTGGGCAGCGCGGACAGCTTTGAGCATGGCTCTTGGGTCGGCCTGTGGGTCATCAGAGATGACCACTGTGTGGGCCGCCGATTTTTCCCCATGGAGGACCACTTGGGCGGCCGCAGGCTTGGTGAGGCGGGAAGGCGCAGGTTTTGCGGGACCTCTGAGGTTGGTCCTCTTTGCGGGAGGGTTGGGAGCCTCGGTCTGCTTCCTTTTGGTAGGAGCAGGAGTGGTGGGCTTGGTAGGGTCAGTCTGGGAGCTGGTTTCCTTGCAGGAAGGAGCAGGGCTTGTTTGAGTGCTGTGGCAGTCAGTCTGGGGCTTGATTTCCTCCAGCTCCTTAAAGGACGCGAGGGTGCTAGAGAGGTTCTCTACCTCGGCAATGAGGGCCTTGATCTGCTCAGTCCGTATATTGATGAAACCTGTCATGATTTGGGACAGATAGTATCGGGAGGTAGGGTGAGGATTCTGTAGATGATGATCGAAGTCCTCCCTCTTCTCTTCGTTCTCCCTCTCCAGTTGGGCGAGGGTAACGAGGGGCTTCGCGGCATTCTCGGCCTCCTTCTTCTTCTTCCTAGAGGGAGCCATGGCAGGAGCAAGAGTAAGAGAGCAAAGATGTGCACAGGTAGAGAGCTAGCTGCGAACTGAGGAAGATGGAGAAGAGGAGAGGCCAATCGGGGAAGAACAACAATGAGTATTTATAGAGAAAGCGCGACCTCTGGCGGTCTATTTAAACAGAGTATTTATATCTATGAAATAATAATAATAATTATTTTTTTAAAATAAAATATATATATATATATTTATATTCAATAAACATTTATATACAAGCGAATGTGATCGGCTTCGCCCGGTCTTAACCCGAGTGAAAGTTTTCTTAAAGAATATTTGTTAAAAAATATGTTCGCGCGAACATCCACTTCCTACTGAATATGTTCTTGTCGAGATAAACTGATGTTTGTCACTATTCTCGACATAAACTACTGAATGAGCCATTGAATATTTTGCATGTAGGTAGCTGAATATATAGATTAACATATAAGATATCAAAAGACTAAAATAAGACAATAAACAAACCATATTTTTCCAAATTTGAAGTTATAAAATTTTAATTTTTATTAATATATACTAGCGGATGTACCCGGCTTCGCCCGGGTTTTACCCGAGTAAAGGTTTGTCTAACGAATCTCTCGATAAAGTGAACATTTTTTCCCGTCCCCTTGAAAAATACTCGATAAGTTGAATAAAATCAATATTAATTGGTTCCCTCGGTAATTGGAAGTTAAAGGAATAGTATCTTGCCTTTGTCTTTCCTAATTTTCTACATTACAAAATCATCGTATCATCATGATAATATTTAGAGAAGATTGTTGAATTATAACATAAATTAGAATATTTATCTTGATTATTTTTAGGCGAAAAGTTATTTCAAAAATTTTATTTGCTAGAAACCTTCCCAGTACTATACTAAATAACTTACCAAAGTTTCATGGCGTTCCAATGAGTGGTTTGGTCAGGCATAAAGGACACACACGCACACATACATTCATTTTTATATATATAGATACCGACACTAAAAGACTTAGCTTCGTCTGGCTTATTCCCTATTGAATGTTTACCAGGCGAATTTTTCGCCTTAACAAATATATTATTTAATTCAAATATATACTTATAACACTTCTATAATTAGTAGTCATGAGGATTACAATCAATGTAAATTATTGCTGTCATTACATTTTGTTTTTCATTTTCAAATTTTACTTTTTCAAATAATTTCACTTTAGAGCGATATTATAAGATGCAAAATCATAATATAAATAATATTTGTCAAAGCATTGTTCGTTGGGCAAACATTCACTCGGGGAGAACCGGAGCGAAGCCGGGTTGTTATATATAATTTTAAAAAATTAGTTGACTAAAAAAACATTACTTTATTTTATACATATGCACACGAGTAAATCTCAGGAATTGCCCAGGTCATTCGGCTAGTGTAGAATAAATCGTGTAAAAGGATCCATTTTTTATCCCATAAATCAGGTTTTTTGAGTCTAATCGCTTCATGTAAACGACGAAGAATATCCAAATTTCCCCAATTGTATTATTGTTGAACCTTCTTCAAGAAATTAAAAGTGAAAAAGACCTTCAAAATCGAAGAAAATAACCAAAAAAGCTTTGATCTTTGATTTCGTTCTTGATTTTTTTTGGGCCTTGGTTGTCCTCGTTCAATCCATTCACTTGAGTGGCGTTTTGTCTTTAGGCCATACGCGTAATCTTATGTCTCATACCCTATGATTATTTGTTTCAAAATATCTTGGTTATTCTAGTAGCTTTTCAAAAGGTTTTCTCAAATTAAAAGTATAGCCTTTCGTTGCTCCATTGTAAACAATTTAGGAGCAAACCGAGCTACTACTCTAACCCCATTCAAATATTCGCATATTGTTCATTACATCAATCCGTACGATATCTCTAGTTGTTCGCTCACCTCCCTGATTATCATTCCAGGGTTTTCTTGTAAATGACTTTTAATTCTTTCGATATTTATCTGGTTTCTGATTATGCACGGTCGACCAGGTCGAACTTCTTCAAAATAATTTGCTTTTCCATTTTTTTTTCAAGTTGGCGTACCAATCGAAAACTTTTGTTCTGCTTTAAGATTCATCTCCATACGTCTATTTAACACACACACACAATTTTATTAAGACCACCGATCTTATAGAGATTCACGGCAGGAAGGAAGCAGAGATGGAGCTCCTATATTCTAGGCAGCAGAGAACCCAACAACAACCTAATCGTCAGACGCATGTCCACTGGCCACAGATTCCACCGTGCATACGTCAAGGTTAGCCTATTACTGAAAAGGCGAATGTGGAATCAACCGCCTTCTATTCTTCGCTTTCTTTATCCAAATGGGCCAGACAATCGGCGAATCCATCAATCTCCTCCGAACGGTGACTGGGGCCTTGTAGAATTTATATAAACCAAAGAGGAGACCTTGGTGAAACATCATTGTATTCAACAGTTATCTGTATTTGTTGACTATCGAATACCCAATAATTATTTTATCTGTTTCTCCAAGCAAAAGCAACCAAATATTAAATGCATGTTTTCATATTGTCAAGTAGCTCCATCCAGATGGGACACCTGTCAATCATCCCTGGACCCCGGGGGGGACCACGTGAATTATCTCCCCCCCCCCCCCGGGGTCCAGGGATGATTGACAGGTGTCCCATCTGGGGATGGAGCTACTTAACAATATTGTATTCTGCTATTATATAGATCACACGTTAAAGGACAATCAGTTTTCCAGCGCTTTGAACGAATTTCTGGAATCGAAAGCCTTTTTCAAATCCACGAAAAATATGTAGCATTTTCTTCTCTTTCGGCTTAGGGTCATTTGAATCAAGGATAATAGAGTGAATATATGTTCTTGGCAAGAGTGTCCGCCTCTGAATCCGCCTGATTTTCAGGAGCAATCTCTATCCTTTCTATCTAGCTGCCTAGACGAGATTTAAGGATTGATGTGAATTGTTCTGCTATATTACTTAAGAGTGCGATGCTTCGATAGTTAGAGGGATCGTCTCGATCACCATTCTTAAAAATTGGTTGGATTACTGATTAATTACGTCTGTTTAATTAAATCATACGTTTCAAAAGCGTTCTACACAGAGTTTCAAAAAAAATTTAACAGCGATTTGTTGCTCGATATAAAACTATCCAATTTTTGAAGAAAAATGTTTTTGAAGAAATTTTTGGCAACGCTCGATTTAGAAAATAAATTCGAATCACTTGCACTCGGAGGTAATATAGAGTAATATGGTGATATATTATTTAAAATCTCAGATTATGAAGATTATTATTGCAACGCGCGTTTATATATTGTCTTAATATCATTTTTAATACAGCCATGTTTCTCTACTTAATGATCACACCTTAATAAATATCACTATCAAAAACTAATGTTGTAGATTGTAGTGCAGCAATTAGCTTTTAAAACTAAGCTTCTATTGCGAGCCTATCGACAAATTTTAAAGACAGAGCTATCATTTCAAATGAAAATGTCCAAATCCCTTCCAGGTTTTCTTACTTTTGAACAACGCGAACTTCAAAGGAACCTATTTTGGCTTTTTCAAGAACCAGCTCACTCCGATCAAAATTAAAAGAAAAGTGATCGCTGAGACACGGTTATAGGAATACGGCCCAGAGACAATGTGTGAGGAGGTTAAGGACAAATATGGTCAAAATTCCGCGGTTCGCCAAGTCAGATGTTATGGTCTTCCTTTTTAAATGACGCACTCTTATATGGATTTTGTGTTTGTAAGATTCCTGTTATTCCTATCTCTCTCCACCAGACCTATCTCTAATAACTCTTTCCTGTTTCAAAATATTAAAATGGAAATGACATAAAATAAAATCATAGAACATTCTCAAGTTCTTCGATTCGGAAGGTTAGTGTACCTCCTCAATCAGGTTCCTCCAAGGCGATTGATTTATTAAGATCGTACCTTAAATTAAGTTTCTCTATTCAGTGAGAATTTTCGTGGGGAAAATAATGAGATGGTTCCCCCTTGTCTTCCGCATGCCGTTGACCTAATATAATAGTTTCCTCCGCCTTCAGAAGCAGTTTCCATCTTCAAGGACAAATGCGCTCTTCTTCCTATAAAAAATAGTTGGAAACTTTCATAAATAAAATCATATTTTTAAATATCCCCAGTGTTGTTCGAGAGAGTATTTATGTTTGTATCAGTATTATGTGTGCCCTATATGAATTACAAAAATAACAAAGCTTTTATAGAGACATATTGTCTTGGAGTCACTAATAATAATAATAAAAAGAGCAATCAATGGTACGAGAGAATTGATTATGTTATTATTAATTATATTCTTTAATATTTAAAGGATAAACATTTCTTCAATTGGTAAACTGGAGATTGAAAATAATTCTTCTTGTACAGTCTGTACTTGAAGATGTATTTTCAATTAAAATGTTTAACGAAATAAAAGAAAGTTTCTTCTTCAATTTCAGATATTTGTCAAATATTGTTTCTTCGATCCCAGCTCTACCGTTTAAAAGACGATACAAAAAATACAAAAGCCTGTTTATTCAACATAAGTAAATGATACACAGCGCACCCTGTATGTTGAGGATGAAAGCAATCAACGTTATGTTTTTAAATAGAGAACAAATTTCTATAATTATTGGACTGAAGAGAGGGACAATAACACACACAAACATAATGAAAAATGATTTAGTAACTTCTAGTAAGAATACATAAAACGAATAAAAATAAATATCTGCGTGAAACAGCTGCCGTAGTAACCTATCTACTCAGTGATCCCCTACTGGTGACTAATCGCCTCATCGCGTAGCTAAGAATTCTTTCAGTAAAGATTGATTGGCGCTCGTGTTTTGTTGCAATGCAGATAGGTTAGAGAAACTCAAGCCCTGGTTAATCGACAAATAAAAAAGGCAAGGTGCTTCAAAAGCATCGATAAACTTCTACCATGCATTTACACCCACAACAAATCTGCCTGGATTAAATCTCAAGCCTTTCGCGAGTATCTTATTATGTTTAATCGATATATGGATTCCCATTAACATATCCCCATTATAATAATTTTGTGAATTAAATCTTAAATTCTACAACCTATTAGGTAAAAATATATTGACCTTATATTCACATTTATCAACAATATTTGAGCCTAGCTATACCAATTTCTAACGCACAAATTTACCTTCCTAGTACAACATGGTGGTGGCATTAGTACTCTAATTTATTTTTATTCCATTGAAACAGGCCTCGGTTAAAGTCGGTGGATAAGAGGGTAACACGCTCGATTTCCGACAATAAGTCGGTGGATGAGAGGGTAACACGCTCGATTCCCGACAGTCATGAACCGGGATTAAATCCCGCGTTAAAAATTGTTTAATATGTGAACAACCTTCACATATTATTCATTGTTCAATTATCATGAACTAGGTTGCGTTTGCTGAGCGGTACCTATTTATGTGAATTTGAACCAGGCCTCGGTTATATCGAACAGGAATTTTTCTGGTTCCCTCGAGTTCGTTATAAACGGGGTTTACTGTAATTAAATGTACAAGGGTCGGTCAATAAATGATGCACAACGTGACCTATATATATATATATATATATATATATATATATAGAAATAGAAGAGATATTTAAAAATATATATATTTATTATAATAAAAATAATATTTTCTGATTAAATAAACATGCATATTTTCATATAACAAACATAATTAAGATATATTTTTATTTATCAGATATACAGTCTGGAATAAACACTAGATTTCGACAACGATCAGTGATGGAGTTTCTGTTTAAGTCCAGAGACATTCCAACCATTGTAATTCCCTAGAAGCTGAGTTTGTGTATGGAAATGAAGTCATGAATAGAAGTACAATACAAAGATGGATTTCAGCACTTTCAGACTGATGGTTTTGATATTAGTTAAAAAGAAAGGCCAGGTAGACCAGTCCCTCTGTAGTGACGGATCAAAATTTGGCTCTAATGGAGGAATCGATCAAGAATAGCTAGCCAATGACGACTTATCAAATAAAGGTAAAAACTTTCACTTTCTGAAGGAATTGTTCTTAAACTTATTAATGATCTTGGATATCGAAAATTATGTTGAAAATGGGTACCAAAACTTCTAACACGAGAAATGACGCAAATTCGAAAATAATTGTTTTTAGACCTAATGCAGATTTTTTCTGGAGAAACTTCTCAGATATCTGAAGGTGTGATAAAATATGATGGGACTTGGATTTATCATTATGATCCTTCTTTAAAACGTCCATGAATTCAATGGACCCATTAAACATCGCCAGTGAATAAAAAAACAAGGCTTGCCTTATCCAAGGACAAAATCATGATACCTGTATTTTTGGATCAAGAAGAGCTGATATTCATGCACACTCTTGAAAGAAATTATTCTATCGAAAAAGAAAGGTATTGTGATCATTATAAAAGATGAAAAGATCAATTGAAACAGAAAGACTCAACCTAAAAAACCACCCAAATTAAATTTCATCATAATGCGATAATGCGAGGCCTCACATGACGCACCTGACTTTGACGAAGATTGCAGGGTATGGGTAGACTTTGATGCCCCTTACTGCGTACAGTTCTAACATGGCACCCTCAGACTTCTAAATTTTTTGAAGATTGAAGAGTTTTTACGAGGTAAAATATTTGAAACTGATGCAATTTTACTACAAGCTGTTAGAAGGTGGTTCAAAGAGTTGGATAAGGCATTTTACCAAATGGAATGTTGATATTATATATTGAATGATTCTTATATATAGAGAATTGTTAGAAAAGTTCTTATATGCAAGAGTTTCAGTTTTTTAGTTTGTCAATAAAAAATTATTACCGAGATTGTATATTATTTATTAACCTTGTGTTATTATATTTTGTATGTATATATGTATACACACGTATAAATATATATTTTCATATTTAAATTGGGTAATTTTGTAATCTAATTATTACCTTACAACTCTGAACACTCGGATTTTCCTGGAAAATCTCTTAAAGGTTTCTTGAAAAAACCCACGGTTCACCAGTGCTGTGTGAGCAGAAGAGTTCAAATTGACTGTTCCATTATATGTATGTTCCATATGTAAATACCTGTTTTTTTCCTCTTTTCTTCTTCCATCCATATTTCCAAATCCATATTCTTATTTTCCATAGGATCATTCAAATAATAATCTGTATATATTTATCATGTGTATATAATCCTTCTCCATTTTTACCCCTTTGTATATTTCCCAATTTCATAGGTTTCTCCGTCTTGTAACTCCAAGGAGAACCCTCTGTAAGACCAGTGTGTCTTAATAAAGGTTTGTGCGTGTGTGTAATCTAATTATTTTAAATAATGATGTATTTCTGGAAATATTCTTATCCAAAATTATTTATCGCTGAAATTCATACTACCGACTTATTTTTATTGAAAGCCAGACGCTTATTACGCTACAGAGATGAATTTTTCGTTTGAAAGGAAATATACAAAGACTATTCCCTAGTCTACTCCCGACCACCACGGCTACCTATAAGTCTGAAATTTTAGTAGGATTGAACATGTAATTAAATGTCAGAATTCTAGATGGTATTGAGATATATTTACAATTTAATCACAAAATTTGGAAAAAAAATGTAGAAATTAGTTAATTCACGACACCATCCCCTCTCCGACCACTCATAATTATAAAACTGTATAAACTTTCATTGTTAATAGGATTGAGCGCGTGTATACAAAATTTCTGACTTCTTTGGGCTCAGAAACATATTAAAAATTGATCCCAAATTGGAATTCCAAATTCCCTACTACCCCGATCACTCAGAAGTCAGGAATTTTATCAACTTGCATTGGCATCAGGTTTAAGCATGTGACCAAATATCGGCTTTTAGCTTCTCCGTAAGTATGTATGTTAGAATTTTATTACATGATATTTAGACAGACAGATATGGAAGCAAGCTAAATAAAAGCTTTTAAAAGGGCGAAGGTTACGCCGCAACATTTTTACGTACAAGGAAGTGGAATCTTTGACATCGCCGGGCGTCTTTTTTTTTTTTTTCTTTTTAAGGGGACACAGAGGCAATTTTGTTCACACTTGGTTATCTCGTGCGTCTTCAATAAAGGTCAATGTGTATCAAATATCTTTCAGAGTTATTATCTAAATCCCGATATACATGCAAAAAAGTACAACGTCTTTAAGTTTTATCATGAGTGTAAGCAAAATACGAGGAACTTTCTGACTTTCTCATTAAAGAACATAAAATTCAATATATATAATTTAAAAAAAATTCTTGTCCTTCAAGAGAGAGAAAATATTTATATTTCTATGAAATCTAGCGTGTAATAACGCGTATGGAATCCCCAACACGTCTTCATGATTTTAATCACCCAAATCGTGTTTAGAACACTCACACTAGGAGAAATATATATATTTTCAATTTACATATTTTATAAACAGTCCAGGAAAATTTTAATGTTTATAATATGAGCTTCTATTAACTTTCAGAGGTTATTAAACTATAAAGTTACTTAAACATAAGGCATTATAACGCATAATCTATATACAATATATGAAACTATTTATAGATTTTTTTTTATTTTACAAATAAAGTGCTTTCTACTGTCCTACTGCGATTGAAAAATATTGGGAGGCTTTGCTCATCAGTAGTGAACCCTGGAGGGGTTTCTAAAGTTTAATCAACAAATATTATATTACATACATGCACGCGATATTGTATTGGTAGAAAGTATAAGTAGAATGCCCAGTACAGTAACAGATGCATGCATGTATTGCGGTCTTGTTGATTATACTGACAATATCGCTTGGAGAATTCACAACCGATGAACCAGGCCCTCCAATATTTTCCGATTACAATAAGGCCAGTAGAAAGCGTTTCATTTTTAAAGAACAAATCTTGCTTATAATAGCTCCATATCTTTTATAATGAGTTTATATACGAAAATTGTATAGAGATCCAGAGTAATTAAACACAATTTTAATTTTATTAGCTAACTTTAATTCGGAGACGGGCCAGAGGCGAGCGCGGGATAGTTTTCATTATACTGTGCTCACCAAATATAATATTCAAATATATTTCCAAAAAAAATGTATATATATATGTAATATTGTTGCAATGTGCCTACGTATGGATGAACTGGCAGTCGTGTACGTGAGGCGAGTGTTGATGATCTTCCCACACGCGGACAACAAGAAGCAGAGGCAGGGCTAGATGTTAGCACAAAGAGGGATCGGGGACAGCCCACGGGACAGAGGTAGAGGCCATGACACCAACTTTGATGTTTATCACCAAGACATGGAGGGAGAGTGTGTGAGACAGACAGGCTGAAGCGAACTGCTGAGAAGCACCCCCTAGAACATCTGCCGACCCCCTGCCAAAACTTGTCCTGTTTTGGGGAGTCTCTATAAGAATGTCCCTCGGGACCCCACATGGGCTGGGCGTTGCCTTTTTCCACCCCTCTGTCCCTGCTGTCATCAGCTGACCGCTCTCTTTGGATCTTTATTTTGACGTCACCAATTTTAGTTTATATACAAAAAGGGTGTGCAGGTTATATTAATAAAGATATAGCATATATACAAAATAGGGGGGTGGTAGCAAATAGAAAGTGTCATTATTATACAGTTTAAAATATACGATATATATATATTTTTTAAATGCATATATTGGATTTATAGTTATTTTATTGTTCCAATATTTAGAATAATATGTATGCACACAATTATTTATAATTACACTGTTGTATATAAATCTCTCTCTCTTTCATAGATAAAATAATACTCTATAATATTAAATATAATTATTAGCTCTATATATACTGAATGCAATGTTTAAATCAATGATACAATTCTTTCATTGGCCTTGTAGAACGAGAGTGGTGTACGTGTGCTCGCATGCTCTATTGAACCCTCGAAATATTGGAACACTATTAAAACTAGAAATCCAATATATGCATTTTTTAAAAATATAATTTTAATTATGGATTGCCAAATCTTCAAAATACATATACATATCATTAACTTACGCTGCAGGTAACTTTTTGGCCAAATTTAACGATATTCTGATAGTTAGAGTGAAGCTAACAGCAATTTCGTAGTTTTATGCCTCTTATTTCATATTGTAACAAAGTATTTATTAATTTTATTATTTTTATTAACAGAGTGGTTATTTTTATGATTATGTTTTGCTACTCTGTAAATTTCCTTCGTAGCTTATTTTTTGTTTACCATTCATAGTTTGTCCTTGCCTGAAATAAATTGTTGTCTCCTCCCGAAGTTTTTGTCTTCCCTAATTTTCCACGTGGCATTTTGGTGGAGATGCTGGGTAAGTTAGGGAAGACAAACTGAAGATTGCCGTGAAGACCTTGAAGCTATGAGTGCTGTGATATACATTTTCGGAAACTGACTCCAGGATTCCACCGCCGTGCTAAAGCCAAGACTTCCCTCGAAGATGACGCCCTATAGACGATACGACGACAAAGACGCTCTTCACGCCGCAATAAAAGGACGCAAAGGTACTAGGGACAAAGTTGCAAGACTTCAATGGAATCCTTGGCAGAAGCACGTCAGATCCATGTC
>CP092886.1:48454465-48831965 GCA_030710605.1 Cordylochernes scorpioides
ATTGAGCAACTATAAAAACTAGGTCACAATTATGAAAAATTATGTATTGGAATATATATATATCAATGGTTTCTTTAGAATAAATTACGTTTTCCCTTCATCGATTATTTAAAGCAGTTTGAAATATTTGCTATAACGTAAAATTTGTGTCAATCTATTCTAAAACTCAATATCGAGGATTTCCAAATTTACCAACCACCTGCCCCGACGACCTTCGGGTCGGAGAAGAAAGATCTGGAGGCCCCATTGTGGGATTTGTAACAAAAATAAACACACACTATAGAATCTGGATGTGTAAATTCATTGAAATTCATTTATTCTTAAAATGAACTTTAATTTAGAATCATTACTGACTTGTACAATGTTTACGTATATACCTCCTAACGAACTCCAATTAGAGAATATGAATAAACTATTTTCCTATATTATGAACAACAATATTTTCACCAATCACCACGGAGACTTTAATAACCTGCCGGATATCCCAACTTTATTGTCGCGTAACCGTACCTCTAGAGATTTAATCACATCTACCCAAGCTGATATTCTAGTGGAATTTCTTGATGGAAGTTTCATCACTATTTTAAATTGAAGGTCTCTTAGTGATAAATGGAAATGTTACTTTTATTTATAGCGTGGGTTCCTCGGTCGTTGATTTATGTATAGCTTCCTCAGCACTACTCGGACTTATTAATGACTTCACTATTAAATGTTGCCTATATTCTGATCATCTACTTTTCATTATAAGCATCCATGTTTTAAACTAAAATGTTAAAAAATTACAAAACTATTCTACGCCAAGAAATGCTTCTGTGTTGCAAATAAAACTTCATTATTCAAAAGAAATTCAAAAGATCTGACCAATACGCCACTTCCTTTGCACCCAACTATTGACTCTCTAGTAAAGATGCTTTCAGATGAAATTCTGTCAGCGATGACGCAACTAGAGATGTGCTCTGAAAATAGATCCAACAGTTTAAGACCAAACAATGGTTGAGGCGAAGAAAAATATGAATAAAAAACTTAAGTTATATTTAACAAAGAATAGTACATGCTATTCATTCATCAGGAAAAAAATATTTATTACAAATAAAATCCAACAATAAAAATACTTTGAAGAGGTACAAACTACTTTTTTTGGTGTTGAAAATTCCTCTTAATTTTGGAAGTTAAAAAAGAGACATTAAAAAAAGAGACACCATAAGAGAAGAAATTTCGATATCATACTGGCAGACTCTTTACTAAACGTTGCTGTCTGTACCTTCGTCAAATGTGCAAATTCTGACTGATTTATCTTGTTCTTACCCTGAGTTGGATTCTGAGATCTCGTTTAATGAAGTGTGCAGAGAAATACAAAACCTTAGGAATAATAAAGCTGCGGGACAAATATTCACCATAAATTATTGGTAAACAGGCTTAGTTCCTGTGCAATGCTGTGATCCACCCTATATTAAAGAATGGTGATCCAGGTGACCCCTCAAACTACAGAAGAATCGTACTAATAAATAACCTATCTAAAAATTTCACAACAATATTAAGGGTGATATTATATAATTGGATCGAAATAGAAAAATTATACCTGATAATCAAGCTGAGTTCAGAAAAGGATATTCTTACCTTGAACATATTTGTACTCTTTACTCTATTAATAACATGACTTTAAGCCTTAAAGGAACTATTCTTTATTAAATATAACTTAAGTTTTTTATTCATATTTTTATTCGCCTCAACCATTGTTTGGTCTTAAACTGTTGGATCTATTTTCAGAGCACATCTCTAGTTGCGTCATCGCTGACAGAATTTCATCTGAAAGCATCTTTACGGCTTTATACGTTTTTACTGACCTAAGAACAGCTTTTGATACTGTCCCACATTATCTATTATAGAAGAAGTTATCCAACTTAGGCATAAGTAGCAAATTTACCAAGATCTTGCAAAATTATTACAACCAGATGACAGTTGCTGTTAGATGGAACGGAGCACTAACCGATCAAATTAAGATTGGAGCGGAAGTACTGCAAGGTGAACCGTTGTCTCCCTCTCTCTTCATATTATTTTTGAATGATTTGATTTCTGTTTTTGATCACTCAGAGATGCCTGGAATTTACTTGCCTGACTATGGAAATGTTCATATTCTTCTATGCGCAGATGATATGGTAATATAAGGTGAATCCAAAATTAATTAGCAGAAAAAATAAACTTGCTAAAAAATATTTTGAGGTAAACCATCTGACCTTCAATCGAGGCAAATATAAAAAATGGTGTTTAGAAATGGAGGCCGTATAGGCAAAAATAAAAGATAGTTTGGGGACAAGAACCTTTAATTATAACTAATAACTATACGTATTTGGGATACCCATTGACTACATTAAAATCAACCTATCACGCTGCGCAATATTTAAAAAATAAACCAATAAATTCAGTATGGAAAATTCTGATTAAAACAAAGAAGACTTCAATAAGAGCAGCATTGAAACTACGGGACTTGAATGTAGTATCATCTCTTCAATATGCAGCACCAATTTTGGCAATTAACCAAATAAAGATAGTGGATCAAATTTTAAATATTTCCTTGCGACGGTTTCTTAAATTACCAAAATAGACACCCGGATTCATACTAAGAGCCGAATGTTGAAGAGTAACGCTAGAAGTGGTGGTTACTAAAGTGATCCTAAGATTTATTATAATAAGTGATAGAACTCTTCCTGTTTAGATAATCAAATAAAGTAAAGCGCGAAGAAAGATGAGTTTCTTTTTAATAAACGCGAGCGAGCTTTCGGGCCACATTTAGAATTTACCTCATTGTCTTTTTTCCCTATATTTTACATATCTTAATTGTAATCATAGTTGTATTTTGTTTCTCCGTCTATAAGAAAAATGTAAATATGCTAAAATATTGCTTACCATAGTATAAATAAGCTTGTATCTCTTTGAATCTCTTAGCTTTTTAGCCAGTAGAAGGGCGTGTGGCCCGAAAGCTCGCTCGCGTTTATTAAAAAGACTAGCCGAGTGACCCGGGCAACGCCCCGGGTTTACTCGAAGGGCCCGCAGGTGAGAAACTATAGGCATTGGTTCCTATGCCTAAAAAATTATTTAAAATGAAAAAAGAAGAAAAATACTAACAAATCAGAAAATAAAAGTGCAAACAACACATCTACACTACTTCAAGAACATGAGAGCACATGCACTGTGTAACCATACGTGTACCATTCGTAAAGACCCTGCTTAGGATTAAAATATCTCCGAAGCATAACAATACAACCAACTCATGTTTGCTAAGCAATTTCAGGAAAGAAACTATAGGCATTAGTTGAAGAGTTTAAATAAATATATTTTGAGTGAAAAAATGACACAAATCAGCAAATAAAATTGCAAAAAATGCTACTATATCGCAGATAAGACAACATATAAAAGGAATGAAAATATTTAAAGGACCTCATTAAAACTACATTTCTAGTTTTATATATACAATATAACCTCGATAATTCGACCATGTTTTGTTGTCTTGACCTACAGCCTATCATATAACAAAGTGTAATTCAACACTATCGATAATTCGACCATTTTAAATTTCAACAATTGTTTGTTGCTCAAATATAACTTCACTGCTAAAAAGGTATTACAGAGAAAATGGCTGACATTGTAAATGTACAAAATGTATGTATAGAGCAGGGGAATAATAAATAAAGACCAAAATCAAATTAATTGATAATAAATAGATTATTGCCAAAAAAAATACAAAAAATATTTTTTTCTCCTTTCTTATCTTCACTCAATCATATTAGAGTGTCAAGCTTGTAAAGCTTGAAATTAACAACCATCACGATTGGGTGAAGTAGAATGCGTCTGCCTTTGTCATCAAGACTGGGAGCACTACTCAGTGGCAGGCCACTGACTTAGCTCCAAAAGAATGTATCCCTGGATTAGGAGCCCTTACAAGGTACTATCAGCCGGGCCAGCTGAGCCCAGGTTTTTTTAGTGAGCTTGTTACTGCTCCCCCTCCTCCTTTTTCATCCTGGCTTGGGACCGGCAAAGGCGGAGTTTTTTTTCTTTCAGGTGAGAAACTTTAGGCATTGGTGAAAAGTGTAAATATATATTCTGGAAATGAAAAAAAAAAAGGATAAAATAAATCAGAATATAAATTTACAAACTATATTTCAGAGGAGACGATTTATAATAGGAATTCATTTAAATGACCTCATTAAAAACTACATTTTATATATACTTGGGTTCAACTTTACATGTATGCTATCCAAAGTTCGCACACTTGAAAAAGTCACATAAAGTCGTCTGTGCGTAAACACAGGCTCTTGTAGCAAAGGTTTGGCCTTGAGCCCTCTTTATAGTCATATATTTCAGACATTATACAGTGTGTTCAACTTTGGGTACTGTCAGTATATGTGCTTCAAGGACATGAGAGCACATGCGCTAGAACACCATACCTGTTCCATCGCAAAGATCCTATAGGCATTGGTGAAAGTGTAAATAAATATTTTGGAAATGAAAAAAAATTGCAGATATGACAACATATTAAAGGAATAAATTCATTTAAAAGACCTCATTAAAAACATAAAGTCGTCTGTGCGTAAACACAGGCTCTTGTAGCAAAGGTTTGGCCTTGAGCCCTCTTTATAGTCATATATTTCAGACATTATACAGTGTGTTCAACTTTGGGTACTGTCAGTATATGTGCTTCAAGGACATGAGAGCACATGCGCTAGAACACCATACCTGTTCCATCGCAAAGATCCTATAGGCATTGGTGAAAGTGTAAATAAATATTTTGGAAATGAAAAAAAATTGCAGATATGACAACATATTAAAGGAATAAATTCATTTAAAAGACCTCATTAAAAACAACAATTCTATATTTTTATATATACAATATAATCTAATTAATTCAACACACGATAATTCGACCATTTTTGGATGTCTCGACCTACGGCCTATCATATGACAAACTAATTCGACACTTTCGATAATTCAACTATTTTGGAAAATCAAATTTCAACAGTTGATATTTGTCTAAAACCCCTATTATTAACAACATATTAGACTGCAGAGTGCAAAAATGTAGAAAAGTGTATGAATATAATTGTATGCATATATTTGTATGTAAATAATTGTATGCAAATAATTGTATGTATAGATCAATGAGTAATTTTTTTTTTTTTGCTTATCCCTAGTACACGTGGTACAGGCCTTGATAATCATGGTGGGTAGAGTAGGCGACTGCTTTAACTGTAAGTACACCACATGTCTAAACATGTGAAAAGCAGTTCGACTTTGCATTTACAAATGTGCCAGAGCCCCGTTTGATTACTTGCGCTTGCTGGTGGGGTTGGACTTTTGCAAGAATCGGAAGCCATTGGAGCATTTTTTTTTTTTTTTTTCAGAAAAAAGTGCCCAATGCGGGAATCGAACCCGGGTCGTAGCGGTCGAAAACCAACGGCTTAGACCATCCTTCCACCAACCCCCAGTAAAATAAGTAAGTAAAAAGAAGACCAAAAATAAGTGATAATAATTTATTGAATAACAAATAAAATAAAAAATCTTTCAGGTGAAAAATTATAGGCATTGGTAAAAAAGTAAACAAGAGAAATAGCAATTGGGGTTTTGTGTCTGCGGCGAGTCATATTAGCACGCCTAGCTTTTAGGGGAGTGAGTCTTCCACGGCCTTTTCGAGGCATGACAGAAGACGCTGAAAAAAAAAGGTAAAATAAGAACCAAGCAGAGGAAAACTATAAAACTGAAAGCCAGGACAGGCATAAAAAGAAAATTCCAAGCATGTGAGGAAACAATTGATGAAAAAAAAAAGGATTCCAAAAAAATACTGCAAAAAAGAAACCAGACACAAAAAGCAACAATTGAGTACACAAATACAGCATCAGCCTATTTATGAGAAGAAAAAAAAAACGACAGACACAAAAATGGAGCTAAATTTAAATGAAAAACTATAACAGATCAAGTAATCAAATCAGGCATTATGAAAGATACTGTAAAAAAAGAAAATAAGACACAAAAATCAGACAAAAGAATAAATGAGATTTTATTCTTTAGTTCATTTATTAAATAAGACACAAAAAGGGAGCTAAATTCAAATGAAAAACTATAACAAATTAATAATAATAAAAAAAGACCTAATCCAAATGTCACCATCATCAGACAAAAGAAAAAATGAGATTTTATTCTTTAGTTCATTTATTCTTTTGTCTGATGCTGTTGCTGAAACGTCACACACTATTAAATTATTTGGATTAGGTCTTATTAATGAGAAAAAAAAAAAGATGCCAAAGAGAGATGAAAAGATGCCAAAAAAGATAACCAGATACAAAAATTGTGCTAAATTCAAATGAAAAACTATAACAAACACTTATAAAAGATAATTATTATAGAATAAAAGCAATAATTCAATCTACAATTCGAAAAATAATATAACCTCAGCCTATTTATGAGAAAAAAAAAACGTTGCCAAAGACATTAGGAAAGATACTGCAAATAGAAAACATACACAAAAATTGAGCTCTATTTAAATGAAAAACTATAACAAAGTACTTACAAATTATAATCATAATCAAATGAATCAGAAATATATATTATAAATAGCGAACCCGGCCACGCGTTGCTGTGGCTAAATTGTAATATGTTAAATTAACATTATACTAAACTATTCAGTACAGTAAAGTTAATATTCACTTATAAAGATAAAAATGTTTTAGCCGATCTAAAGCCCTACGGGATTGAGAATGGAACGTTACGTTAAAATTTGAAAGAGATTTTTTATATATATCGATAATATAGCCCTTCATTGTAATCATTGATTATAATCACTGCATTAATAAATGTCAGTGAACTCGTTTATATGTATTGTTTTTTGTTTTCGAGATATTCTAATAGAACGTTCTAACATTTTCTGTTAAATATTAATATATGCACAAACACAGAATATAATAACTATGTCTTAATTTCGCTATAATTATTGTTATAAATATTATTCTAAAATAATTCGCCAGAAATCGTCCTGATAGTATACTAAACAACTTCCCAAAGTTTCATGGCAAACATCTAAAATAAAATAATACTTTTAATACTTTGCTACAATATTAAAAAGAGGGGGGCTTAGGTGTTTAAAATGTAAAATGTGCTCTAAATAGTATTACATAGAGCCTTCATAACAAACATATTTAAAATAAACCAATCAAAATATAATAATGCTGTAAAAACAGACCTTTCTACAATAATATAAAAGAAACGAAAATAAAAAAAAGACACCCACGCTGAGCCTCGAACCTAGGTTTGTTACAAATATTATTAAAAAATTGTGTATGTTAATTTTTATTTTAAAAAGCCTACATTTTAAATAAAATAATATTTTTAATAATTTGCTACAATAATATAAAAGAAATGAAAAAAAAAAACACCCACGCTGAGCCTCGAACCTAGGTTGCGGGGGTACGAAGCTGCGTACCTAACGTATAGGCTAAGCTTGACGTTACAAATAAGATCATGCGAGGCTATTTAAGGCCATACGTCTGCCGCGAGGGGGCGCTGATTGCGAGTGAATCTACGTTTTATCGTAAATAAAAATGCAACGAAAGGTTATTTCTAAAGAGTAATTAGCCAGAAACCATCCCGGTAGTATACTAAACATCTTCTCAAAGTTTCATCACGATTGGTTGTAGTAATAAGACAAAAGAACGCATTTCAAAACAAAAAAATTGATGATGATAAATGCAAAAAATCTACGATTGTAAAATAGATTAAATTAAAAAATAAAAATAACTGTTAACATTAGGAAAATAAAAACAGGCCTATCATATGAAGAAAAAAATAACGAAAATTTTGGTATATAGATCGTTATGTGTAGTTCAGAATCTTCGGAGGAGATAGCTCAGGACTTTACAATGGAAAACTCTGTTACGGTATTATCTATATATAGATTGAAACTCATCTTCCTTCGCGCTTTACTTTATTTGATTTATTATAGTGTAGTAAATTTTTATTTTTATGAACAGATTATTAATTTTTATATTCATATTTTGCTACTCTGTATACTTCCCTTATATTGCTTCTCTTGTATTTTATAATTTTTTTTTTGTGCTTGTGCCTTAAATAAATTGTCGTGACATTCTGAAAGTTAAGTTTCATTTTTATCTTTTTAAAAAGTGGAATACGGAGAAATACATTGGTTTTCAATCAAAAGGATTATTTTCGATCAAAATCCGAAAAAAATATATATTTCTTTTAAATTAGATATTCGAAAGGCTGTGAAACATCTTAATCAGGAGGTCTCTCGTTATTGATTTATATATGCAAATAATTACCTATAATTACAACTAAAACTTCATGTTTTTTTAAATAATAAAAAAAAATTAAATAAACAAAAAAAAATTTTTTTTTATTTCACTATACATATACTATAAAGTAAAATGAAGCTAAAATAACGTTAATTTTTAAAATATTAATATTATTTGTCGAAACATCATTCTAATTGTGCGTTGAAAGGAATATTTTCATATTTTAAATATCTCATGATAAGGGTTTCCGCGAATATTTTCATATTTTTAGGGCAAAGTCGTATGTGAGCATACGCTTCCTTATGCCTTATAGACCATAGAAGTGCAGCTCAACCAGACGCATTATTTAAAACGTAAAGTGAGGAAAAGAGTTACATAGTTCTGGTATTAAAGGCATTGTTCACAGAAGAGACAGAGTAATTATTTACAAGGTAAATATAACATTGAATAAAGTAACATAACTAACCTATGGCTGTGAGTCGTGGACGTTATTAAAATCTTCAATCAAACGAATAGAAGCTTACGAGACCTACCTTACAGAAAATCTCTCAAAATTCCTTGGACAGACATAGTAACAAATAATCAAGTCCTCGATCGAATGGTTACAGAACGCCAGCTGATAAAGTTCATAAAACAACAGAAACTGACGTTTGCTGGACATGTGATGCGCGGATCAGCAGGAGAGACATTGCTGAGAGTGTTGGAGGGAAGGCTCCAGGGGAAGAGATCGAGGGGAAGGAGACGACGGGGATACACAGACGATCTAAAACAATGGACTGGACGACACACCTACGAGGAGATGAAGAGGATGGTGGAGGACCGGGAAGTATGGAGCGACCATGTGGCCCATCCTCAGTAGAGGAAGGCATTGAAGGAAGGATATATGGAGAGACCATGTGGCCCAACTTCAGTAGAGGAAGGCATTGAATGAGGGGGATATGGAGAGACCATGTGACCCACCCTCAGTAGAGGAACGCATTGAAGGAGGGAGATATGAAGAGACCATGTGGCCCACCCTCAGTAGAGGAAGGCATTGACAGAGGAGATATGGAGAGACCATGTGGTCCACCCTCAGTAGAGGAAGGCATTGACAGAGGAGATATGGAGAGACCATGTGGTCCACCCTCAGTAGAGGAAGGCATTGACAGAGGAGATATGGAGAGACCATGTGGTCCACCCTCAGTAGAGGAAGGCATTGAAGGAGGGAGATATGGAGAGACCATGTGGCCCACTCTCAGTAGAGGAAGGCATTGAAGGAGGGAGATATGGAGAGACCATGTGGCCCACTCTCAGTAGAGGAAGGCATTGAAGGAGGGAGATATGGAGAGACCATGTGGCCCACCCTCAGTAGAGGAAGGTATTGAAGGAGGAGGAAAGTAACATAACCCTGGCAGTTTGCTACCGTTCTTAAAATGAGAATTATTTACAACGTAAATAAAATATTGGGTAGAGTTTCATAACGCTGTCATAAAGAAGCATCGTTTTCACATACAACGGAATTATTTACAACGAAAATAAAAGGATGTGTGTATGGATAGAGTTATATAGTGCTGACATAAAGAGACATCGTGTTCATACTATGAAATTATCTACAGCATAAATAAAGCATGGGTGAAGTTACATAGCGCTGACATGAAGGTGTGAGGCAGGAAGTGGCCATATCGCTCTATCACAGCAGAGGAGAAAGTCAGGTGACATGGATCGATAGCATTTTAAAAAACGATCGATATCGGAGAGATATTAAAAAAACGTCATTCTCTCGATACATGTTCATTGTAAAACTATATATATTGCTTGACGTTTTAATATCATCAATCGCGCTCCCATCAATAACGCTAATGACATCTTCCCCGGCCATAACCGAGATTAATGGCGCCCGCAGACGACACAATGAATTCCTCCAGGCGACCTTGAGCGCGGCCAGGGTCACTCAGGGTGGCAGCGTTACGCCATCGCGCCCATCCATCGTGCGATTATTGTTCTCCGCTCAGCTCTCCGGTGGGATGACGATGCTATTACAATTCTGAGAGTCTTAAAATTTACTACACTGGATTCCTGTTATTTGGAACACCTGTTAGTAGCGACAGTTGATATTAAAATATGTGAAAGAAAAATGATTTTTCCATTTTTCAATAAGGTGAAATCGATTTATATCAATATATGTCCCAATTGACCGCAATCTACGGTGTTCATTTCATGAGATAAATTAATAATCCGTTTGTAATTCATTTCTTTTAATGGTGGAAACCGGTGACTCTCGCTCTCGATTCTTCCTCGGACACCTGGTACACAAATGAATAAATTAAAATTTAACACTAAAATACGTATATCCAAATGACCCGTTATCGCCGATGATTCCTGTATGACAAATTTGTTACTTCTAGCAATTTTCGTCTGTAATTTTTTTTTTCTGTTTTCTTCTCTAGTCTTCCGACTCTTGAATAATCTTGGATTGAGCTTTTTGAATTTTATTTTTGAAAAGCGGTTATACCATTCGTAAAAACTAGGATTTTCTTCAGGCATTTCTCGCTGAATGCCTTTCGAAAGATTAACAACGCTTTTCTATAACGGAAATTTAATTTTACACATAGGAACGAATGCATATTCGCTGTTCATGAATTTTAAGCATCAAAAACTCGCTGTAGAACAATAATAGAAAACAAAAATCGATATATTATGAAAACCTAAGAATATTTCTCTAGGAAATAATGCTTGTGTATGTGTGACTTTTAAGGCTTAATGTTCACGAATCATAAACGCATGCTTTTTTTTTATTTGGTCCATAATAAGATTTTTTTTAAAGTTGATTCTTTCCGGGATTCTATTTAAAGTACCTTGTACATATCTGCAATTTTACTCTATTGTAACAATATTTTTCAAGGTTTTTGTTAATAATATAGATCAATTCATACTTTTTATATCGATGTCGCGTAGAATTTGTATATGTATTTATAACGTCTGTTTTATTCCGTCGGCTCAGATACCTTTGTTTTGACCTCCTGCCAAGGTGGTTGGGGCATTAGGAGCCTATCCTATTTGACTGACAAAATAGGACTCTGCCGTGTCCTGGGTGATAATATTTATGTTTATGATGACACGAGATAAAATGATAAATATCTATAGAGTGTTTTTTTTTTAATATCGCTCTTGCCTGTTTTCGGTCATTCATTGCCAAACGGAGCAGACGCGAGGGCCTAATTAGATATGATTATAAATGTGACGTGTACATATACGAGAGGGGATCATATATGGAATCCAAATATATATGTATTCGTGGCGCTGACATATCTGGAAAACATCCGACAATATCCGGAAGACATATGTAACGTGTATACATATTTTTTACATACTATATGTATAATTTTTGCATAGAAAAACATGTGTATATACGGGAAAATATTTGTTATTAACACATTGCTTTTTAAAATTACAAAATATTTTCTCACAATGAGTTTCTTTTTATTACAAAACGCTAGCTTTCAAGCGATTATCGCTCTTCGACGGGCTTTATAAAACATCGACTATATCTTACAATAAATATTTACAAAAAATACACGCGCAGCGTGGATATTTACAACTGAAATTTTAAATTGATATGTAATTTAAAAAAAAAAAGAAAATCATTGTGAGAAAATATTTTGTAATTTTAAAACGTTTTTCACATTGCTTTGTAGCATTATTTCACCATCTCAATCATTGATCACTGCGTTTATCCCTACATCGAAAATTCATCGACTCTCCCAAGAATTGCTAACTTATGAACGTGTCTGTCAAGTTATGCTGATATCTTAAAGGACAATGATGACAAAGATATCATGACCATGGCTCTAAACGTTGAAGAATGGCTACTGTGCCAGTAAATATCAACTGAACACGACGAATATTTTTTATTTCAAAACTATATTTATGTGAGAATTACTCATGAAGATACAACATTACATATTTTAAATATTTTTGATAAGTTATATCTTCCAAGATATTTGTGTCACAGTAGTGTGTACATGACCAGGTGTTACATAGTTATGATTTGTCTTGTATATATAAATGATGAAACCTATCGAGGAACATTCAACAGTTGTATGATTTAAAAAGTTTATTTTATTTTTATATCGGGTGTGTGTCTCTTATCCATGTTTGTGTGAAATATCCGGGTTAAATTCAGCTATCTCTCTGACATTTTCTGAATTCTCTTTCTCATATCTCCAAACACCTGCGCAAACGACATTTGAAAACATTCATTTGGAGAATAGAATTACACGAGAGCTAAAAGTGCGCCAACGACGTCAGATTTCTGGAAACCTTTGAGATGTGATGTTGGAGACATTTTCCAATGGAGTGCACGTGTCACAAATAATGAGGTTACATCGCTATTCTGAGAGAACAGCTACCACAATATAAAATACTAAGAAAACGGAAATTGAATTGGATAGACCATATGTTAAGACAGGATAGAGTCTACTGAAAATATTGATTGAAGGGCGCATTGAGACACCGGGCCAAGAAGACGCTCTTGAATTACATTTGTGAACCAACTGAAGAGAGAAATCTACACCGTCTCAGCACCAGTTGAAGTCAGTTATCAACTTGGAGGAGCCTGATTCAGCGCCAGTCTGAGGAATTATCCACATGCAATAAATGAAACCTCTATATAAAGGCTTCAGCTGTTCTCACATTGACCACGTCCTCTTTAAAAGTTATGACTGAAATAAGCAAGTGGTCATATATGTCGAGGAATACTTCAAATGTGATTAATATACTGTATATCTTTTGATGGAACTTGTCTTTATTCTGTTGAGCTATTTTGAATTTAATACCACAATTGCATTTTTTTTGCATAAATTATCATTGCATTTGCTTTATATAATATTTATTATTTTTTATTCTATTATCTATACCACATATATTAAGAGCAATATCACTTATATAAAGTTGTAATTATATTTTATGCAGCATAGTCTGCTTAAAAAATTCAATATTTGTGTGAAAGTGTGCAATGTGAATCTTAGATCACATTCCATTGTGAATGCCTCAACAATTCCGTGTTGAGTATGTATTTTTTAAATCACAAGAGGAAACTCGGTCGCCAAACGATACTTTTCGTTTATTCATCTAAGTATAAGTCGAGCTTTCGAGCTAATGGCTCCACTAAATGCGGGACACTATAATTGAGGTATGCAGATGAAATCTGGCGAATTACAAAAAAAAGGTAAGAGTGTAAATTCTTGATGATCTCAATTCATATAAGACAATATCAAAATTTGAAATAGAAAAAGAAAAATACAACTATAATCTTTTTAGATATTTACATAGATAGGAATATACATTTTTGGAAACTTACGTTCATCGCAAATTAAAAATAGACAATTGTATATCTGCATTTTACATCTTTCGGAGCCCTATATTACATAAAATTACAGAAGTAAGAACTTAAGAGCATATACTCACTCTCTCTTCAACGGAGAGAAAGAGAGAGAGAATCAAGAACAAACAATTTTAAAGGAAAATATAATACTCTTAACAAAAGAGGATAATCCAAATAACTCTATATCTAAATACAGAATACTTATAGTACAATAGCAAATATTCCCTTTCAACTTTGTCGTTAGCCTGAACCGTTATCTCCAGACCGGATAATAAGGTGATAAACTTACCCGATATACAAGATTCCTTGTAATACTCTTATATAGGTGAAACTTTAAGAGACCTGATGACAAGAATTAAGGAGCATAAATACAATCAAGAAAGACCATAGATCCCATTTGTACCACCATCATGAATCCATAGGCCAACTTCCGAACTTTGAATCTGAATAAATATTGGAAAATATTCAATATTCAAGTATTCAAAACTAAATGCAAAGACAGAGGCCTTAGAATATATCAAGACTCCTTCCTCAATTATTGTAAATAAAGTATTGTGTATTCGTGTCCAGCCTGTCGAAAGACCTTATTGTCAGAAAACTCGCCAAACTTTTACCTTTGCATTAAAGAAACTCTTCGCCGTCAACTTTTATCTCTTCCCAGAAATGGTACCCGGCGATTTCTCATATTGTAATAAATGAAAATCCCCAACTATATAATATGTGTTGAAGTGTTATATACACAATTTATTTTATAATAATAGCCTTATAAAGTAAGAGCACATATACATATTTCCATATAATTACCAATAATGTATACATATTAATTAGATAATAATATCAATAATTATGCAATTTTTCACCTTTTCTCATATTTCTTAGATAGTACCTTGTTGTGTGTATATATATTCTCACAACCTAATAGCTACCCAGTGCCATGCCAGCTTTCTTGGCTTTATGAAGACTTCTCAGAAAGCTCAGTTTGTTTTGTGTTCGTTTAAAATATATGTATAAAAATGGCGCTTACACAATTTCATATCCTTGATTATACTATAATTATTGCTTAATTTTATTTATTTTATATGAAAGAATTTTTCTGAAAGAAAATTAATAGCACACAGTCTGATAAAACTTGCTTAAATCGTTTATTTTGAAGAAAAGTGTCTTTTTCAAAATGAGATATTTCAATTTTAAAATTTTATTTCATATGTGCAACATTCAATGCTGTCTGTGTCTTCAGAAGTTAGCCTTAACGGGGTTGAGATGTCTGTATATGATCCAGTGGATTCCTCGGCTGAAGAGGTTAGACATTCTCACGAGAATGGAAGTGTTGGGACAAGTGAAAGTGGAGATAGGTGATGTAAGACCGCCTCCCCCCCACCAGCCACATCATTTGTCCCGGCCACCACATTAGGAAGCGTGAGTGATGGCTTTGGTTCCTGGAAGACGACTGGAGATGTCAATTGGAATTGATTCGTTCTGATTTTTTTTAGGATCGGAATTTGAATAGAAAAATTTACTTGAAATGAGAGAGGGGAGGGAAATACCCACATAGATAATGCGAAATTGCAATTTGATGTTTTTTTTTCTCTTTTGCGAATGAGCAGAGAAATATTGCTAGTAGTAAGAGCTCGGTGCTCTCATTTTGTGAGGTATTTGACCAGAATAGGTGTGTGGGTATTTTTATAGGCATTATTTTTCTCCACGAAAATATACTGTTTGGAAATTCCGAACTTGTTTCACTCCGCCAACTAACGACCTTTCTTTCCTCACCGACTTTTTTGTCCATTCTGAGTGATAACAAGTTACAGATACATTGGGCCGTCAGAAAATATGTTATACAGGATTGGCTTCAAGCAAAATCGTCTAATTATTCAGAAAATTGATTTTATTTTTCAATTCGAATTAGTGATTGACATAATATAAAATGTGTGCTTCAGCTTTAATTACACACATCTGATTATTAAATATTTTAATTGTTGTGGGAAAGTTTTTAAAATGAATATTAGTTGAATTAATTCATCCATAGCATTTTCTATATATTTAGTTTCTCAAATATCTTCATATTTAAAGATTTATCAGAATATAAACCAAAATGTGTATACTCTCTCTCTCTTGCTATTCCACGAATTTACAGAAGAGTAGTACATTTTAATAATCGTAAAGATAGAGGCTGCCTGGCCGGCATTCATTTTTTTTTTTGAAAATAAAGATACTTCGGCCAGTAAACAAGCTGTTTTATTTTTCGTTTGCTCTTGACGAGGGCAAAAGATTTTTGTCGAAACGTCGAGGTAATGAAAAGATTTACTGGCCGAAGTATCTTTATTTTCAAGAAAAATTTTAATAAGTTTGTTTTATGTTTCTTTTCAGACTTCCCTTTAGCGCGATGCCAACGTTATAGGTTAATCTTATTGGAGACTCTATTACGACTCATTCTGACCTAACAAATCGGAAACGGAGAATCACCCGAGCGTCTACTTTCCTGCGACTATCAACGAAGAACCAACACCAAATAAATAGTAAAGTAATCGCAACCAAATTGCCAATGATTACTCTAATGGGGGGAATAAGATAAATACAAAAATATATTTTATTCGATCGATATGTATTTTGAAACATGTTAATGCAGAAGTTAGTATTGTTATAGAGTTTGTTGAGTATTTTGAATAAGGCTTATGGGATTTATAAAACTTTTATTTAACTTGCCTCCATGTGTGTCTGTCCACAAATTCTAGGATAAAATTTCAATTTACTCAGAAAGTACATAGAAGTCTGATTTTGGTATAGCTGTTCAAACTTGATGGCAATGTAATTGGACAAAATGTCAGAATCTTAGGTAGTGTCGGGGTGGTCGGAAATGAACTCATTTTTATATTTCCTTTCAAATTTTAAATTAATTTTTACAATACTTCCTAACACAAAGTAGGATTATAGTATTTTAAAGACTAACAACAACAACAACAAAAGCCTTTATTAAGGGCCACTCGCTCTATACAGGATTCGCCAGTTCACAAGGGATAGGGAGAACACTGTGAGGCCTTTTTCCGGGATATAGTCTTGTGGAATCCAAATATCGCCATCGCTATATACCTATTCTTTGATATTTCATTGATCAGTGCCGGAAATGAAGGACAAAGTTGCCCCGTTTTATCATTTAGTTTTCGTCTTTCCTCAGACAGAGCAGCACAGTCAAATATGTAATGCAACATCTCCGTTGTTATTCCTGATCCACAGAAAGTGCATTTCAGGTCTTCACGCCTCAATAAAATCAAGTGGTGTTCTCTGAAAAAAATTGAAAGGGTTCTAAATTGTGCAATTAATCTGGTGATAGGAAAAGGGAGTTCAGTTAAGAAGTATTCTTCGGTGGTAAACGTTGTATATATGCCTCTATAGTGGGAATATAACTTTGATTGGGTTATTCTTGTTAGGTCGTTTTGTATTGTTTGCTCTATCGCAGTTCTTAATATTCCAGGGATAGCATTCCTTAGTGAATCAGGATCATTACAATAAGTAAGCCACGAGGATCCGTTATTATTAAGTAAATTGCTTAATTGTTTTATAAAACCGATGGGCGCACCTGTAGCACAGGATACTTGCCTCATTCTAATTAAACATATTCGAGGCAATCTATTTGTATCCATACTCAGCACCCTCAGCCAATATTTCAAGGTCAATTTCAGAGCTGTTATTATTAATGAGACGCGACCTGTTTCTGGTCTTATTATGTATCCTGGTGTATATCTAGGCAAATTCAAAAACCTACGAATAAATGTATCTTGTATATGGTCTAATAAATCTTTATACTCTGTTGCCCAAATTGGAGCAGCATACATCAAAACAGCCATCACAATTGAGTCAACCAGTTTCATTGCAGAGTTTAGTGAATTAATTTTTGATTTTGCCAATATTGGGGTTGTAGCATTTATTGCCGCAAGTGCTTTTCCTTTGAAGAAGTTTGCGGCTTGAGTGGTTTTAGTTGTACTGACCAGAGGGTATCCCAAGTAATTATATCTTCTTGTCACCATCAGAGGTTTGCCATTCCAGTACCATCTATCTTCTCTTGAGGGTTTACCACCATTGCGAAATACCATAACCTTCGATTTGGACTCGTTCAGTGTCATATAGTTCACACCAAGATATTCTTTCAATAAATTAATCTTTTTTTTTTTGAGGTTTACCCTCGACTCCCCTATAATATATTTTAAAGACTATTGAATCTCTCTCTCTCTCTCCTTCTGACAATGTAAGTGTACAAAGTTCCATGTGCTTCTAGGTAGCCATGGTGGTTGAGAATAGACTAGAGAATAGAATTTGTGTATCTCGTTAAAAAAAATAGGCGTGACTATATCATTAGAATGCACTAAAAGAAGAAAAAATACTTCAGTTATCATCATTAAACAATTAGATTTATACGAGTCAAAATAATAGCTGCAGGGGATGATCATCGTTTATAAGGGGGGAGGTAAAATATTTAGCAAACCACAAAAACTTGATAATCAGTTGTTTCATATTAAATCACATCAAGTTAGCAATTCATGATCATAGTCTCTCGCTGCTTTTATTTTGACTCGTATAAATCGAATTGTTCAATGGTGGTGTACGTATATAACTGAAATATTAAATTTACCCTTCTTAATGCATTTTTAATAAAATCTTAAAAAACAATTTTGTGTGTGTATTAATTAATTAGTTTTCAAAATAATAAGTTTGACCAAAGAGATAGAGTCAAATATGTTTTTAGAGGGGGGTGGGGAGGAGAATTATAAAAATGACGTTAGCGGAATATCTCTATTTTAGCGGGAGGCCTAAACCATCATGTTGCTCATTACACGAGCTGCTTTTTTCCCTGCTGGTTCATCACACATGTGCCTCCACACTCTAATTAGACCAATATGCACTAACCTTTCGGCCAAATTGGTTTCTCCATGAAGTGAGCCAACGCTCTTTAGAGATAAATTGATGGGATTAAACCGATATCTGATATCCAATATTTCATAAAGAGATTATAGATAAACTGCTGACATAGGTTTTATAAACATGAAAGTTATTAAAAACGGAAATTAATTTCTATAGATGACAATATTCATAAGAAAAAAAATATATTTTTCTGTAAATGATTTACCTTATAATGGAAGTAAAAAAAAAGCCAAAAAAATTACAAGCTGGAGTCATTTTATTATACATCTAATTGAAATTGAATAAAGGTACATTTTATATGACCCAGGAGAACTTAAAAACGAGATATTTAATGACTAGGGTAATTATGAGATTCTCGAATTCATACTAAAGAGGAATAAAATTTAAGACAAAATTTCAAAGATTTTAAAAAGTATTATTGCATATACTACAACTCATTGAGGTGAAATGAATTAATCGTTTGAAGACAGACGACCATTTGTTATGTAGAGGGTATTACTTCAAGCACATACTTAGTTGAGTCGAATGTTTGCGATTCCGTCTGAAACTATATTCAAGTTGAGGTATATCTTGAGAAATTTTCCTTTTATATTGATCATGGATATATATGTATTTAGTAATTCTTTGAAAAAACATATTATTTAAATTAAAATATAAGTAAAAAATTCACCTGCGTTTGGATTTATCCTAGCCAATTAAGCTTTGTGGTTATAATATCACCTATTGATTATGGACTACATAGATCGAAGCGTGTCTGTCGCCCAAATTGGTTCAACAGCAACCAATATAATATAAAGAAAATAAAAGGCATCTCCAACTGAAAGTTGCACGATAAGGAGATGCCTTTTTAAAAATTTCTGCACTTTATGTGTGTGTGTCACGTATAATTTATTTTTCTTTAAGATGAAAACAAGTCTGCTGAATTTTAAACCTCAAATATGAGAATTCATCGAAAAGCACGAAATTCTTAAAACTCTTAGGATGCCCCAATTTCTGGAAAATTATAGCCTCTTGGAAATAGAAATACCATATACAAATATGTATATAACAATCTTAAAGTAGAAACGTTTTTACGAAGATTTCTCAGTGCTGAAACAATGATGAAAAAAAAGGCCTACCGCCGGTTCTTATTTCATCAATTGACCTTGAAAATAATTTTCGGAATTTCCTTGACAGTTATTATAAATGAAATATTCTCTCGGGCAAATCACAAAGCCTTTGGTTTCGACGATATTCCAAATGAATCAATAAAGACCTTGAGACCACTTAATTGCTTAAAAAATATATATTTATAATACTGAATTCTTGATTTTTTTTCAGGTTCATTCCCTCGATGTAGTCTAAGTCAATTATACACCTTATCTTTGAAATCGGTGACATGGATAAGCGATCCAATTATCGTTATATTTCCTTATTATTTATCTTTCAAATCTCTTAAATCGATACAAGAAATACCGGTTAAAAACAAATGGATTGAAAAAGAGAATTTTCAGGGAAACCAGGCCAGTACAGAAAAGGTCATTCTTGCCAGAATCACATATTTTCCATAGTTTATCTGATCCAGTTAATATTTAGAAGCAAAAGAGGAAATTTTTGAAATTGTTTGTGACCTACAAAGGTTTTGATGAAATTCCCCATTCTCTTCTGTGAGATGGTAACTAGCGGAACCAGACCTGACCTTTATCAACCTAATTAGAAACTACGATGAACAGATGGCAGCGGTGGTGAGATAAAACGGTGATGTCCATTCAAATTTGCTCGCGAGTGTTACAAAGAAAACCTTTAATCACTATAAAAACCTAAATAATTGCAATCCGTAATTTAATGAATGAAAGGAAGAAAAAATTGTTTGCAAAAAGTTTCTTTTATTCTTAAATTTGGCGAGCTTTCAGGCGTTAGCCTATCATCAGGCCGACATCGCAAATACACTGCGTGACATTGAAAATGGAACACCAAGAAATAGTGGCCAGAAAATTATGCAAATTTCAGGGTAGACGCGCCTAACCGAGTTATGCAAATGATGTAAAATGCGCAGCTCTCGTGCGCACATGGAGTAAGATATAAGGGAAGGAACTTGCAGAAAGGACAGTATTCGTGTCGTTATTTCTTCAAGGAAAATCATTGTAGAAATTTTGTTCTTGTGTCAAAAGACACGTGTAATAACAGAGAATGCCAGGTCATCGTAAACGGAGGCAGTTCAAGCAGACAGACGCTTTTACGAGGGGCATGATGATCGGACTGAAAAGGGCAGGTTGGTCCATACGTCAAATCGCAGCTGATACACACCTTGGTGCGTCCACGGTGCACCGACTGTGGAGAAGATGGTTGGAACAAGGAAATGTGGCAATTTATAGGAATGTCGGTGCAACCAGAGTGACGTCAGCACGTGTAGATCGGCGTATCCTTCGACAAGCAGTGGCGGCCCCACAAGCCACTTGTACCGCCATTCTGCAACATGTGCAAGACACCCTAGATCATTCCATCTCGACCAGAACCATTTCCCGTCGATTGGTTGCTAATGGCTTGCACTCATGCCGTCCGCTAAGAAGACTGCCATTGACCCCACCGAATAGGCGCCAACGTTTGGAATGGTGCCGGGCTAGATCGACGTGGATGACGGAATGGCACAGGGTCGTGTTCTCAGATGAGTCGCGTTTCTGCTTGTCCAGTGATAGTCGCCGTGTACGCGTGTGGCGTCGACGTGGAGAAAGGTCCAATCCGGCAGCAATTGTGGAACGCCCCACCGTGCGACAACGTGGAATCATGGTTTGGGGCGCAATCGCGTATGATTCCAGGTCACCTCTACTTCGTATTCAGGGCACTATGACGGCCCAACGATACGTTGATGATGTGCTGCGACCGGTGACACTCCCCTACCTTCAGGGGGTACCCAATGCCCTTTATCAGCAGGATAACGCCCGACCGCACACTGCTCGCATTAGCCAACAAGCTCTGCAAGATGTACAGATGCTTCCCTGGCCACCGTACTCTCCTGATCTCTCACCAATCGAGCACGTCTGGGACATCATTGGACGCCGTTTGCATGCCTTGCCACAGCCGCGTTCAGAAGACGAACTGTGGCAAATGGTTGAGAGGGAATGGAGAGCCATCCCTCAGGACGCCATCCGTACTCTGATTGACTCTCTACCTAGACGTGTTGCTGCGTGCATCGCCGTCCGCGGTGGTCCTACTTGCTACTAAGCCGACGCCGTTCTCGCTCTGTATTATGACTATCATTTTGAAATAAAGATCACTTATTGTTCATCCCTGTCTCTCTCTGTTTGCCTAGTTTCATCACTTTCTGGCCACTATTTCTTGGTGTTCCATTTTCAATGTCACGCAGTGTATATATAAAACAATACAAAATCTAAACTAAATATAGGCGTAGAACTGATCTTACCGGAAATAAACAAATCGTAATAAAATATATCGTATACACCGATACATGCAAATGTGCCGAAAACTTTAAAATAAAATAAAATAAAAAATTTTTAAAAACAAATTTAAAACTATGAAATTTGAGATGCGCTAAGATTACATAAAAAAGGACTAAAATAAGATTTGGAATTTACAATAAGACAAAAAACCGACTATGAATTTTTTATACAACTAATTTAGCTATGGGATATATGAAGGTACTGCTGTGGTAAATCGATCCTTCTGTTAATGCTCTTTTTATCGTTCGAAACCAAGGATTCTAGTATAAGTCTATTATGTTTGGAGAATATGTTTCGGAAGTAACACTTGACCTCCTGTAGGTTGAAATGGTGGCCTGTAGAATCCTCATGTTGATATATAAAAGATCTGCTATCTCGGTTCCTTACGTTTCTGATATGCTCCTTAACTCTGGTACCGACAGTTCGGCCGGTTTCCCCCACGTAAGAAGCGGTACATTGTTGGCAAGATAATGAATAAACCGCATTTTGCTGGTCACTCGGTTCTGTCTTAACCTGAGATTTCGTGATTGGATGTCTGACTAATTGGCCGATGGATCGAGAGCCTACAAAAACAGGCCTAATCCCAAATTTCCTCAAAACATCTGCTAGCCTTTGATTAGTAGGGGAATACTGCAAATAGCAATTGGATCGATATACCTGCCGGTTTCGGGGAAGGAACCCTTTATAAGTGTGTTTCATCACAAATGAGGCTGGGAATCCATATCTCTGGAGGTTTCGGATGATGTTGCTCTTTTCAATCTTTCTGAAGTCTGGAAGGGAGCAATGCGTGATAATTCTTTTTGTCAATGTTTTGACTATGGAAATCTTGTGACTTATCGGGCCAAATGAGTTGAAATTGAGGTATGACGGCTCTATTCCTTTCTTATAATAAACGGTCGAATGGTATTTGTGTTCGGTCCTGAGGATGAGTATGTCCAAATAAGGCAAGGCGGCCTCTGTCTCTGTCTCCATAGTAAATTTTATCTGGGGGTTGTAACTGTTCAGAGTGTTTAAAATCAGGTTTCCTTTGTCCTCTTCAAACTCGCAAAAGATGTCATCAATATAGCGGTGCCATCTTTTTATGCCAAGGTGTTTGAAGGTAGTGATCCACTTGTCTATTTTCAACATGACAATTTCAGCCGCTATCAATGAAAGTGGGCTCCCCATAGGGGAACCACAAATCTGTTGGTAGATTAAATCTTCAAACTTGAAATTATTCAATGAAAGGCAGAGCTGGAATAAAGTGACGACCCTATTGTTTTCAATGGAATCAGTAGAATTTTGGGCCAGTATTTCTTTCAGGTTTTCCACAATTAGATTGTGCGGTAAGCTAAGGAACAAGGATACAACATCAAAGGAGCCCATGATACATCCCGGATTTGGTTTGGAATTCCGTAATTTAATGATGAAATCAGGAATGTTACTGATGGAAAAGGAATTGTAAGAGCGTATCACTGGAGACAGGAATGAAGTTAAGAACCTTGATAATGGCATAGCTGGCGAAAGATGGTACGCTATTTTTGGTCTCAGAGGGATATCCTCCTTATGTAGCTTCGGTAACCCATAGATGTAAGGGATTCGGTTGGTGGAAGATGTGAATTCTTTGAATTGGGCGTCGGTTATTAGTTTTTCTTTCTTTAAGGATGCCAGTTTCCGCTTAAACAGGGCTACTGTTTTCGAATTAGTGGTTTGGTCGATCTGTCTGAAGACACTTACATCATCTAAAATATTGTGGATTTTCTTCGCATAGTCAAGTCTGCTCATGATAACCGTGTTGGCTCCTTTGTCTGATTTTGTAATCACAAGATCAGCATTATTTTTAAGTTGTTTAATGGCGGTCATTTCCTCTCTATTGGGTTTGACATCTAATTTGTTCTCTCTGCTAGATAGTCTACTGGCAACCAAGTTCCTGATCTCATTCTTTTCAGTATTTTTGAAGGACGATATAGCTGTCTCTACAGCTCCTATGGTAAGGTAATTGTCTGTTCGATTAGGCATCCTAAACTTGAGTCCTTTCATAAGAACATCCATTTCTATTTCAGAAAGCTTGGTTTCCGTTAGATTAACAATTGGATTAGAGTGAATTTTGTATGGAAAGCCATACTTTTTGGACCAGTGCTGGAGTTTCTTTTCATGTTTCATGTGAATAGAATTATCTTGTTCCCTCCAATCACGAAATCTCAGGTTAAGACAGAACCGAGTGACCAGCAAAATGCGGTTTATTCATTATCTTGCCAACAATGTACCGCTTCTTACGTGGGGGAAACCGGCCGAACTGTCGGTACCAGAGTTAAGGAGCATATCAGAAACGTAAGGAACCGAGATAGCAGATCTTTTATATATCAACATGAGGATTCTACAGGCCACCATTTCAACCTACAGGAGGTCAAGTGTTGCTTCCGAAACATATTCTCCAAACATAATAGACTTATACTAGAATCCTTGGTTTCGAACGATAAAAAGAGCATTAACAGAAGGATCGGTTTACCACAGCAGTACCTTCATATATCCCATAGCTAAATTAGTTGTATAAAAAATTCATAGTCGGTTTTTTGTCTTATTGTAAATTCCAAATCTTATTTTAGTCCTTTTTTATGTAATCTTAGCGCATCTCAAATTTCATAGTTTTAAATTTGTTTTTAAAATTTTTTTATTTTATTTTATTTTAAAGTTTTCGGCACATTTGCATGTATCGGTGTATACGATATATTTTATTACGATTTGTTTATTTCCGGTAAGATCAGTTCTACGCCTATATTTAGTTTAGATTTTGTATTGTTTTATATATATTTGCGATGTCGGCCTGATGATAGGCTAACGCCTGAAAGCTCGCCAAATTTAAGAATAAAAGAAACTTTTTGCAAACAATTTTTTCTTCCTTTCATTCATTAAATTACGGATTGCAATTATTTAGGTTTTTATAGTGATTAATCTAAATGGAACTGTCTCAGATGGATCTAGACAGGTATAAAAGCATTATATTTCGCAAATCCCTTCAGCTTGCAAGATGGCGTAAGAATTTGGAATTTAACCTCCGTTGCAAACAAGTGAGTTTTATACCTCCTTCCTTGCGGATTAAGGATCCTGTGAATAATCATTTTTCCCAGGGAAAGATTATAGAAAACAGACAGAGTCTCTTACGAATGAGAATCAAGGGATGCCATTCCTCCATCAGGTTCTTTGGAAAAACCATCAAACAGTTAATAGCCTTGGTCATAGATAAAATCCCCATTCATGAATTAACAGATCTCATCATTAGAACCACCAGGGCAGTAAGGGAACAAGATAATTCTATTCACATGAAACATGAAAAGAAACTCCAGCACTGGTCCAAAAAGTATGGCTTTCCATACAAAAATCACTCTAATCCAATTGTTAATCTAACGGAAACCAAGCTTTCTGAAATAGAAATGGATGTTCTTATGAAAGGACTCAAGTTTAGGATGCCTAATCGAACAGACAATTACCTTACCATAGGAGCTGTAGAGACAGCTATATCGTCCTTCAAAAATACTGAAAAGAATGAGATCAGGAACTTGGTTGCCAGTAGACTATCTAGCAGAGAGAACAAATTAGATGTCAAACCCAATAGAGAGGAAATGACCGCCATTAAACAACTTAAAAATAATGCTGATCTTGTGATTACAAAATCAGACAAAGGAGCCAACACGGTTATCATGAGCAGACTTGACTATGCGAAGAAAATCCACAATATTTTAGATGATGTAAGTGTCTTCAGACAGATCGACCAAACCACTAATTCGAAAACAGTAGCCCTGTTTAAGCGGAAACTGGCATCCTTAAAGAAAGAAAAACTGATAACCGACGCCCAATTCAAAGAATTCACATCTTCCACCAACCGAATCCCTTACATCTATGGGTTACCGAAGCTACATAAGGAGGATATCCCTCTGAGACCAATAATAGCGTACCATCTTTCGCCAGCTATGCCATTATCAAGGTTCTTAACTTCATTCCTGTCTCCAGTGATACGCTCTTACAATTCCTTTTCCATCAGTAACATTCCTGATTCCATCATTAAATTACGGAATTCCAAACCAAATCCGGGATGTATCATGGGCTCCTTTGATGTTGTATCCTTGTTCCATAGCTTACCGCACAATCTAATTGTGGAAAACCTGAAAGAAATACTGGCCCAAAATTCTACTGATTCCATTGAAAACAATAGGGTCGTCACTTTATTCCAGCTCTGCCTTTCATTGAATAATTTCAAGTTTGAAGATTTAATCTACCAACAGATTTGTGGTTCCCCTATGGGGAGCCCACTTTCATTGATAGCGGCTGAAATTGTCATGTTGAAAATAGACAAGTGGATCACTACCTTCAAACACCTTGGCATAAAAAGATGGCACCGCTATATTGATGACATCTTTTGCGAGTTTGAAGAGGACAAAGGAAACCTGATTTTAAACACTCTGAACAGTTACAACCCCCAGATAAAATTTACTATGGAGACAGAGACAGAGGCCGCCTTGCCTTATTTGGACATACTCATCCTCAGGACCGAACACAAATACCATTCGACCGTTTATTATAAGAAAGGAATAGAGCCGTCATACCTCAATTTCAACTCATTTGGCCCGATAAGTCACAAGATTTCCATAGTCAAAACATTGACAAAAAGAATTATCACGCATTGCTCCCTTCCAGACTTCAGAAAGATTGAAAAGAGCAACATCATCCGAAACCTCCAGAGATATGGATTCCCAGCCTCATTTGTGATGAAACACACTTATAAAGGGTTCCTTCCCCGAAACCGGCAGGTATATCGATCCAATTGCTATTTGCAGTATTCCCCTACTAATCAAAGGCTAGCAGATGTTTTGAGGAAATTTGGGATTAGGCCTGTTTTTGTAGGCTCTCGATCCATCGGCCAATTAGTCAGACATCCAATCACGAAATCTCAGGTTAAGACAGAACCGAGTGACCAGCAAAATGCGGTTTATTCATTATCTTGCCAACAATGTACCGCTTCTTACGTGGGGGAAACCGGCCGAACTGTCGGTACCAGAGTTAAGGAGCATATCAGAAACGTAAGGAACCGAGATAGCAGATCTTTTATATATCAACATGAGGATTCTACAGGCCACCATTTCAACCTACAGGAGGTCAAGTGTTACTTCCGAAACATATTCTCCAAACATAATAGACTTATACTAGAATCCTTGGTTTCGAACGATAAAAAGAGCATTAACAGAAGGATCGATTTACCACAGCAGTACCTTCATATATCCCATAGCTAAATTAGTTGTATGAAAAATTCATAGTCGGTTTTTTGTCTTATTGTAAATTCCAAATCTTATTTTAGTCCTTTTTTATGTAATCTTAGCGCATCTCAAATTTCATAGTTTTAAATTTGTTTTTAAAAATTTTTTATTTTATTTTATTTTAAAGTTTTCGGCACATTTGCATGTATCGGTGTATACGATATATTTTATTACGATTTGTTTATTTCCGGTAAGATCAGTTCTACGCCTATATTTAGTTTAGATTTTGTATTGTTTTATATATATTTGCGATGTCGGCCTGATGATAGGCTAACGCCTGAAAGCTCGCCAAATTTAAGAATAAAAGAAACTTTTTGCAAACAATTTTTTCTTCCTTTCATTCATTAAAACCTTTAATATCTTATCTTAACCCATTAAATTAATGACTGATATTTAGATGGTATTTCGCTTGGTATATGGTATATCACCTTCTCTTGTATTTTGTTGATATAGTAATTAGAGGCGATTCAAAGGTCCATTTTCAATAAAAAATTAATGAGTTAAAAATATTTCAAATCAAAGCACACTTGAAACTTAAAGAAACTAATTTCAAGATAATATGCAATGGTGGCCATGTCTCTCAATCCGACAAATGGTTTTACAGAAGCAACCATTGACTGTAGCATCGAAATAGCTTTACTTTGGCTATCCACTCGCGACAACCAAACTCCTTTAGACATATTGCATTACACTTTAAGGGCAAATCGCTCGGTGCTATAAGAGCGCAGTATGTGAAAAATAAATTTATTTTGTTCATCATCTGAACTACTGGACTCAATTGTTCTGTCAACGTTGCTGTACGCTGATCCGATCTGGGCAACTGATTAGGATAAGACCTCAGATAAATTTCAAGATAACGTACTTTGATGACTTTTAACGCTACCAAGTTACAGCTATATCCTTCGCGTGGAATCCGGACAGAGTTCACTTGGGTTCTCAAAAATAGATTTAACCTCAAAGTTCTGGCTCAGAATAAAATATAATTTCAAAAACCGGGAAACCATCGATCTAAGCAATACGGGGCATAACTGCTGTGACAAGGACGCTTACGGGATTCACAGAAAGCTTGTCTCTCTCTTTTTAATTTCACAGGATTCCCCTCCCGATACTGTGCAGATTAGGAGATTTCCTTGAAGAAGAAATGCCTTTAATTATCAAGACCTCTGAAGAATAATCTTTATTCGCCATTTATAGCAGAGTATTATTTAAACAATGGTCTATCTCTCTTCCGTCGCCGTCAAAGTCTTCATTACGCAACTAAGAATTTTTTTTACTTTTTTCGAGAAAATTAGGTCGAAATTTTAAGAAAAGGCGAATTATATTGTAGACTGAAATTTCCATTGAAAGAAAATTATCAAATTTCATTAATATAGGTTCGTTTTCTTGAGATCATTAGATCCGTTGTTCCAAAACAGAATATTTTTAAAGGTACTGATTTTGTGTCCATTCCTTTATCAATTAATTTTAACATAATTTTCATTGTTTTATTTTTACTTTTAAAATCAATTTTTCACTTAAGGATAATACTCTAAAGAACTACTCTAAACTTTCCTTTAGGTTCTACTCAATCGAAAATACTCATTCACATTTCTGTTTGTAAACTAAATATGCAGATAGGTCTATATATAATGTAAGTCACTTTTTGTATATTAGCCATATTTTTGTAGCACTAGAGCTAGCTTGTACCTAGGGAAGAAGGTTCAGGATTGACATCTAGCATATAAGAAATTCAAACTATTTTTTACGCGCATGATTCTTTTTTTTTAAATAAAACAATTTCCACTGCCTTTACTGGAATGATAAAATAATCTAGTATGGTGAGTTTATTAAAGAAAAACTCACATATCCATTTTTAAAATGCATAAAAATTTCTGAGTCTGCGCAGAGGAGATCAATACAAAGCTTTGATTCAATACATTTTAAAAAGCGAAATGTTTCATATTTCATATATATAATTTATTTATAACAGAGAGAGATGACACGCGAGTGTTAAAATATCAACTTAGTGCCATCTATCGCTGAAAATTAGAACTATATTTTATAGTACTGGACTTTTAAAAAAATAATAATTAAAACTTAGTTCTACAGCCTTTATTCCACTGATTAAAAATTGAAAGGGAAGGTTCACCACTGATAAGCTATGACCTCCCTCTTTCAATTTTTAATCATTGCAGCCAGTATAAGGATTGTGTAAATAAATAGGTTTTAATTATATATATTTTAAAAATTAGCGTTTAAAATAAATTTTTAATTGTCAGACCCGTGAGTATACCTATATCAATTGTGTATTACAATGTTGAGGAAAGTGAAAAATGAAAAATAATAAATAAAATGGGAAAAATTTTTATTGTCAAATATCATTACAAAACGACACAAATTTCTAAAAGAAAATAAATTAATTAAATATATATAAATAAATATATGAATATTCATGTGTGTGAGCGAAAGAAAATAATGTATATATATATATATAATAAATAAAATAAATTAATTAAATAATATTTAAATTATATGTAATTTTATATAAATATCTGAATTTTTCATAAATAACAAAAATAAATTATATTTTTAAAATATTTTCTTACATGTGAGAAAGGAATAGTATGGTTGCATATTCTGAAGTGTGCTTGAGGAACTCTATATAAATGACCTTGATGGAAGAAAATAAATAATATTATTTTTTAAGGCCAAATTTGATCATGCTTGTCTTTTATCTATATGAGGAGTGTTCTTTGCTTGAAATATATTCGTCATCTTGGTCGTAGTCCATAGGCCAGTATGGATGGGAGTTTGGCCAAACGTCTTCGGGGGCACTTTCATCCTCCTGATCCGCCTCGTAGTCTGGGATGTAATGGGGAGGGATTCGGTGTAGATGGTGATGGTGGTGATGAGGCTTATTCCATTTTGGCCTCAACTTTGGAAGAAGTTTGCCTTTAATTTTTTCATGGAGCTTGTCAAGCTCGATCTTTATAAGTTTTGCAATGGTCTCCTTGATCGTTTCAGGCGTTCCAATTCCGACCTCAGTAGAGGAAATTGTACTTTCCGTTGAGGAAGGTAAAGGTCTCGGAGTTGTGGGTCTGACAGACGGGGCTGAAGTTGTTGTAGGCCTAGGTGCTGGAGTGCTCGGTTCAGGTTTTGCAGTCGATGGTTTTGGGGTTACAGGACTGACAGTAATGGTCTCGGGCTCTGGCTTATTTTTATACCAAGGTTTGGGAGTTGAAGGCACGGTGGGCTTCACAATGGGTAGTTGAGTTGAAGTAGTTTTAGGCTTGACTGTGGTAGGAGCTGTTGGCTTTTCCGTCGGTGGGGATGTGACTATAGGAGGCCTAGTAGTTTCTTTCGAGTCGGGAGACTGATCGCAAGACACCGCGGCAGCATGGTTACATACGAGGTACTTTTGATCGAATTTTGTAGATTGTGGGCAGAAGAAGCTATATCTCCGGCTGTAGGTCACATCGCCATACACTCCAGGGATCTCCTCACATCTGTGGTAGATCTTGCAGTCGTTCTTCACATCAGCGTAGAATCCTGACGGCCTTCCTCGGCAGGAGAAGGAAGAGTCAATGTTCTTTACCACCGTTTCATAGCCGCTCGGGAGGCCCAGGCGGGCGGCCGCTCGCCTATCCTGATACACATCCTTTGATGTTAATATCTCAGAGGAGAAAGGTTCAATGGTGAAATATCATTTAAAGATAGTTATGGGGTATTTATTGGAAAAAAAATAAATTTATTGGAAAGTTATCTCTCTCACACTTAAATGTGTGCTTAGTTACTTTTTATTCTCTCTCTAAGAAGACGATAAATCCATTTTACTCAGATTATTAACGCTCTTGTTTCCCTAAAAGTAAAAACAAACCTCCAATATTAGAGTAAGACACAAAACTTTTGTAAATAGTTATTGCTGCCTGGAGTATATAGGAGCTCCATCTATACTTCCTTCCTGAATCTAAATCTGTATATGACCGCTGGTCTCAATAAATCTGTATGTGTGGGAAAACAGTTATTATATATATATTTTATTGATTTTTTTTTCAAATTAAGGCTGTTAATATCCACGCTACGCGCGTACCGTTGCAAAACAATCCTAGTTAGAAATGGTCGATATTTTCATGTAAGCCTGTCGAGGAGCGATTTCGGTTTAAAAGCTAGCATTTACAATAATAAAAAAGGCATTGTGAAAATTATTTATATATTTTTAATTACCTTTCATAATTGTACTTGTAATCAAATTAATGTTCAACAGGCGAATGGCATTTATATTATGTGAAAGTTGTGGAATCTGAAGACTAGCACAGCGATTCAAAATCTCTAACAATTCTTGAAACACTTTTGTAGGAAAATGAGGAAGAAGAATCTTAAAAGACTCATCTAACCAGAATTCACAATAACTTAAGAATATCAATGAAACAAAAAGAAATGGTTCTTAATGGTTGGAACAACGCATATAAATATATTGCAAACATTTTTTTTGCACATAAAATTTATCTACATGTCTATTTATTTACTTTTTGCGAGTTATAAATAAAATATTATATCTTCCTCTCTCTCTCTCATAAAATATTAAAGTGAAATATAAAAATATCTTAAAACCTTACGCAATAAGTTTCTTTATTACAAAACACCGTGAGCTTTCGAGCTTTCGCTCTTCAACGGGCGAAGTTATAACTGAGAGTGAGCACGGAGAGCGAAATTTACTCAATGATGGCTGTTTTATCTTGATTTGGGGTATGGCAGATTTACTAATGGGTGTCTTCTGTTGATACTGTTCTTATTTTTCTATATGAGGGATTCGAGGATTAATCTTTCTGACTTGGACGGTATATTACAGTAGTGGCAGGTAGGGATTTCTAGATTGAATGTATCGCATGTATTCGTAACATGCTGGAATGCCCATTGGCTTTCTATCACAGGAACGTCTCGTGCACATTTCTGGAGGTGGCGAGATAGAGAGGTTCTATTCTGCTCTTGTTCTACGTAGCTGCTGTGACGTAAACAAAAACAACAAAAAAGTTTTAAAGCTCTTTTCAAGGGTGTCAGGACATTTATATATTTTTCAGTTGTATAAAAAAGTTGACAATATAGCAAGGGGTTATAATGGGCATCAAAATTTTTTTTTCTAATATTAATATTAAAAGATGCGGTAGCTTCCTTGGAGAGAATCCTAAACGGAATTATTCTTAAGACTGAAGTTCCTGGTTTGCACACTGCGCGCATAGCTTCTTAGCCGGGAAAATATCTCTATTTGTTTTAGATATTCTCCCCAGAACTGCCCTTATCATTACACTTTATTTTCACTAAGAGTGGGTGGCGGTGTCTTGTCCAGCTCCATGGAAAGGGGGTGCCATTGCCCCGTTAGTCAGCCACTGAGAATAGTACAGGTTTTAAGAATGAGTAAATTATCATAAATTTAAAATTATTCCGTTTATATTTTATTATAAAAATTTACATATTAGAATATAAATGTTTTTCTCTATTTATTCTCCACTTTGTTTTTTAATCTTATTCTGGAGTGTTGGAGTTACCATTTCCTCGGTGCTCCGGTCCTCTGGGCTGTGGACCAGGAGGTTGGGGTGGGAGCTGGCGAGGCAGAGCCCGGCGCACGTCACTGCACGCCGTTGTGGTCAGCACGTATCTCAACAACCAATCTGATCTACACTGGGTAAATATATATATAGATAATTCAATTTTCATTTTAAAAACTCCCAATAAAAATTAAATTTTAATATAACATCCAAGCAAACTTTCGAGGAAAAGCCCATAGAAGGGCGACTTTGCTAGGAAATTAGCTTGTTTTTATAATAAAAAGAAAGTTGACACAATTTTAAGGCAAAGTTTTCTTTTGCAAAATAATTTCTTACCGACCTTCTTGTGATAGGGAATTATTGGGAGGGCCTCTCTCTCAGACAACGGTATAAGCCTTTCCAATAATTATTCCATCGCAGAAAAAACAGTAGGCGATTATTTTATTCTGTAAAAAGAAAATAGCGTTCTATAATAATTTGCAATTTCATATACAGACGGCGTGCTATCTTCTTATAACAAAGGATATTGTTATTTTTTACTATTTTTGTAATTTTTTTGAAAAGATTTAATAATTTCACCTAATATTGAGTTAATTAACAAATATAAAATATCGTTCTTCAAACTAAAGAGTTGTTCTTTATCATAAAAAAGGCGTAAAACTTTTACAATTATCGGAAAATTTCTTTGGAGTCATTAAATACTATTCCCAAAAATGCGGTGTGTGAACCTTCAAAATCTGACTTCATAGGTAAAGTGTTCAATGCAACACTTTCAGCTGCCTATCATATCAAACTGGCAAAATCTCTGTAAGGGTAAATGACTGGTGTGAGCTAGGCTCTTATAATATTTTAATCTTTTGTACTGTGATTGTAGGAATTTGTCTTATGTGCTCTTCAAAAACAAGCCCATCAATTTTTCACCAAGTTGTAATAAAATGCCAGAAAATGAATTCAATTCAGAGATTTTATGAAATGGTTAACGATAACAGGAAATTTAATCCTCTTCGCTCAATCGTGCAAAAGGTAAAGGCTCAGTGGCAAGATAATATTGCACATTCACATATATACTTTTATAAGAACTTCAGTTTTCTATTTAAACGTCGGTATAAAATATGCATATATTGAAGATTGAAATATTCTACTTTTTCTCTCTCTCTCTCTCTCTCTCTCAAAAACAGTAGAGTAAGAATGGTTATAAATCAATTGGTGAAATATAAATAGAAAGGGTGATGGGAAATTATTATTCTTTTATATGGAAAAAAATAATATTTTATTATTTAACAAAAAACGTATCCTGTCAAAAAACCAGAGAAGAAATATCAGCCAACTAATGACACTGTCTGCAGTCATGCTCGGCTAATATATTCAGTTTCTTATTTCAGCGCTCTTTCTCTCTTCACATCTCTCCAAGTAAAAAAAAAAACAACAAGAAATAAATATATATTTGATATAAATGCTTATCCTTTCAATACGAATTATTATACGTATTGTATTCAATACGTTCGAATATTAAAATGTTTTTTACAATTAAATATATAAAGTAATATCAGGAATAATTTTGATAAACTCTCTCTATCTTTTTCAGATACAATATACACCTTAGTCTAGGACCAACTTAGCTCGAAGCTATTGGGATGCCGTGGATGTGGCTAAAAATGGTTGCGGAAGAAATATTATTCTGTTGATAGGAAGAAGCTTTCAAAATATATTTCCATCGAAACTACAGAAAGTCTTCAATGCAGATTTTTAAACAGTATTATAATTATATCTACTACAATTAACAATTACAACTACAAACTACACTACTACTACAATTACAAATAATTAATTATATCTACTACATACAAAACCTTTCTTCTTCTTAATTTCCGACACTTCGGCGATCCATTGTCATCCTTTTCAAGGAAAACTAAAGATGCTACACTCCCCCATCCCAATTCATAAATATAATGTAATGTTGCTACCATATATTATTAGATTAAGACACACTTTAAAAGAAAAAAAAGTCCTTTAAAAGCAGCAAAATTATATCAAAGAGTTTATTTACAAACTGACTACTGACCCATCCCAAGGACAAACCGACGTGAAAGAGAGTGTCCAGGTTGCTTAATCCTTTCGAAATTTGCTATAGACTTTACAATGGGAAAGTATCACCCTCACAATTAATTCTCTTCATAGTTATATCCGAAGTGATGTTTTCTCTAATATTTTTATAACTTAGGCAGAAACTTTGTAATAACGGAGACACGAGCAGTTTGTGATTCATTGCTTGGATAGGAGCAAATTACGCAATCCCAGAAGAATAATTCTCAATCAAGTTTTTAAATGATATGCCTAAAGAGAGAGAGAGATCAAGATGATTGTTTCTAGGGCGATTTAGTAGGGGAAATTTCGTTTCCATTGTGCAAAACCTTTCAGGATTCAACCTTAAGCGTTCAGACGATCAAACAACCTATCTCTGTAGATAACTCTTGCCAACAGAATGTTATTCAATGTTTATTATCACATTGCAACAATTTAATATTTACAAATAACGTAATTTTTATTCTCTATTTTTGAAATATATATCTCTGTCTTAATATGCTTTACAATTTCTTTTGCAAAATAGCAAATGCTTTGTTTTTATTCGGTATGCATATACCATGGTAATAGTTTAGTATATTCAAATCATTAATGTAATTATAGCATCACAGCATTTTATAAATAAATTTGGTTTTAAAATTTTATAATGTACTATGTTGTATTTAATTCACAAACATCTATATAGATATCAATTTTACTTGGATAAAATAGATACAAATTTTGTTATTAATTTCAAATTTAAGAATATATTTTTATGTAAAAAATGTGTTATTTTTCGAATGTTAAAAAGCATATTCAGAGAGAAATTTAGATATTCATATAAGCGCTTACAAAATGAACAACATATAGAGGTGAAGCGCAGGTTGATGTGCGGAGAAGCAACGTTTACATGATGTGAATTGTCCACTCACCATTTCACTGACGTCTCTCAGAGCAGCAGCTGGATGAGTCGCTACCCTCTCAACCGAACTTTCCGTCCAAGTTTAACCTTCTCAGGCACAATTTACATTCCAACATTATCAGCATGTTAATTTGTATGTTTGTTGGGCCATAGCTCTTGGTAAAGCTGAAAAATGCAGACCTCAGCATTAAAACAGATACCCATAAATAGAAATTGTCATATGTGATCACTATGCCATGATTAGCATTAGAACAATTTTGCCATCGGTGCATATTTTATGCTTAATTTATATGGGTAAAGAGAAATAATATAATTTCTTTTTTTAAATATGTTTATTTATGTATGCTTATGTTTTTTTTTCAATTTTAAACTTTTTTTAATATGATGTTTTTTCCCCATAAAGAAAAATAAATTGAACATTATTTTTGTTTATACGCACAATCAAGTCATTTCTCCTTTTTTAGAGATGCATTTATCAATCAATCCTTTTATCTGATTTATGTCAGAAATGTTGCTTTAGTCACCAATCAGTATCTTGTTTAATGTGTTTTAAAAGTAATTTCATGGCACAATATCGGGTTATATATATCTTGATTTTATAATTTACATCTTGAATGAGTAGAGAGCGTAAATATCTTTGGACATCCTTTGATCTTCACACGAGTAGGCCAACAACGCCGATACTGTCTGTAGAAGAACCTCTGATATCAATTACAATAAATTTTTCGATTTCAGAAGAGAACTGGAGAATGGTATCAATTTTTTATGATAATGCATGAAGTAATATTGTGATTGGAACTTCATATATGTTTTCTCTTTTTCACTCGATTATCTCTTTTAACCAAAAAATCCAAATGTACGAATTAATATCTAAGAAGAATCATAAATTATATATATATAATCAAACCTTTAACAAACTAGACATAATACGTCAAAATAGTTACAAACTTCGTTTCATGAAAATAACTTTATACCAAGGATCACTGGAAAGCACACGTTGTTAGAGAACTGAACATGTCTTTGACGGACTAAAATAAATAAATGTCAACCTACCTACACATACGTCTAACATAGGTAGTGGGGGATTAGCTTAGTGGAAATAATTAGATTTTTAAAACAACCCGAACCCGGGATCGAATCCGATATATTGAGAAGTTTTTATATCAATAAATAAAGTTATTATTTCATAAGAGTCCAACCTTATAACTGAGTGCAAGTAACTAAACGGATCTGTGACATCTTGTAAGTGAAAAGTAGATTACTTTTACTTATGTAGACATGTGGCGAGCTTAAAGCAGCCACAAAGTACCTAGAATATCTTGTACCATGTGTACTGGGGATCGCTGCTAACTATCAGTGTAATATACAAAAATAATAATTTAGTTGTGAAAGCTTTATTTGTGTGAATCCAGAGATCCTCTAAAATATATGCCGCAAAGAAAATAAGACCTCAGGCCATTTTCTATTCAGAGGACCATCAAATAGAAACACATTCCACTAAAAAACATATAGTATGACTGCATTCTCAATCAAAGTATAGGTGATCTGCTAAAAGATGGCAACCAGTATCAATGGTTGTTAATAACGGAGGAAGAAAGAGAGACAGAGACATCGACAGAGATTGAGATAAATAAAAATCATCACACAATATAGTAAATAGCGATAGTGGAATCAACGGTACAGGTCGTTAACACTCACCTAATAATCCCAGCAATCTCATTGTATGAAATCTTTATTTACCTGAAACAAACAAGTCACACATATTTTTAAACACAACAAATACTTCGAGACCTTCTAGAAGATAAACTATTTAGATAATAAAAATTATAAGTTATGTGAAAAATGAGGATGTGAACTGTTACTACCAAATAATCGGAGTTTCCAAATCTCATATAAAGTCGTTTTTCGCGCGCAAATGGCGCGATATAATTTCAAGTTAAATTTAGAGAAAAATCTCTATTGGCCAAATAATGAAACAATATTTCATGGTTATATAGTATAAGGTAATCCTTACATCTGGTATAAGGAACAACTTAGTGCTAAACAAAGCAAAGGGTGTAAATCTGCATCGAGGAAAGTCTCTGGTGACGAATATATGAATCCCTTGGGGATCCCTGTTGACTACATATAAGCTCACTGCGGAATTGAAATATTCGGAATAGACGAAACCTCTTTAAATGATATATGTGCATAATGAGGTACATATATACTCCAGGAGTATTCACTAGGGGGATCTGCTAGTAGTAATACGGTATATACCAGCGAGGAACCAACAGAAAGGGAAACTTTCTCATTACCTCGACTAGACCCCACGCCTCTATCTCCTCTTTTGAATTTAATTTATTTTTTATCAATATTTTATAAATCCAATCGCTTCTTGGCGTAAATAAATTGGTGTTTAGTTGATTCCACAATTAATACCCACCGAATCCTAAATCCTTTATCTTGAATTAAACTCATTTACAAACTTAAGGAAGTTGTATTTTTAGCATGTATATAGGGTTTCAGGCCATAACTCTAGAAGATATTTGATACACAGTGGCCATTATTGAAGACACACGAGATAACCAAGTGTGAACAAAACTGTCTCTGTCTACTTCAATAAAACAGACGACCGGCGACATCAAAATTTTGTCCATGAGTGTAAATGCCACTCCCTGCACGAACAATTTTGTTTCAGTTTGTTTAGATTCTATTTAAAAGCTCTATTTTTATGACGGGTAATTTACAACGCGATTCCGGTTTTCTGAAAATAGAGCATGACCTGGCAGAGTTTAAATTTTAGTAGAAAATTAAAATATACATAATGGGGTCAATGAACCCAGGAATTGCCTAACAAAACAGCTATTTCAGATTCCATAATAAATTTCGCAAAAAGAAGAGCTGTAGCTGTTTATTTGAGCAATCTCTCTACTAGCCAATATCGGTAGTAAAACAGCTTGAAATTTAGGGGAGGGGGGGGGGATGTTTAAACATAGTATATATTAGAGGATATCTCCCCACACGGGTTTCAAGTAAACACATCAATGGCTTGAGAGTCGAGGTCTAAACTAGCGCCTACCCGGGTTAGATACATTGAAGGTCTATAGAACATGGTTTCAATGGCCCCGGTTCTTGTACCACCCCCAGAAACTGGTATCACACCTTGGAAGTCGAACTAATACCAACGGTTATCATGGCCTGTGCCATATAGCATGGCATAGGTAACATGTGCATAATAGGTGTGATTTTAAAATAATAATTTGAAAAAAAGATCTATTATATATATATATATATATATATATATATATATATATATATATAGAAAAATATAATTAATTTAAAAAATCCTTATAATATCTCTCGTTATATAAGTCCTAGGAGTATGAGAAAATAATTTACTCACTCCAAGTGTTATTCATAAACACTTGTGAAAAGTATAAAGTCTATAAAAGGGAGGACGGAGACCCAAGAGTACTCACCGCAAGCGCTCCTCCCAAAATAGCAAGAGGAGAGCCGCGCGGCGGGGTTATGTAGTGGCCGGGGCCCCCGCCCAGGAGGAAGTACTACCGCGGCCTGGAGGAAAGGCTAACGTCATCCATTTCATCGCGGGACCCATCAATGGGTTTGACATTCGTACTATTCATCTTTGACCTAATCCGAAAGGTCAAAACTTTTTGGTTCTATTTATTTTCTTTCTATTAATCTTTCTTACATTAATTCTTTTTAAAGGAGATATAAAGATTTTTGAAATTTGTTTCCTCCATTAGCCCTCCATTCCTTTGTCGTTAGTGTCTGCTGATCGATCAATTCCCTTCCATTTCATCGGTTGTCATAGTGTGTGTTTAATGGCGGTTGACACTTTTTCTTTGTTGCCACTTTTTATTGAACATATTTCTGCAGCATGAATTAGTTTCGAAAAGATTGTGTGATTTATAATATATATACATCCGAGTCGCTACTTCTGCCTAATTAAAATTGTGTATTGAGATTTCTATCCTGCTTCATGATATGTTAAAAGATAAAATGCAAAAATCAACGCAAGGATCTTCACTCATCTATGATCGAGCGAACAGACATCTTATAACCGACTGACCATTATGGAGGTTCATACAGCATGGAGACTATTTAAGATTAATTTATCAACTCATTCGTACTCGCAGCGCGACGACGTCTGCATCATAACGGATTGATTAGTCGAACCTTTGAACATTCACGAATACAAATTAAATAATTCCAAGTTGCAGAAATACATGTCTTTTTATTTTTCTACGAATTCAGTTTTGTTTGAAGTGTCAGGTTGGCAGTATCTGTTTTGTTTTTCTGCGTCTATTTTGACAGGAAAGAGATGTATCCTTTTCGTTTTTCTTGATTAAAATTCAGCTAAACTACCCAAAAATAACCATCATCCTACGTCACCACATTTAAAAAAAATACTTGACCTTATCTAGTGCAACCTTTACAAGGAGAGACTACCTCTAGCGGAGACCATAAGAATTCATATTTTGGCACATGGTTTCTCATGGGAAATTCTTTTGCGTTACGCATTATGTTTAAATTTACTAATAATTTTGGATATATATTTTCAATGTGGCCTATAAAAGCTTCCAGTAAATGAAATAACGCAAGTGCTGACATATTTGGTTCATTTCCTGAAGACTTAATCATTCAAGCATGGAGGAACTGACGCGAGGAAAGTTGATGCCCGAAATATATTTTCCATCTTCAGTGGAATGCGCGTGTGATGATGTATTATACCACTTTCCGGGCCTCGGCAGACTTATTGAGATGGTGGCTGAATATCTCCTCTGGTTGACAAGCTCTCTGGCCCAGATGGGTTTAGGGCAGCTTTGGGGAGTTCTAGTGGGACTGGGCAGCCTTATGTTGAAGCCATGGAGTTCCTCATTACCGTGGAAAGTTTACCAATGTCCCTATATCTTAGAGAGAAAGAGAGAAATTTGCCGTACACTACTATCTCACATAAAAAAAATCCACACAGAACCACGTCGGCCTGCTACTGATGAGTGTTCCTAATCTTAACGACTAAGGCGACACATTGCTCACAACTACATCGGTTCACCTTTATATGATGGAAAGGAGACAAGAGAGATAAGACTACCTTGTTCGATGTAAGATACCATCTACGAAGCTTTACATTTACCACCAAATATTAAATTCAAAGAAATATATAAGAAAATACATCTGTTGTAATACGCCAGTTCTCGATTTTATCTTTGTTTAGTAAATAAACCTATTTTAAAATAGTCGCTTAAATATTTACGTTTGCCTGTTTTAAGATTGAGAATACACATACTTATTTTTCAGCGACAGAGGGCGATAAGTTATATTGATGATATTATACATATAGAGACATCTCAACATTTTTTAAAACTCTCTATCTTGATTTAACTGGACTCCAGTCGCCAGCTGTCCAGGTTGGCCTTCAAACATAACATCTAATGGTGCTGGACATCCAGTTTATTAGGTGTCGCGCTTTTTTAGTTTGAAATTCATTTTTTTTTTAAGAAAATAAAGACAATTGACTATTTTAAATACTTATTTTGACATCTCATCAATTATATAGCTGCATAATTCTCACTATGTAAACAGATATTTAGTCCGGAAGGGCGTGAGAACGCCAATCAATGTGCCTACGCTGACGAGGGCTAACAGCCCGAAACGGGTAGGTAGTTAGATTTTCTTGATAAATCACACACACACATAAAGCCTTTATTAAGACGTTAGTCTTTTACAGATTCTCCGTACAAGGTGCAATAACAGGAAAAGAGCAGCACAGGAAACCAGTAGTTCCGCAACTATATACAATTATTAGTAATAAGGAAAAGTAAGATTTAATATGAAAGGTCGACGCCATCGCCTCAAGTCTTCAATTCCATAAGCGCGGAGCAGAAATAGGGACTAAGTTATTTAGTTCGCCATAAATATAGCATCCAGACACAAAAAGGAGGTTTACTCCAGCACAGCCATCCCTCTCACCAGCTCCGCAATCTCATCGTCGACCAACACGATGGCCCCTCGATGTTTCGTCATCATTCTGAGGTGTAAGAACAATAGCTTCCGAGTTCTCTTTTCTCCCTCTTTACACCTACTGCCTTGTAAAAATTATATAGGGCCTGAGCAACTAGTCTACTTGTTTGGGCACTGGTTAACATCGTTTGGATTGACCTAAGTTGGCTGGTGTCTACCGTTGAAAAGAATGTCCTTCTCTCCTCGCTAATATATTGGCATTCATAGATATAATGAGATAGTTCAGTTTCCATATTTTCTTTGCAGAGATCACAAATCTTATCACCCTCCCTGAAATTTTTTTATGGTTTTCCTTGAAAAACGAATAATGTATTCTCTGTTGTGCGATATAGCGTTTTACTGGGAATGGAAAGTTGCTAAGTGAATAGTTTTCAATTCGGAATGAACTGTGTAAATACTTATAGTGGGGGTAGAATTTAGAATTCTCTATTTTTGCCTGGTCACTTTGAATAGATTGTTCTATTGTAATTTTAGTTATTAAAGGTATTTCTTGCCGGATAATCCTTGCATCGTTGGCGTTAATTAACCAAGAAAATCCTGTTGAGTTGAGTATGTTGGCCAAACTTTCCGCAAGTCCAATATATATATTTCTATTTCTTGATATCTCATATAGTTGAGCTAAGCATATATGGGGGAGTCGGCTGCTGTTCATTTTTAGAATTCTAAGCCAGAACCCGAGTGTAAGTTTCAGCACCGTAACTCCCAGTGACGTTCTTCCGCACTCCATACGTAGAATAAAACCAGGGGATATCTGGGTAAATTTAAAAGTCTCCGTAAATAATTGTCTTGTACCCTGTCAACCAAGTGTTTTTGGTTGTTTGCCCAAATTGGAGCTGCGTAGAGCAAGGTTGACAGAGTCATTGAGTCTAGGAGCTTGAGTGAGGATCTGATAGAGTTGATTCTTGTTTTAGTCGATATTGCCCAGACCGCATTAATAGCATTTAGCGCCTTGTTTTTAAAATGCTTTGCCGCCTGTTGAGTTGAGTTTGACGCTGTCAGCTGGTAACCCAGATACGTGTATTTAGATGTTATAGTGAGAGGCAATTGTCCCCAGAACCAAACATCCGATCGGGCCTTTCGACCTCCATTTCTAAACACCATAACCTTTGATTTGCTCTGGTTCAGCGTTAAAAAATTATCTTCGAAGTATTTTCTGAGTACATTGATCTTTTTTTGTAAATTTATCTTGGATTCTTCGAGAAGTACGATGTCGTCTGCGAACAGAAGTAGATGTATATTTCCATAATTCGGTAAATAAATACTTGGCAAATCAGCGTCATCGTACAGAGAAACCAAGTCGTTTAGAAAAAGGATAAATAGATAAGGTGACAGGGGTTCACCTTGTACAACACCAGCTGGTATTTTTATAAATTCTGTAAGTGATCCGTTCCATCTTATTGTTGCTGACATTTGATTATAATAGCTTTGTATAAGGCTGATAAATCGGGTACTTAAACCGTAAACTGTCAACTTCTTCCAAAGCAGGGAGTGTGGTACTGTATCAAAGGCCTTTTTGACAGATTTTCTTGGTAAATCAAGAAAGGGTATTTGGCCAATTCCGGATTAATCAAAAATCAATGATTAGTTGATATTTATTCCGATAGATGGCGCAAGCCATCATCAACTTTTAGTGGCACGATCAGGAGATGCCCGTTTTCTTAAAATCTTCACCTGATCCAAATACAATTTCACTTTTGTACTATTTTTCATATGGAGAGTTGTTTTCATAACCATTCTTTTGACGAAGAAATATTTTGTTTACTATTCTTATCAATTATTAAAGTCCAAATCTTTTTATAGGAATATTATTTTTTGTTTAACGGGTATGTTATACTATATAATTTCGCTATTGCTCCAGTCTGTGATGTGGTTATTTACAGTGGCATGCTCAATTAGTAAGGATAGCGGTCTATTGTCTTGTAGGGCGGATTTGTGCTGCTTCACTCTTTCATCAAATGATTTCCTGTTTCGCCTCTATATGTGGATAAGCAGGAACTGCAGGGATTTTGAAAAGAGATTCGCTTCTGCTTCCAGGATGTAGAACGTTTAGTGATGGGATAGCGGAGTAGTGTTCTTAGCCGTCTGCTGTTACGGTATCGAGTGCCATGCCGTTTGAGAACCCTCTTCCCACTCCATGACTGTAGGGCTGAGGGCAGAAACGTTTTGAGCAGGAGTCGGATGGTTTATTGAAGCATTTAGCTTGTAGGAATGACCTTTAATAAAGTTGATTGGGTAACCGTTGTTAAAAATAATTAATAGTTTGAAGATCGGTCACTTTTTTAATCCTATATTTTACTGCAATAAGTATTGATTCGTTTGTGAGCGTTTTGTGTGACTCCAGTTATTATTTTTTTTGCCAAGAATGATTCGAAGTTTAGAGAGGTTCCTTTATTTGAAGGCTTTTAGTAAAGGCTAGAGGCTTCGTTAATTCATTTTCAGACCGCTCTCTCTACTATTATATTGAATTTATTACAAGTATATATACCGTGTGTATACTTCAGTTGTTTTTTGGACAAGCTCATGACGTGTCAAAGCCGATTTAAATGCTTGGTTCCGTTGTTAAATCTTGCTGTTAAACATTTTAAGAATTTTTATTCTGATACATTCATAATATTCACCAAAAATAATAATCTAAACATATCTTATTTAAAAACGAAAATTAAAATTATACCGCGAATGTTTCTTTTTAAAAATCGAAATTTATTTTCAAAGAGAAATAGCGACATTTCTAACTTTGAGGATGAGGTATGGAAAGGTGAAACATATAATTTTAATTTTCGTTTTACAATCATCAGCCGCGTTATATTGTATTTTAAATGTTACTTTAAATATAAGTTATGAACGGAAAAATACGTCCAGGGTAGCCGAGTGGACAAGGCACCTGCCCGGTAAGCAGAAGGGTGTGGGTTCGATTCCCGCCCCTGGACACTTTTTATTTTTCCGTTCTCCATTACTCTTCATGTTTCACCTTTCCATACCTCATCCTCAAAGTTAGAAATGTCGCTATTTCTCTTTGAAAATAAATTTCGATTTTTAAAAAGAAACATTCGCGGTATAATTTTAATTTTCGTTTTACAATCATCAGCCGCGTTATATTGTATTTTAAATGTTACTTTAAATATAAGTTATGAACGGAAAAATACGTCCAGGGTAGCCGAGTGGACAAGGCACCTGCCCGGTAAGCAGAAGGGTGTGGGTTCGATTCCCGCCCCTGGACACTTTTTATTTTTCCGTTCTCCATTACTCTTCATGTTTCACCTTTCCATACCTCATCCTCAAAGTTAGAAATGTCGCTATTTCTCTTTGAAAATAAATTTCGATTTTTAAAAAGAAACATTCGCGGTATAATTTTAATTTTCGTTTTACAATCATCAGCCGCGTTATATTGTATTTTATATCTTATTTATTATATTTCTCTTTTTTTTCTTCATTTTTTAGGTATATATTGAGACGTTACAAAAAAAAACAATTTTCAATTGTACATAAATTCCTTTAAGGTGTTACTTTAATTTTTCATATGTTTATTTTCAATTTCTTTTTCTCATTCATTAAAAGTCAATGATGTACATGCAAAATTAGTAAAAACTCAATAAAAACGATATGTAAAAATAGATATAAAAAACGAAGGCGGCAATAAAATGAGTTGAGATATAAAAAAACAAATGGCTTGTAAACGAAGGCGGCAATAAAATGAGTTGAGGTAAAATGTCTATTCCATTAACAAACATTTCACTTTTAAAATAATGAACTTTAAAATTAAAGTTTTACAAAACAGAAAATTAGCGTTTTAAAATAAAAACGTGGCATTTGGCGCAGTCGACAGGATACGGAAAGAAAAAAATGGCGGAAAATCCAAACAACCGGTTGCAAAAATTCAACGGCTCGAAGTCGGCAATTAGGCCTGAGTCATGGATCAAATTATATGATTTTGAAAATAATTCTTTAAAGGAAGATGAAAAAATCAAAAATCGTATGTACTACTTGACAGATTCAGCACTTGAATGGTATGCAGACGAGATTATTTCAAATCCTGCAATAAAAAGATGGGAAGTTGTAAAGGAAAAGTTGATTCAAAGATTTGGTTTATACAACGCAAATCCAATTGTCTCAGCATCACATCGAAGATTAAAACGAGAAAAAAGAATCAATAGAAAATTATTTTCAAGATAAAATTCGCCTGTTAAATCAAACCCATCTAACGAAGGAGGAAAAAATTCATTTATTAACAGACGGACTTCCAAATGATTGGAAAGATTTAATTGTGGCTGCACAGCCAACTGACGCCACAAAATGGTTTCATATCGCAGCTTCAATTGAACAAAATAGGGCTTCAATTCAGTTTAATCCTAAAAACAAAATACATCTCGCGACAAAAAAATAATGATAATAGAAAAAATGTTTGCCCATTCTGGTGTCCAATATGTTCGAAAAAGGGAATAAAAATTAAACATTGGGTCACAGATTGTGAGGATTATGATCCTAATTATAAAAAGGATAGGCCTAATCAAAACACTTCAGTGAAACAAGTATGTGGAGCCCCGGAATTGGTGAATGTAAGTACTTTGACAAATACCCCTACACAAGGAGCTTTCAAGCTTATCAACATAAGTGTTGAAGTAAATGGAATTCCTGCGCAAACATTTGTGGATACTGGAGCAACAGTATCAATAATCAATTGGCGATTGTTCAAGCGAACCCGTCTTCAACTTCAACCAAATTCAGACATTCACATCAGCCAAGCGGATGGTATTACCAGGACATGTGGAAGCCTTAAGGCCAAGGTAAGAATAGATAAACTAATTAAACCTGTAACTCTCCATGTAATGAAGAACTTTAAATATCCACTCTTGATCGGATTAGATGTTGCATCTCTTTTTAATCTTTTAATAGATGTCAAAGACAAAACAATTTACACCAAATTTGATGGATTACAAAATCCAATTCTTGTAAATCATCTAGAAGAGATAAGAGAACATGAATTAAAAAAATTACTTGAACACAATAGGAATGTGTTTTGTCAGCATGCCATTGATTTGGGAAAAGTAGCTATACAACATAAGATCATCACGAAAAGTGAACAACCAATTTCTCTTAGACCCTATCGTCGTCCTCTAAAAGAGTATGAAGAGATAGCTGAACAAGTTAAAGAACTTCTCGAACACAAGTTAATAAGAACTTCAGATTCTCCTTGGGCATTTCCTGTTGTTATGGTTCCCAAGAAGGATGGAAATAAAAGGATGTGCATTGATTACAGACGTCTTAATGAGATCACGCTGGATGACAGGCAACCCCTACCTCACATACAGGACATGTTTGATCGATTGCATGGATCCAGATTCTTCTCTACCCTTGATGTTGCATGGGGTTATTGGCAGATCGAAATGGACCCGCAATCTATTCAAAAAACTGCATTCGTCACAAACGATGGTCATTATGAGTTTTTAGTGATGCAATTTGGTTTAAAAAATGCTGCTTCAACGTTTCAAAGGATAATCCAACATATTCTAGGTGAATTATTATGGAAAGGAACTTGCTCTTTCCAAGATGACATATTGGTGTACACGAAAACATGGCAAGAGCACATAGAGCTTCTTAGTAAAGTCTTTGACAAATTAAGACAGTACAACATGAAATTAAAATTGTCGAAATGTATTTTTGGAAGAACTGAAGTAAAATACCTCGGACATATCATCAGTCACAATCAATTAAAACCTGATCCAGGAAAAGTAAAATCTATTCAAGACTTTCCAAGACCTGATACTGTAAAGAAAGTTCGTCAGTTCATGGGATTGGCAAATTATTACAGAAAATTTGTGAAGGATTTTCTAAAATTTCATTCCCCTTGGTTCGACTCACTCGGAAGAATCAGCCCTTCATCTGGAATGAGGAAGTAGAGGAGTCGTTCGCTAAACTTAAAATGGCACTATCTACAAAACCTGTCCTTGCTATTTACAACCCGGACTACCCCTCTAAAGTTTATACAGATGCCTCCAAATATGGAATTGGAGCAATCCTAACACAAATTGGTCCAGATAATGAGGAACATGTAATTGCTTATTACTCCAAAACACTGCAACCACACCAGGAGAATTATTCTGCTTATGAGATGGAATGCCTAGCCGTAATACAAGCAACTGATCACTTTCATGTATACATAGAAAACCAACCATTTGAAATCATCACTGATCATGCGGCGCTCCAATGGCTTTTCACCATGAAGAAACCGAAACCTAAGTATTTTAGATGGATTCTTAGTTTATCCTCGAAATCATGTAACATCGTTCATCGTTCTGGAAAGCAACAAACTCATGTTGACGCCTTATCAAGACTCCCAGTTGTTAACATTGCAACTCAAGAACTTCAAGAACACCAACAAAATTCAGATTTGAGTTTCTTGAAAAATTCCCACACTCACGACGGTAAGGTAATGATCAAACAAAAAGGAGTTTTTAAAGCAGTTGTCCCAAACTCGCTTACCAAAAAAATATTGGAAGAATATCACGATTCATTGAGTCACCCATCAATAACCAAAACATGCAAACTTATAACTCAATGTTATTGGTGGAAAGGAATAATAACTGATATCAAGAATTATGTTCGATCTTGTAAATCTTGTCAACTAGTGAAGGTCAGACATGAACCAACTTTAGGAGAAATGATAATTCCAACGTCAAATATCCAACCATTACAAATGATCGGTTGTGACACTATTGTACTGGGAACAGCAGCAGCTAACACAAAGCATAAATTCATTCAAGTTTTTGTTGATCACGCAACTCGTTATCTATGGGCATATCCCACAATAACAAACACTGCTCAAGCTGTCACTCAATGTCTTGATAAGATAATCAAATCTGTTAATTCGATCAATACTATCTTAACAGATAATGGCAAAAATTTTATATCAAAAGAGTTCAACAAATTTCTTTCTTTACAAGGAATTAAGCACACATATACTTCGCCTTATCATCCTCAGTGCAATGGCATTTGTGAGAAATTAAATGATACGATAATGACAAAACTGAGAATAGCTGTTCTAGAGAAACCTAGATGTAAATGGAGCTCATTGTTACCGCAAGTTGTCAAAAATTATAATTCCACACCACATGACGTGACTGGTTTTTCACCGCTTTTCTTAATGTATGGAATCGGTAATGTACCCGAATTTGCCGACCAAACTCCAATTACAATTGAAGAAGCCAGAAAGAAAGCTAGCCTGCGGACAGAACAAATTAGAAGTAGGTGGAAGATTAAACACGATAGCCATCACCCCAAGTATGTCTTTAAAGAAGGAGACTTAGTCATAAGAAAAATTGCCTTCAACGACCCTCGTCTCATCAAGACATCACCAAAATATGAAGGACCATTTGTCATTCAAAAAAAGATATCTGATGTAACCTACGATATCTCTCTGAAAGACCAAAAGCAAGCAAGACTAGTTCACATATCTCAACTTCGACCATTTATTACCCGAGAATAAATGCTTCAAAAAGGGGAATATGAGACGTTACCAAAAAACAATTTTCAATTGTACATAAATTCCTTTAAGGTGTTACTTTAATTTTTCATATGTTTATTTTCAATTTCTTTTTCTCATTCATTAAAAGTAAATGATGTACATGCAAAATTAGTAAAAACTCAATAAAAACGATATGTAAAAATAGATATAAAAAACGAAGGCGGCAATAAAATGAGTTGAGATATAAAAAAACAAATGGCTTGTAAACGAAGGCGGCAATAAAATGAGTTGAGGTAAAATGTCTATTCCATTAACAAACATTTCACTTTTAAAATAATGAACTTTAAAATTAAAGTTTTACAAAACAGAAAATTAGCGTTTTAAAATAAAAACGTGGCAATATATATGCGCAAATATGTGTATTTATACATATATATTTGCTTACACATATAGATAATTGAAATGCTTTTATTACCTCAATATATGATATATAAAATGCTCATCAAATATATTCCCCTCCACTATTTCGTATGGTTACACGTCAAACTTTTAAAGGTAACTCGGCAGTTTTGAGAGGCTCGCTTATTATATATATATATATATGTCATAATTTGTATATAATTGTATGCACCCCCGACCCACTATGCATGTACAATGTATGATTTTCAAAGATTTAATAAAGAATAAGGTAACTGGAGGAAAGAAAGTAGCAGCAAGACATAGGAAGTAGGCTTAAAGCGGACACCACTATTAATAATTTGTACAGTCAACACTTCCTGACAGGGCCGGACGTATCTGGTGACCGCAGAAGTTATAAAAGTTGAGAGACGCCCAATATTTCCGGAGCAGGACCGGTCGTATCTGATAACCGCGGAAGTTATAAGAGTCGAACTAACACCCAATACTTCCTGACAAGATCGGACGTATCTTCCACCAATGAAAGCCGCAGAGCCAATTAGAAGACAACGCCTAAATAGGTCAACCAATAGAAAAAGGTCATGTGACATCGTTCGACCAATGGGAAAGAAGATAAGTCTTGGTGTTAATCGAGAAGCAAGAATGGTCAGTAGGATTTCGCTCCCATAGGAACAACACCTATGTAGTGGCGCCTTCGCTCCCAACAAGGTAACATCTGCTCTCGAGACCTCCCCGCTCATCCCATAGCTAAGTCAATCACCGCCATGTGATCAGATAATTAACAATCAAAACCCGCTCCGCTCTTCTCAAGCTTTCTTTCCTCCAACCCCGTTGCCTTTTATTTTCAAACCCCATCACGTGTCCTGATTATTCCTAACTGTATGCTTCAACTTCCACTCAAACGACTGCGTTTCAATCAAATCTCACCATTCTCATCGAACAACAAGAAATTCCGCAACGATAATGTCACATATATATATATACAGTAGAACCTCTCTTTAGGCGACACCCCGCTAGCGAACACCTCTCCACAAAGGACAGTTTTCATTTGCAAAATTACCAATTTTACAATTTAGCAACTCTCCGGTAAGAGGACACCAAAGGACACTTTGGCTCTGCAATTAGGTGTTGTCCTTTACAGGGAAGCTCTACTGTATAAAATCAAGTTGCAGCAGTATGGTATTCATGTACCAAAAGAGGCATCTATCCCATTAAATATAATTCTCGGTATGATTTTTTTTTATCTCGCCGTGTGGATAAAAAAGGAGCAGGTTTTTACAATTCGTTAAAATTAAGCCTTAAAACACCACAAGCTTTCCCCTTCCTAGAAATATTCTTGCGTTAATATTAATTTTTGTTTGATATTTCAGCGTATTAACGGCGATTACCTGATGCATAAAATTTCTGGACAGTAAATATGCCTTCTTTCTGTGTAAAAATTTTAAATCTGTCACAGAAACGTTGTCAATGCTTTGAAAGGCATTCAGTGAGACATGCCTAAAGAAAACCACAGTTTATGAATGGTATAGCCGCTTTAAAAGTGAACGAAACTCAATCTAAGAAAAGAGAGAAGATCTAAAAATAGAGAAGAAAACAGAAAAAAAAAACATCAAACAAATTGCATTGAAAAATTGGCGAAAATCGAATATTTTTGATATACAGGAACTTTCGAGGACAATGCATCTTACGGTGTAATTAGTTCATTCAATTATACACGACAATATCTATATATGCAAATGAAAAAAAAAAACAAGTTTTGAATTACTGATCAACGCCAGATCCCTCATACGGCTGTTGCTGTTTTGAAATATTTTAGCCAAAACAAAACTTCTAAACACTTCCTCAGGCTCCATGCTTACCGGATCATGTCCTAAAGGACTTTTTCCTATAGAGTAAATTGAAAATGTTTCTTAAAGGGTGACGATTCGAGTCACAAGTAGTCATAATAGAAAAAAAATCGCTCAAGTTCCTCAGAGGTCTGAAAGAATACAACTATAAAAAATGCTACGAAAATTGGAAAGCGATATGGCATAGGAGTTTGAATGCGGATGGGAATTATTGCAAAGCTTACTTAATAAAATTTAATATTAATCTTGTATTATTCTTTATTTTTAAAATCCCGGGAATTTAATGAAAATGCCTTGTATGAGAGAGAGAGAGATTGAATATAATTTTATTTCATCGTCCATACTATATTATATATAGTGCTAAATAATAAAAATAATAATATATAATAATAAATAACTATGAAGAATCCACCACCGGTGGACCGCCTGAGTTCTTTCCCACAGAGTGGGCAGGTCTTTGTGAAGGCTGATGTTGTTCAACTCAAGACCAAGATGGTATTTGTAAATGCTGGCGTTAGTTAGACCTGTCAGTTTCATTGCCTCGGGATGGAGGCCGACGCCGAAGAGCCAGGCTTGCAGATCCAGGGGCAAACCACAGAAATTGCACACCTCCCAGAAAAGGGGTCGCAAGGCTCGGCAATTCCAATATCTGTGGGCCAGCGACCCGTCGCTGGACCCATAGGCGGCACAGGTGGAACGCCTCGAGGCAGGATGGTCAGGATGGGGTATGGCGTGGAGGGCCAATCGTAGAACAGGGAGAGAGAGAACTAAAACAATGAATTTAGTTTATCATCCCAATAAAACACCTAAAGGTAGTGATGAAGAACGAGCTACAAAACCAGATTTGGCGATTTCCGACAAATGCCAATCTGAATACCATGGTTTTGGGCTATAGCCTTCATCAGTACAGGGGCAGTTCCATTTTTACGAGAGTTATGAAATCGATCGAATTTTCCTAAAAGGTTTGCTGGCGAAGTGGAAAGGCTGATTTCAAGCCCGATTACAACATAAAGAGTTGCGGGATGTTAGTTATCATGCACCAAAAGAGACGCCTCTCCCTTTAAATATCCATTAAAACAACGCATTTAGTTTATCCTCTTAGTAAAAACCTAAATGTGATGATAATTGGGAAATTCAATACTGATTTCATAACTCCTCTCTTAAGTTGTTATGAAAAAGAAGCCACCCCTATACTCTGATGAAGGCCAAAGCCCGAAACTATGGCATACATGTTGACTTTTGTCTGAATTTACCAAAACTAGTATGGGGCTCATTTTTCATCACGAACATTAAGATTTTATTGGGGGGGGAGTAAACTAATTACTTTGTTTTATTGCATATTTAAAGGGAGCGGTGCCCTTTTTGAAAACTCTCCCTTTCATAAATGTACGAGGGCCATCCAATAAATAAGTTTGCCTATTTTTTTTTCATGCGAACGAAACGTTGTAAAATTTAGTTAGTAGTGTAAGAAATGGTCACTAGGATGCGTTGGAAGCGCGTGACCTTCAAAATCACGCTACTCGTACCCGCAAGTCCGTAGCGCTTCAGTTTCCATGGAGCTACCACTGGTGAACGTGTCCACTTGCGAACTCCGTTCTATAATTCGTTTTTTCACGGCGAAAAATGAAACTGCGGTCAATATTCATCGCAATTTAGTGTCAGTGTATGGTGAAGGGTGTATGAGCATCCAAATGGTTCGCCGATGGCGTTCATGGTTCTTGGAAGGACGGCAAAACGTGCTAGATGACGAGCGAAGCGGCAGGCCCGTTACTGCTACGGACAATGCAGCCACTGCTGCTGTTCGGAATGTGGTGGAAGCAGATCGCCGCGTCACCATTGACGAAATAATGATTCGACTGCCTCCTGGAATCGAAATTGGACGCTCTTCGATTGGAACAATCATGTCAGATGTTTTGAATTTTCGCAAAGTCTGAGCAAGATGGGTCCCGCGTTTGCTCTCGGAAAATCACAAGCAACAACGGATGGAGGCAGCCCGAGCTTTCCTGGAAATGCATCGAAGAGATGGAGATCAACTGTTTTCCCGTATTGTCACTGTAGATGAAAGCTGGGTGCATCATTTAACTCCAAAAAACAAAACGACAAAGCATGGTGTGGAAGAAGCCTGAGGAAAGTGCACCAAAAAAGGCGAAGGTCACAATCTCTGCAGGCAAAGTTATGGCTATCGTCTTTTGGAACTGTAAGGGTGTTTTATTGGTTGACTACCTGCCCCCAAACACTACGGTTAACGCTGCGAGGTACTGCGAAGTCCTCACTAAACTCAGAGCTGCAATAAAACGGAAACGTCCTGGACTTTTGTCTCGGAAAATGTTACTCGTCCATGACAATGCTAGCCCTCACGCAGCTCGAACGACCCAAACGTTGCTGGAAAACTTCAAATGGGAAATTTTCACACATCCACCTTATTCTCCGGATTTTTCCCCAAGCGACTTCCATCTTTTTCCAGCACTCAAGTTGCACCTTGGAGGCAAGCACTTTGTGAATGATGACGAAGTGCAGGCGGAGGCGAACTACTGGCTACGAAGACAGTACACGGCTTGGTACAACAGTGGTAGCAAAAAATTACTACTACAACAGTACCAAAAATGTTTGGACAGAAATGGTGATTATGTAGAGAAGTAGTCTATGAGTTGTATAATGAAAATAAAATAACTGCATAATTGTAAATAATGTTGTTTATTTGTTAAAAAATAGGGAAACTTATTTATTGGATGGCCCTCGTACCTAAAATAATGTTGAGTGCGCAAAATAATATTAATGAATAAGCCACAACATCAATTTTATAAAATTCGAAAAATAAGCCAACCTGTATACTTTGGTTTCAAGCTTTCATTAAAACATGGGAATTCGATTCCGTTATATCCTAGAGTTATAAACTGGCCAAAATGGAAATGCTTTTTTTTTTACATAAATTTCACACTTTTATAATGTATTTGATTGTTTTCAAAAAGGTCTATTATTTGTGAATTATTAGCTGAAGAGAAATTCTAAATCCAATATTTTAAATATATATTCCTACTGTTCTCATAGGTAATAAACTTATGTGCGTAAATATTTTACAAGAGTTTGCTTGTTTTTACCCTATATTCATGTGTGTCGCCACTTTTAAAACAATTTTGGCAATTAAAAATAAAATAAGCTTTTATAAATTGAGTTTATAATATTGTTCCTGTGGCTGTCTGATTTCAAGGAGCACGAGAGCCCTACCTAGCGCTCAACGGTACATTTATGAAAGGGAGAGTTGCCAAAAGAGACACAGCTCTCTTTAAATATGCAATAAAACAAAGTAGTTTATCTATTGCCCCCCCCCAGTAAAAACCTTAACCTTAATGGTCTTGAATAACCTTAATGAAAAAATGAGCCCCATACCAGTTTTGGTAAATTCAGACAAAAGCCAACATGAATTTCCCAATTATCAATTTCTTTAGTTGCCTCAGCTGGAGTTAGCACCAGGAGTGTATTGAACTGTGATTTGGTAATCGTATTAAATGTCCACCAATATTGACTTTGATGTCTTAATCCCAATATATATGTTGACTATATTACTAAGTAGGCTAATTAAACGTCCGTTTAACGACTATTCCTAGATTGATGTTTATTCCAGGAGTAATTGCCAATTTGAAGCAGAAAGGACGCAGTTCCGGTAAGCACGTGTGGATTAGAGGGAAAAGAAGATCGATCCGACCACTCCATCATATTTCTTCTTCCGTTCTTATCGTTGCGTTCTTCCGCGATCTTTTGGCCTCAAGCAATCTTCCGTTCTCTTTTCACACAAAGCCAGTTTTGTCATATTGTCACCTCTCTGACAGGGTTTTAGCTAGACGTGCCCTTTAAAGAAAGACCAACAATACGATCTGTGTTTCTCTCAATTTTTTTTCTCATTATTTAGAGGTCATTATAAGAGACAAAGCCTAGTTTATATATATATATATGCTGCGTTTTAAAGTTTTTTTTTTGAAAATATATTGAATTGTTAACCAACAAAAAGAGAAACTTGAGCTTTTAGTGTCATCTGGAAAAATCTCGAAGAAATCAACCACCGGAACTAAGTTGTTCTTGAACCACCTTTATTATTGTCCTGTATTCAGATGATTCCTGATGTAAGGGCGAATACATCGTTTGTGGAGAATAAACCTAACTGCGTAGTTTATCGCCATTCCGTTCGGCCCAGTCCCCGTGTTTCAAATAAGATTTAAGAGTTTCTTATATGAAGGAATGAAATATAATATAACTAACTGATCGTTTCTCAGTAAGCAGAGCGTGGAACACATTGACACTTGCCAAATAATTATGTTACAATTAATTTGCATATTTGTTTGTGTGTTGTATTCTTTAAGTTTTTTTTTTCGTTCATCCTAAAATCAAATATACCATTTTATTTGATTCTTCATACCAAAAGGCTTTAGGTAAAAAACTGGTTTCTATAGAAGTTTAAATTTCAGGTCTTTGAGAGCATCAACTAAACTTTAACAATGACTGTGATGTAAGATACTTAGGGAAGACTGGAAGATTGCATAACAGAATAATTGAACATGGTAGGAGTATAAAAAATAGCAACCGATTGTCGTTAATAGGGCAACATATAAATGAATCAGGTCATATTTTCAACTTATCAGAACCTACAGTAATATCCATAATAAGCAACAAAGATTGTGGTTATAGAATCAATAATATCTAAACAAATTAACAGTATAGTATTGATTTACCAGAAACATACAAAGTAATAGATTCAATTAAAACCCATATTTACCGATATTTATGCTTTATTTCAATGTTGGAGAATTCAAGAATACGAGGGTACTGAGGCAGTATAGTCTTGGTCTGCTGATTTTGCATATAATTGAAAATTTATCATCGTATATTTTCATACTAAAAATTAAGAAAATTTAACAGCTATGAAATTATCATTTATACGAATTTAAAATATATAAAATAAATATTAGCATATATATTGTGGCGAAGAAATATTTTTTTATTTAATATAATTTTATATTATTCAATGAAAATATTCAACAGATTATAAAAATATATATTACTCTGTCTTTGTAAAATCATCTTTAAAATATTTCTTTGCTTGCTTGTTCAAGATTCCCTAGCTGTAGATAGTTTTGTTGAGTTGTTGATAATTGTCGACTAGTCGTACTGACGTCATCAATAAATACGCTTACATCTTAAGATATACAGACTTGATTTCTACGCTACAATATATTTAAATCTTTATTTTTGGCGTGTGCATAATTGACTGGAAGTGGTACTTCTATGTCTCCTGTTGAAGGGCATATTGGCCCGACAGCTTGATAAATAGTTAAAAGAGACCTGGCCTTGGATTGCTTGTTGATTTTGTTAAACTTTAATAATTTCTGCTATCAATCTTTATCAGATAGAATCAATTTTCTCACTTTTTCTCAGCCATGAGATTATATATTGTCTCGCCTAATCTGACATTTGATGATCCTCCTGTTGTTAATCCCTCAATCAGAGAAAGCGTCCTTTTTATTAGTCATTTAGCCTCCTTCGCCGAGTCTTTCAAGAATTAGATTTGGAATCCGTTGAAATTGAAGGCCGTAATTATTAAAATGATGTGATTTACAGGAAAATGTATCCAGTGGAAGATACCCGGAAAATAGCCTTTGAAGTGTTCCGTGTAGATAGAAGGTACAGGCAATTTATTTATAAATTAGTAATCATTATTTATGGTAATAAAAACGCGAAACGCGTTCGTGGATGGCTTTTCTTGATTTATCAAGAAATTGGGTTCGCCAAATATCAGGGAACAGGCTAAATCAATGTTTAGTTGATTTCTGTTCCACCAGATGGCGCTCTGCCTTCTGAAAAGCACATGTGCTCCTGGTCAGGATATGCCTTTTTTATTTTTAACTAGCCGAATGACCCGGGCAACGCCCGGGTTTTACCCGATTAAATGTTTTTATTCAAATACTATTCGTTACAATTATAAATTGGCACCGTGGATGTCACTTTTGTGAAACGCCCCGCTCCAAACTTTGTTTGTTTTTTAAAATATAAAAATAAATATGTAAATTTTCACAACGATATTTGAAAATTATATCATTTTGAATTTCAAATACTATTCGTTACAATTATAAATTGGCGCCGTGGATGTCACTCTTGTGAAACGTCCCGCTCCAAACTTTGTGTCTGAGAAGCGATATTTTTACATATGGAAGATGGACGTAGTTCCCGGAGGTCACCCGCGAGGCTTTTTTTGGCACCTGGCACAGCTGTGTCACCAACGCCAGGACCGCGCGCGGTGGGAACTCGAAATGGCCAACCGGCCGGCAGCCGGGCGATTCCTTTATCTCAGAGGGGGGGGGGGGGTGCCCGGGGGCAGGGAAGTCACGTGCTCGCCCGCAGCCAATGGGCGCCCCCCGCCATCAAAACGCCACGCGTTCTAGAGGGCGCTGCTCGTGAGCTAAGTAGAATAATTTGAATATATAGTTTTAATAATTGATTTATATATTTTTTAAAATAGCCTATCGTCATCTCCGTTATTTTTTACCTATGTATGGAAATTTTTGTTTGAATTAGTGAACTACTGCGAATTTGTATACGGGTCATACAGACAGACAAACAAACATACAAACATTCATTTATATATATGTCGTGTTGTAAATTTTTCCAAAGTTTCAATATCTGGAAATGACAATTAAGCAGTCGTTAGGCCCTTTTCCTTCTTCTTTATTATAAGCAATCAGCGCGAAGCCACACACACTGGACAACCACTGGCCGTCCAATTTATCATCATTTAAAAAAAAATACTTTAGTAAATTTACATATCATTCAGCTTTTCTTTTTTAACATGGAATTTACATGTTTAAAAAATGTATTTGGCAATTTGTGAAACAATTCAGACAAAAATAAAAGATTTAACAAAAACTAGTACATTAAAAACAATTGTGTGTTCAATATGGAATTGAATCATGGTTTACTATATACAAAATATATCACTACCCCCACGAAGAGAAAAAAAAAAAAATAATACAAAAAAAAAAAAAACTTCCCTTGAACAACAAAGAAAAAAGAGAGAGAAAAAACTATACATACAATAATTTTATATACAAGAAAAGATGTTAGATGTGTTAGGATGACCAAAGTTCTGTTAGTTGGGATCACAGAAAAGGTGCCCAAAAACTTAACTAACATAATGCAGACAACTGGGGAAAATATTTCTGAATATCAAGCACTACATGTTTACATACCCTCATACACATAGGTATAATCCCATTCAATAGCAACTTTTATTGCTGAATGGAAGTATGCAAAATTTAAGGTTAGTAGTGGAAAAACTTGCCTGTTAAGCTAAGTGCCCAAGCATTGTTCCAGGTCCTCTTCTTGAAATGGAAAAATTGTTTTTAGGTTTTCCTCGGTATCTTCAAATACTGGTTCCCAGAGTCTTATTTTAGAAATATTAACTATTGTTGTACGTTTATTTTCGGGTTGACATGGCTTATCTATTTCTATTGTTTGGGGGGAAGGTATGGCAATTATCGTATAAGGTTCTGGGTAAAAAGCTGGCATAAGTTTACCTTGGCCTGATTGGTAAGGGATCTTATACAGTACCTTATCTCCTATTTTTAAATTGGGCGTTTTATGGGATTCATTATATCTTTTGACTAATTTAAGATGTAGTTTTTTTGTGTTATCATTGGCGGTTTTCCTAGCTTCTTCTATGGGGGGATAGGCTATTGTTAGGTCACTGGTATAAAATGGATCAATGCCGAAAAGTAAATAAACGGGAGGAATTGTAGTTATTGAATGGGGAGTATTCCTATATTCTTCTAATGCTTTTTATAATAGCTTGTGCCATGGAATTCTGGGATTTTGTTGATGGTGGAGTCTTAACTTCGAAATGATAGTGGCATTAGCCCTTTCTACCAGCCCATTACATTGTGGATGAGAAGGGGATGTCATAACGTGTTTTATGCCTTTTTCCTGTATGAATTTATTGAATCTTTTGGAGACAAATGAGGGATGTCTGTCGGTAACAATAATCTTTGGGGCAATATTCCATATTCGAATTTTCTTTGAGATCAGTTTTATTAATAAATGAAGTTTTTTTTTTGGGCTTGCCTTCCTCTTTCCCATGCCTTGAGATTAAGTAAAATTTCCTCGAACAAGTTCGAATCCTGTCGTCTATTTGTCGTGTTGTAAATTTTTCCAAAGTTTCAATATCTGGAAATGACAATTAAGCAGTCGTTAGGCCCTTTTCCTTCTTCTTTATTATAAGCAATCAGCGCGAGGCCACACACACTGGACAACCACTGGCCGTCCAATTTATCATCATTAAAAAAAAAAATACTCTAGTAAATTTACATATCATTCAGCTTTTCTTTTTTAACATGGAATTTACATGTTTAAAAAATGTATTTGGCAATTTGTGAAACAATTCAGACAAAAATAAAAGATTAAACAAAAACTAGTACATTAAAAACAATTGTGTGTTCAATATGGAATTGAATCATGGTTTACTATATACAAAATATATCATATATATATATTTTTTTTTTCAAAAACGGAACGTGGATATCAGATAAATAAAATATACTCTGAAATATTTGGAAAGGCCGCTCTCTCAGTTTATTGAACAGGTTGAGCTGACAGAAGCGTCTGCAACTATAAAATCTGACATTCCGGAAAATTAAGAGGAATTTCTAGAACGGCATGTCTTTTTAGCCTTAGAAATGTGAACGTGTTTGAGTCTCTTATTTTTATATGCAGTTATTTTTATTTAGAGACTTATATAATATTAGTTATTCTCTTTTTTCTTGTGACTATATAAAAACGAATCCATATATATGGAGGGGGGGTGTATTGTTTAATAATTTCATATTTAATTTAATGAATTAATATATTAAGACGCAAATGTTTATTTTCACAAATAAATCTAACTTCTATTCAGTCTTAATATATTCATTCATTATATATAGATGGCGGGTTATTGCTTTGTATATAATAGCTTGTTGAATAACCTAAAATGGTAAGCATTCCTTTTTTAAATATTGCAATGATATTTTTAATATACTTTCGAGATATTTAGAAGCACTTTTAATATAGTTTCAGCACTAGAAGGAATTGATTAATAAGTAAATATCAATTCCTGAATATTTATAATTATTTAAATTAGGGAAACCATTCATACATAGTCATATCTAAGTTCTTATTTATTTTGTCTACTAAAGCTATTTCGAAAAGAAATTTGGCTAATCTGTATTCAACATAAAAAACAGAGTTTTGACGATTGAGATTTGTTTTAAAGAAGATAAGTAAAATCAAATTTGCATATTGAAACGTCGTTCAAAAAGTAAAAATATCCATTGTTTCTCGACATCGGGAATTTCCGGTATATTTTGTACCCTGTTGTTAATTTCAATTATTACCACCCGAGCTTCTTACCCGTTTGGAGTTTCTAGTTGTCAGTAATTCAGATAAACGCAATATATATATTGCGCAATATTGTGGGCCCGATTTTTTCTGATGATGGCCCCACCAGGTTTCATTTGAAGCAAATATATCGTCCTTTTTCAAATACTTATAAAGGAGAAGGGGAGAACTATATATTACGCCTAAACAGAACATTTACGTTCCAACGGCTTAGAAGAGTTATTTAAGCGGCTTGATTATTCTTCTGACTATTTACAGATGATCGTTTCTTAGCTGCTAGCTATAATGTGTTCCCATTGGCCCCCTACAATTCGACAGTTAAAGACCTTATAGACGACGCGTTATTAACTATCATTACGTTATTCCTCAGCTAAGGCTTAATGTCTTTTTGTACATGTTCTTTTTTTTTTTGGTATTGAATATTTGCCGTTATTTTTCTGCCTTAATACTCTGATATTTCGATGGTGATATTTTGAGGTCTCTTTTGTTACCCAAAGGCAGCTTTGAGTAAAGTGGATCGCTCGTTGTTGTATTCTGGGGTTTCAATAGAAATAGGTACACTAGGTTATCTGGAAAGGCGCGTTAAAATCACGCGTGATAGTGATCTCCTCTGAAATTCGCTTTTTTTTATGCTGATCTTTAGTATGCCCCTGGTTTCCGTCTCGTTCTATTACATGAAAAATATTTGATAAACTTTTTTTTTTTTTAAGATTTTATTTTTTAAAATGTACTGAAAAGAGAAAATACAAAATTTTCAGCTACCGTCATTAAACAATTAGATCAGTATAAGTCAGTCGGCGGGGACGATCATCATGAATTTCAAACTTGATGTGATTTAATATAAACAACTGATTTGCAAGTTTTTATGGTGTGTGTGTGTGTTTTCATCAAAACATATTTTACCTCTTCCTTCAATATACGATGATCGCTTCCCGCCGTTATATAGATCTAATTTTACATTATAGGAAACAGAAATATTTATTTTCTCAATTTAAGTATATTAATGAATCTTTTTTTAAATTTAAAAACTACTTTTATTCATTAATTTAGATTTACACCATGAGTTCGGGATCAAGTGCCACCATGCTAGGGTCTATTCTTGAATTTGTGGGAAGGGCGGGTCATTGGGGGCCGGCGATGAGGGGCGTACGCATTTTCTCCTCAGGGAATAACACTCATCATCATCTTGTGGTATTCCAATACAAATAATGCCTTAATAAATATAATTTATTATGTGATTATATCTTACTATTACTCTGAAGTGAAATAATTTGAAAAAGAATGTTTTAATGAAACACAAAATTATGATGATAGTAATGGTACATTAATTCGGATCCTTATCGCTACAAATTAGAGGGAAATATAATCATTGATATAGCAATATTCCCCTGGGAAACATTCACTAGGGAGAAAGCCGGGCGAAATTGGGATTTTCCGAGTCAACTCCAAAATATTCTAAATTATTATTTGTCTAATATGGTAATCTATATATTCAGCTATCTACATGTAAAATGTCCCAATGGTTTATTCAGAAGTTTTGGTGAAGAAGAATAACAAACAGCAATTTATCTAGAGAAGAATGGATTCTCTGGAAAGTGGATGTTTGTCCTGAAAATATCGCTTTAACCACATGTTCTTTAGGTTAAATTTCACTCGGGTAAAAAAACCGGGCGAAGCCGGGTACATTCGCTATTTTATCATAAAATTTCAAGGTAAATATTAAAATTAGTCCATTGTCGATACATTCTCGACCACCTAGAAATCTGAAATTTTGTCAACTTGCATAGCCATCAGATTTGAATAAGTACTAGATTTCAGGGTTCCAGGTCCTCTGTAACTATAATTAAAAATAACTACCTGATTTGTGGACAGACAGCCATGGAAGCAACTTAAATAAAAGCTCTTAATAAAATCCTAGTGTCGAAATCTGATCCACATCTGATCATATGCCATTAACTACTTGTTATAATTTCCATACCGAGATCTCATTTTTATTTTCTTTAGCATAATCTAACTTCCACACATTACGAATATATAAAAAACGATATTTTTTCAATAATTCTATGAGTCATATTGGTTACCAAGGAAGACCAAAATTCCGAAAGCCGTAGATATTTATCTTTTCTTGATTAATCATGGGACAATTTATCATTTTCCAATCATAAATTAAAATATAACAACATTTACATGCGACGTACGACGGCTAACAGCCCGAAATTTCTACGGGCGGTTGGCCAAATATCATGGAACAAGTTAAATAAACGTTTAGTTTATTTTTGTTACACTAGATGGCGCTCTGATTTAAAAAAAAAAGCTCATGTGAGTGGTCGTCTATGCGTACAAAGCATTAAAACAAATTTTTTTCTGTGCATCTTCATGTCTCAGGGGTCACTTAACATTCGTCAAGATGACTCGTGCTTTTCGACGTTACATATAAGAGTGGTCCATTTCGAATGTGTATAATGTGTAAAATGTGTATATTTTTTATTTTACGTTTTCAAGCTATCATTCTAACTTATATCACGTTATATTCTAGTTATTGTTTGTGAGGGGGATTTATTATATAAATACAAGGCGGTTCAACTTTCTTTATTCTTTTCATATCTTTTATTACCCTGTGAAATATAGCGATTTTTTTTGCTCAAAAACTTGCTTATGTTTTGTCATAATAAAATGCATTAAAATCAGGCGTTTTTGAAATCTACATCACGGAAAGCGCTCAGATTCAGGTTGGTTGAAATGCACTACACCAATTTTGGGAAATTCGACAAAAGGCTAATTTATATTTAATGGTTTCGGGCTCTGGCCCTCATCAGTATATAAGGCGGTTTCGATTTCCTGACATCGTACGGGAGGATTTATATCGGTCGAAATAACCGGCTTGGGTGTTATTGTCCTTGGAGATCAAATATTCTAGGATAAGCCTATTGTTTTTGGAGAAAATGTTGTGGAAGTGACATCCTGTAGGTTGACCTGGTGACTTGTTCTGAAGCATTTCTTATCTTTGTTTCTTATATTACGGTCAAGTTCTGTCTATTGAATTGTTAGTGTCTTCTATGCAAGAAGCGGTGTAATGTTGGCATGAGATGGAGAATCTGGCGTTCTGCATTGTTTCTGGCCTCTAATTATTTTACCTGGTAATGGCATTTATGATTATCTGGACTATGAATCGAGAATGTCGGAATTAGAATCTTATATGCCACATTTCCTTAATTTATGGGAAATAATTACATTAGCTGATGAACATTGTAGGTAACTAAATGTACGATTCAGTCTCTAATCCCATAATAAATTTAATTTGTGTATTACAAAGCGTGTCCAATAAATAATGAGACCGGTCAAAAACAAAGAAAAAATGAAATGATAATTTTTTTCAAAAAAGTCTATTAAAAAAATAGAAAGCTTCAACTACACTGCGGTATATCACATCACGTGATTACGCGCGCAGTCGATAAATTGTAAGCTTGTAAAAAGAACGCCTTGCATAACAACTTCTAATTTGTAATGGATAGAAAATCCGAACAACGAATTTGTATTAAAGAAACTTTAGATTTGTTGAAATTGGCATTTAGAAATGAAAATGTAAATAAGCCCACCACATTTAGATGGTTTTCACGATTTAAAAATGGAATGGAATCGGTGAAAGATGAGAAGCGTGTTGGACGTCCAATTCTGCACAGGAACCCTGAAAAGATGAGCCAAATTTCAAATTTGATATAAGAAAATCCACGAATAGGGTTATGGGACATTGAGGAAGAAACAGGGATATCAAAATCATTAGTTGGATCGATAATTAAAGAAGACTTGCAGTTGAAGAAGACACCTTCAAAATTTGTCCCTAAAATGCTCACAATCCATCAAAAGGAAAATCGCGTTGAAGTTGCCAAAAAATGCTTGAAATGGTGGAAGAAAACCCTAATTGGAAGGAAAAAGTAATAACTGGAGACGAGACATGGGTTTACGGGTATGACCCGGAAACAAAACGCCAATCCATGGAGTGGAAAGGAAAAGATGAACCAAGAACGAAGAAATCTCGACTTTGCAAGTCAAAAAACAAAGTCTTATTGGTCACGTTCTTTGACATAAAGGGAATTGTGCATTATGAATATCTAAAGGAAGGTCAAACAATCAATAAGGAGTCTTATTTAAACATTATGAGACGTGTACGTGAATCAATTCGACCGAAAAGAAGTGAAATGTGGAGTTCAAAAAATTGGATTATCCATCATGATAATGCACCACCACACACCGCTACATCTGTACTGACTTATTTGGCTAAACACGGCATCCAAATACTTAAACAACCTCCCTATTTCCCAGACCTATCTCCAAATGATTTTTTTTTCTCATTCCAAAACTCAAAATTGCTCTAAAAGGAAGGATATTTGACACTAGAGAGTCCATCATAGCGGATTCGAAATAGGACTTGAAGAACATCCCGAAAGATGCCTTTTCTAAATGTTTTAAATCATGGGAGAAGAGATGGAAATTATGTATAGATGCGGGAGAGAACTATTTTGAAAAATACTAATAAAATATTTTTAATCATTCTATTTTTTCTTTATTTTTGACCAGTCTCATTATTTATTGGACACACCTTGTATAACTGTTTAAAGTATTCAAAATTTGTTTATCTTTTCTTCTTAAATACAAGGTGGGATCAATAAATAAGGTGAATTATAATTTATTTTAAAAAATAAGAACGATATTAAAAATTAGGACTTGATTTATTCAAAATAATCACCATGGCTTTCTATACATCGTCTCCATCGTTCTGGCAACTTGTAAATACCCTCTTTATAGGCACCCTTAGGAAGCGTGTGAAAAAAATCTTGCACCACTTTCTGGACATCTTCATCCGAGTCAAATCGCTTTCCCTTTAACTCCTTCTTTAGTAGTCCAAAAAGGAAATAGTCAGAGGGGGCTAGGTCTGGACTATATGCAGGATGTTCTAAAACTTCAAAACCTAATTTAATGATTGTAGATACAGTTTTACATTATGTATGCGGCCTTGCATTATCATGAAGGAAGAGAACACCTTTACTAAGCTTCCCTCTTCTTTTGTTTCTTATACCGGGCTTTAGCTTATTTACAAGAATGTCACAATAAAGGTCGCTGTTCATACGTTGCCTTGAGGATAAAAAATCAAGACAGATTGGTCCATCAACATCCCAAAAAAATGTTAACATAACTTTACCGGCCGAACGTTGAGACCTGAGGAACATGTAATTCGTCCATTTTTGAACTCGTTAACCCATTTATAAATGTTTTTTTTTTAGACAAACAAGACTCTCCATAGATAATTTTCATTCTTTGGCATATTTGAGATGTTTGAATACCTTCTGCATTCAAGAAACGAATAACTGCACGTTGTTCAAGCTTGGTGCAATCCTTCAAGGGAGCTTCCATTTTAGTTTATTTATAAGTCTCGCGCCGCGTGTGGGAAAAAAGAACAGAACACCTTAAATAGTCTCTCGATGTTATATTTTAATATTCTGTGGTTTAAATTATTTTTGCTTTTTTAATTTTTAAGAAATAAGATAATTCACCTTATTTATTGATCCCCCTTTGTATGAATTGCACGTTTTTGTGGATCCATTATCTTTATAGAGAACTACTGCCTGAAAACTTGCCGTTTTAAAACGACGAAAGAAACTTTCTGCAAATCGTTAAATAGTTTATTACGTAAATTACCTTTTGGAATAAGGCTACCATCTATAAAATAGCAACGTGATTCATGTACGTGCGCATGATTCGCATAATTTCCACAGTATTTGATTCTCTGACTAATTTTTTTTTTGCAGATCATTGATCAACGTCCTTAAGAAGTTAATCATAGTGTTAGGTGTGACCCCAGAATATTAAAATTATCCAAATAAATGACAAAATAATAAATATCTAAAACCAAAATTAAATTTAAAAAAATATATAAATAATATAATTATCCAAGAGGTTATAAACTGAGTATATACATCTGGTAAGTCAATTTTTCTATTATTACCATTTTTATCTTTTAATGAGCTCCAGCTTTCTATAAATAATCTGAAATGCATTTCTTTGATATTTTGATATATTGTAGCGTAGAAATCAAGTCTTTGCATATCTGAAGGTGTAAAAGTATTTATTGATGACGTCACGGCGACTAGTCGACAATTATTAACAAATCAACCCCAAAACTATATACAGCTAGAGTATATCGAGCAAGCAAGCTAGGCAACTAAATGATGATTTTCAAATATAAAATAATAAATCTGTTTCCAAATATTTTCATTGAATAATTAAATTAAATTAGATAATAAATTATTTCTTCGCCACAATATTATAGATGTACATGTATTATCGAAGTCTGGGGTGTGACTATTGTTGAAGGCGTGATCTACGAGTAGGGATGTCGGAATATGGTGTTTTAGTGCTGATTTATGCTGGTTAATCCTTCAGATAAAGATTTGTTGGTTTCTCCTATATATATGGCCTGGCATGATTTACATGGTATTTTATATATGACGTTGGTTCTATCTTCTGGAGGACAAATTTGTTTTGTGTCGGGGTGACGGAAGATGCTTCTTAAACTTGGGTTGAGTTGATATCGTGTTGTTATATTATTATTTTTTAAACTTTTGGCCATTCTTTCACATCCGTAGATGTAAGGTAAGGAGCAAATTATGTTCGGGGTTAAAATCTGTCTATTGTTCGTGGATGGAATTTTTGATATATAGAAATGCTTTCTGATGAAATGTTTAGGATAATTGTTACTTTGTAGGTCTTGGATTATTCTTGCTCTTTCACTTTTTGCTTCATTATTATTTGTAAAATGTGTAGTCAACCTCTTGGAAAGTGTTCTAACTATGGAGATTTTATAATGAATGGGACCAAAAGAATGGAAATTCAGGTAGCTTCCTGTGTGGATTGGTTTGCGATAAATTCTTGTCTCAATTTATTTTGATTTTTGGTCAGTGGTAAGAATCATGTCAATGGTAAAGAATTATTTTCTTCCAATTCATTAGTGAATTTCAGAAAGGATCTAAAACTATTTTAAAAATTTAGAATTATGGAAACATCCATTTTTGTGATGCATAGGAAATCATTAATGTAGCGTTTCCATATTCATATTTTCAGTTGTGCTGATTCAACGATTAATTTATCAATTTTGTCCATGGACAAAGGACTTTCCAAGAGGTTGACTACACATTTTACAAAAAATAATGAGGCAAAAAGTAAAAGAGCAAGAATAATCCAAAACCTACAAAGTAACAATTATCCTAAACATTTCATTAGAAAGCAATTCTATATACCAAAAATTCCATCCACGATCAATAGACAGATTTTAACCCCGAACATAATTTGCTCCTTACCTTACAGCTATGGATGTGAAAGAATAGCCAGAAGTTTAAAAAGGCATAATATAACAACAAGATATCAACCCAAGTTTAAGGAGCATTTTCCGTTACTACGATACATACGCCAGCCTAAGGTAAACAAAACAGTAATAATCGGATGATGATCACCTTCCCGATGAATCCGCCGGGTTGTCAGATCGTAACTTATTCTCAACACATCTCCCTCTTTTCTTCTATAGGTTTAGCCTGTCTGGCGGCTTTATCACGCGTCCACTCCTGGTCTTTACTGGTTCCGGTGATCTCTGGAATGTCCTCGGTTCACTGTCACAAGTAGTGCTGTCCCCAGTAGATGTGAAGCACTGACTCATCTCAGGAGACTCCATCTCTTCATCTTCCATGTCAATCTTTTCACCCTGTGGGTTTGGTAGTAGGTGGAATCTATTTCTTCTTAAAATTCCTTTTGGAGAGTTGACTATATAAGATCTTGGACTTCCAGCGTCTTCAAGTACCACACCGGGAACTCTCAAGTCTTTCACTCATACTCTAGTTCCTTCATCCAGATGGGGCAATTCTCTTGCACGATGATGTATATCAAAATGGGTTTTCTTTTTGTGCCGTTGATTTTTTTCTCTCATTTCTAGATTTTCAAGATCAGGTATTCTTGACTGGAGTTGAACTGGTGATATAGGCACAGTTGTTCTGAGTTTCCTGTTCATGCATAGTTCAGCAGGGCTGTACCCATTTTCCAATGGAGCGGTTCGATAACCAAGAAGAGAAAGATATGGATCTCTTCCTTTCTTCAATTGTTTTTGATATTCTTCACCATCGATTCGATGAAGCCATTGCTTTGAGGAAATCTGGGACTAGATGTTATGTGGTGGAAACCGTATTCTTTTGCAAACTTTTTGAATTCTAACCCAAACTTTGGTCCGTTATCTGATCTAACCTCTTCGGGTATTCCATGGCGAGCAAAAATTGAATTGCAATGTTTAATTGTTGAATATGTCGTTTGATCCTCCAGCAATGCCAACTCTGGGAATCTAGAGTAATAATCTGCAATTACAAGATAGTATTTGCCCTTTAAGTAAAAATGGTCGATTCCTACTTTCTCCCATGGCCTGCTTGGGAAATCAGAAACAATTAATGGCTGCTGGGGATTAGATCTTTCTTCAATACAATTTGGGCAGTTCCTCACAAGTTCTCCAATTTCTTGACTGATTCTGGGCCACCACACAGATGATCTGGCACGGCCTCTACATTTTTCGATGCCAAGATGACCTTCATGGAGGCTGTTTAGAACCTTTGATCTGAGGGACTTAGGAATATAAATCCTGGAATTTCTCATTAGAAGACCATCTATGACAGACATTTCATATCTGAAAACCAAAAGGCCTTTGCTTCTGCAGAAAGCTCATTCTTTGTAGGCCATCCCTTTTCACAATAATCTTTTATTTCTCTACACTCTCTCTTTTCATTTTGATATTGCCAGATTTCTTTCATATTTTCATCCTTGAATGGAGGACATGAAGTGATCTGTTGAACAAAACTACAGATTTCATTCTCCAGATCTTTCTCATGCGATATCTTAATTGGGCTTCTGGACAAAGCATCAGCAACAACAATGTCCTTGCCTGGCATGTGATGAATGCTATATGAGTAGCGCATCATCCGAAGTCGTAGTCGCTGTATGCGTGGTGTCATTTCATCTAGATTTTTGGTTGAAAATATTGGAATGAGAAGTTTATGGTCAGTTTCAATGGAAAATGTATTTCCCATCAGATAGTCTTGGAATCTTTCACAGGCCCAAACTATTGCTAGATATTCTTTCTCAATTTGAGCCCATCTCTTTTCAGTTTCAGACATAGTCCTGGAGGCATATGCAACTGCTTTTTATTATCCATCTTCAGATTTTTGTAAAAGCACTGCTCCTAGTCCATATGAAGAGGCATCTGCAGACACTCTAGTTGGTAGATTGGGGTCAAAAAGTGTTAGTGTTGGAGAAGTTGAGAGGAGTGTTAGAAGTTTCTTCACTTTTTTAAATGCTTCCTCCTGAGCACTATCCCATCTCCAATCATTTCTCTTTACTAGGAGTTGATTAAGTGGGTAGAGGATAGTTGAAAGGTCCGGTATAAATTTACCTGTGAAGTTCACCATTCCCAGGAATCTGCGCACTTCAGAAATGCTTGAAGGTGATGGAAACTCCCTGATGGCCTGGACTTTGTTTGGATCAGGTAGCACTCCTCTTTCTGTAATCAGGTGACCAAGAAATTTGATTTTCTTCACTGAGAAGATGCATTTCTTTTTATTCAGGGTCAGTCCTGAATCTTGAAGCTTCCTAAGGACGCATCTTAACCTTTCATCATGTTCTTCTTGTGTAGCTCCCCAAATCACAATGTCGTCCATGTGACAATTTACCCCAGATTGGCTCTCCAGTAGATTGCTCATCTTTCTCTGGAATTACTCAGGTGCAGAAGAAATTCCGAAGGGTAGCCGTTTGAATCTGTATCTGCCAAATGGGGTCAGGAAGGTTGTAAGGCTAGATGATTCCTCTGACAGGGGTATCTGCCAAAACCCACTGTTGGCATCCATCTTGAAAACAATTTAGCTCCTCCCATTTGTGCCAAGGTATATTCCACTGATGGAATTGGATAATGTTATATTTTAACAAACTTGTTTAGAGCTGTCAGATCTACACAAATCCTTAGATCATTAGAAGACGGTTTGGGCACAATGACCATTGGAGCACACCAATCCGTTGGTCGCTCAACTTTTTCAATTACTCCTTTTTCAACCATTTGATCAAGTTGTTCTTTTGTTCTATTCAAAAGTGGAATGGGTATTCTTCTGGGAGTATATATAGCATGAGGCTGTGATTCATCCTTCAATTTAATTGTGTAGCCCCCTTAGAGTGTTCCGAGTCCTGTGAAAAGCTTTGGATATTCTCCAAAAGGATTAAGCGAATTCCTTTTCTCAATTGACTGAAGTCTTTTGATTAGGTTTAGAGATTCACTGGTTTTTCCGCTCAAGAGTGGTTGCATTAGTTGAGGAACAACAAATATTTCTCCAGGGATGCTTCTCCCATCTTTTTCTATCAAAGCTGTGAATTTTCCCATTACATGCAATTTAACCTGTCTAGGTCCTAAAAGTTGAATATCAGGTTTGCATAACTTCTTGTGAGCAAATTTTTTTAAATAAATCTCTTGGGATATTATATTTACATCCGATCCTGTATCCATTTTAAAAAGCATTTTAATCTTATCTACTCTTACATAAACCTTCCAATCATTTGAGTTTTGTCCATTCTCATAGATATTACCAACAAAATGTTAGTCATCACCTTGGGTGACTTGTCCTACTGTCTTATTGTAGCACACCTTTGCAAAATGTCCTACCTTTTTACATTTATGGCATTTAACTTCTTTTGCTGGGCAGTCTTAATATGGATGAAATTTTGAAGCACCACATCTTATACATCCAGATTTTTCAGGCTTGCTCCCACTTCTGAAATTTACTTTTCTTTGAAGCGTCTCTTTTCCCAAGTGTAGAATTGAACCTTCTTGGTGGTAACTTTTTTCATAGACTTGGTCTACATTGGCAGCCTGTGTTGTTGTTGACCGAAGAATAATCTGTTGTTGCTTCACACATTCTGTCTGGCAAGCAGCTTGGATACCCCTTTCCAAGGTCAAGTTAGGCTCTAGTTGCAACTTCTCTGAAAGTTGCAGATTTTTTACTCCTACAACTATTCTATCTCTAATAATTTCTTCTTTCAGAGATCCATAGTTACAATTTTCCGCCATTTTGTGAAGCACTCTTATGTATTCCTCGACAGCTACTCCATGCTGCTAATATCTACGATTAAATCGTGCTCTTTCAAAGATGACATTTCGTTTACCTATAAAGTGCTCTTCAAATTTTTAACAACTATTTCATAGTTGTGTGTGTGTTTATTTCTAAATCAGTTGAATTAAATGATATTAGAGCATCTTCGGCTTTTCACCTAATATGTAAATTAGAGCATTTACCTGCTCTTCCTCCTTTTTCGATTTTAATTCTGACGCTTTTCTAAAGCGTTCAAATATTTTAATCCAATTTGGCCATTCATATGGATTATTAAAATTAAATTGCTCTGGAGGATTTATATTTTGCATTCCTTTTCTTTTTTTTTTTTTTCGTTATGCAAAAATAATTCTTTTTGTTTTTACTAGTAATTAGATTAGGCTTAGGGCACTATCGCCAATTCGCTGCCACCATGTATGGTGTATTGCCTTGTTATAAATAAGAAGATACTCTTACCTTAAGGATTTATATCTTAGTTTTATTTATTTAACTATTTACAAGGTAATTATTAAACTTATAACAATCACAGCTATGGCGGAACTTTCGCCAGCCTAAGGTAAACAAAACAGTAATAATCGGATGATGATCACCTTCCCGATGAATCCGCCGGGTTGTCAGATCGTAACTTATTCTCAACACAGTCACACCCCAGACTTCGATAAAACATCTATAATATCAAAATATAAAAGAAAAGCATTTCATATTATTTTAAGAAATCTGGAGCTCCTTAGAGAATAAAAATAGTATTAATAGAAAAATTGACTTACCTGATGTATATACTCAGTTTAGAACCTCTAAGATAATTTTATTATTTATATTTTTTATTTTTTTATTTCATTTTAATTTTGTATTTTGGATATTAATTTGGTTTTATTTTGTTTAGAACGTATATCATAGATGGTTTATCGCCCAATAAGCTTGTAAGACGTCCGTGGCTCACCGCGACCTGCTGTGCTTCAAAACAAAAACCTCGTAAAAGATGGACGATTGGTTCATCGAAATATTGTATAAATAAAACTTATTAAATCCAAAATAAGCCTAATTAAAAATATATTTATATTATGGATGCATGATATCCATGATTATGGATATAGTCAGCGGATTGCTCTATATATCGTGTTTTAAAATAAAGCTTATTTTTTTAGGAATTATATATAGCTTTTTATTTGCTTAAAAAAAGTAAACCCTATATTTGCGTATATAAAATCTATATGCATAAAATGTATCGCACACCGAATTGATACTGAATTCGTTAACCTAATTAGAAACTCTGCTAGAAATGAGCAACTTCTAGCCGGAGCTAGACCGTCGTCCTAATCCCTGGCTCAAGGCCACTCTGACTCTCCGGGAGCCACAACAAAGGAATTCCTCATCCATCAGTGACCACGGGGAAGGAAGGAAGTTCACGGCCGTTATATTCACCTGGTGGCGCGCTGTGTTCCTTTGCATCTCACCGTATAGTCTTGTTGCACCTAATTATTTTTCAGTTAATTAGCATCAGGATTCATTACACTTATATATTATAAAACTATTTTAGAGGCGTAATATTCTTTTTTTAAAATAAAACAATTTCTACTGTCCTTACTGCGATGGAAAAATTAAAGGGAGGGCCTGGCTCATCAGTGGTGAACCCTCCCAGCGGTTTCGCCAGTTTAATCTACCATACCGCTGTTAAATTGCATTTTTGGAACTTCCTTTTATAGGTGACTGTTGTAAGACTCTTGGAATGGGTATTTTAGAAGAACTATGGACATAAGCTTTTAGGACAGCAGAATTAAATATAATTATAAATATATAAATATATAATATGCTTCGAGCAATCGCTCTTCCGCAAATATCAAATTGTGTCTTTTATTAGAACAATAATGTTATGATGTACTAGAGCGCCATCTGTTATCAAATTATAAAACTATTTTAGAGGCGTAATATTCTTTTTTTTTAAATAAAACAATTTCTACTGTCCTTACTGCGATGGAAAAAAAAAAGTAAGGACAGTAGAAATTGTTTTATTTTAAAAAAAGAATATTACGCCTCTAAAATAGTTTTATAATTTGATAACAGATGGCGCTCTAGTACATCATAACACTTATATATATTTTAGGCGTTAGACTTAAAAAATAGGGCAATACAAACTTGCCTCTCGCCACATCCTTTTTTAACCATCTGAGCAAATTCTTCTGAGTCTCGTGGGAGGAAGTGTTCATTGCCGCCAACCCTACTGTCTACAAGAACCTTGAGATTTCTCCTCGTTCTTTATTCTCAGTTCACAGACACATTATTCCTGATTGCGCTATCACCACAGGTCTCATTACGGGCCACACATGGATTGGGAACTTTAACAAAACAAAGCATATACATGCCCCAACATGCAGTCATTGTCTCTCCTCTCAAGAAATGATCACGCACTTATTTCTCGAGTGTCCCAATCTTGATGCTGAACGCTCACATCTCTATACCGCTTGCCTCAGATCCATTGGTTACATACCACTGACCTTAAAGGACCTGTTTTGGAAGGACAGACTATGGAAATCAATACTGAGATTTGTCCATGATAGCGGGTGGTTTACGTCCTCCAATATAACATCCTTAACTACGACCTAACCCTTAATCCTTCTGTTCTTTTACCGGATTTTACTATGCCTTTAACTTTTTTCCTCTTCCGGTTCTCCTAAACGCCCAATTTTGGACCTATTGCTTTCCCTTCTCTGCAACTGTACATGTTCCTCCATCATTTTACTTTCTATTTTTCTTTATTTATTTTTTACTTTGTGAAATCTTGTTCTGTATTTGATCTTCTTTTGCTACCCACTCCTTGCTTTACAGCTTTTGGGGAAAAATAACTAAAAAATAAATATGCGATGAAAATATAAAATAACTTTAAAAGAAAAAAAACCGAGTCTCGTGGCTCCACGGGAGCATCCTGGCTCGTCCAGTCTCCGAGGGTTGCGTCGGCCTGCTTGACATCGCGAGCCAGCTTCGGCTTGCATGCTTGAAGGGGTCCAAGCCTCACTGCGCGGCGCCGCCAACGGCTACACTTGGCTGGTCCGCAGCCGGGCGTGGCTAACCCCTCCGACTCCTGATGCTTGGCTCTCACCGAGGTGGAGGAGACTGCTGAGCCTCTGGGAGGCTTCCTCAAGCGTTCTCGAGCTGAACCACCGGGTTCTGCGTCCCGCCAGCCTGAGGTCCTTGCTTCTTCGAGGCGACAACAGGCTCCTGCGGCCGCCAGACTTGCTGGTTCCCGAGCGCTGACTTACTGGCGACTGTCGGTGATTTCTCCGATGGCGTTCCTGCCCTAGCACACTCAACGCGGGCCGCGCTCCTGGACGCACAGCACCTGCTGGCCTTCTGCCAGCGTCTCCTGCAGGAAAACGCCAGTTCCATCTATCATGCGGAGTACGAGGCGGAGATCATCATCCTGCGGAGATCGGCGACCCCCATTACCCACCTCACCAGCCAGAGGTCGCGCCGGGGACTGGATTCGGCACGGCTGCAAGAGCATCCTGTTGATACAATCAACTCTTGGAAATGCAAACTACATCCTGTTGATACAATCAACTCTTGGAAATGCAAACTATTTATATCATCTATATTTCTTCTTTTTTTTTGTTTGTTTAATAAAAATCTTTCTATTGACATTACTACAATGATAATTAATGGAAGGGTCTGGTGAATATCAGTGGTGAACCCTTCCAGAGGCTTCGCCAGTATAATCTACCATACAGATATAATATGTTGTGGGGCTTTGTTTTGAATATTAGAGCTGTATGGCTGATTAAACTGGCGACACTGCTGGGAGGATTCACCACTGATGAGCCAAGTCATTCAAGTATCATTGCAATAGAAAATTGTTTTGTTACAAAAAGGAAACATTTATGCTCTGAATAGTTTGCATGTCCATTAACAAATGTTACGCTAATTCAATCAAATATTGTTTTAAACAAATACTTTTTATTTGTCAGGATAAAACTATATTAGCAAAAGTCGTTTTAGGTAACAAGACTATCCCTATCCTCCTCTGGCTGGACTGGCACACACGCTCTATATATAGCTGGCACAAATAGGTTATAACAACTATGCAAATCGGGCCAAACATGCCACGAGCAAATATGCAAAGAGCAAACATGCAAATATACTACACACCTGCTTACATCCCCCTTTTTAAGAGATCTGAAATATATACATATACATTACAAACTTTAAATGCACAATATAATTAACAATGAAGGCGATCCACGGGTTTAACAATTCGTCCACTCCGTGTTCTTATCTGGCCGTCATCTGATTCGCCAGAGGGATAATCCACAGCTGGGGTCTTTTCATTTTTAACCAGTTTCCCCCCCCCCCCCCCCCCCCCCCCGAAAAGGTCGGCGTCGATGGGTCGTCTGGATATTGCACTGCATCTCCTTTTCGTAGATGGAACCTGTTTCGACGTATAGTCCCAACTGGAGTATCAACCATATATGACCTTGGTGTCGATGCCTTCTGCTTTAGAATCCCCCAGATTCGCATATCTGTAATCCAAACTGTGTCACCTTCGGATAGCTCCTCCATGTCCCTAGCTCCGCAGCGTCGATCATATCTGGTTTTCATATCCTTCCTCCTTCTCTCCTCCTTTCTTTTCAGGGTCTGAGAGTCCAACAACCTTGGATTAAGATTCTCTGGTGCAATTGGCAAGGTCGTTCGGAGTTTACGTCCCATGAGAAGCTCAGCAGGGCTGTAACCGTTCTCCAAAGGGGTCGATCGATACTCCAGGAGTCCAAGCGATGGGTCTTGATTTTTCTTGAGGATCAACTTAGCAATTTTCACAGCTGCTTCTGCCATCCCATTGCTCTGCGGGAATCTAGGACTTGAAGTAACATGTGTGAATCCGTACTGCTTTGCGAAATTTGCAAATTCACGAGCAGTTCCAAATTGCGTCCCATTATCGCTTACAACAGTTTCTGGTATTCCGTGTCGGGCAAATATGGATTTGCAACTACGCACCACCACATTGGCTGTGAGCCGATCCAGCTGAACCATTTCAGGAAAGCGAGAATAATAGTCAATGACGACCAGATACCACTTATTCTCGAACTTGAACAAATCCATTCCAATCCTTTGCCACGGTCGTGTAGGAAATTTGGTTGGTATCAAAGGTAATGCCTTGAGACGGCTTCCTGGATACAGACACTGCACTTTCTGACCGTTTCCGCGATCTCTTCCGAAATTCCAGGCCACCATACCGTCTCACGTGCGCGAAGTCTTGTTTTTGTAATCCCGAAGTGCCCAGCGTGCAACTTATCCAGGATCTCCAGTTTCATACTAGCTGGAATAACAAGACGACAGCCACGCATCAGTAGTCCATTTTGAACGCCGAGTTCATCCTTGACATGCCAATAAGAGAGCAGAGCCTGTGACATCTTCTTCTTATCTGGCCAGCCTTGCTCAAGGCAGTTGACTACTGCTTTCAGGGTCGTATCTTATTGTTGAGCTACAAAAGTCCTCGTCAACATCTCGTCTTTGTCGGTTATACACGAGAGAACTGCATTTATATGCGCTGAGGTTAGCCGTTCGTCTTCACCTCCCTCGGTTGTAAGAAGTGGTTGTCTGGATAATGCATCGGCGTCGAGCAGCTCCTTTCCAGGGATATGCACTATTTCGAATACAAACCTCATCATACGCATTCGGAAACGTTGCAGTCTTGGGGTCAGCGAACTCAGTAGAAAATAGAGGAATGAGAGGCTTATGGTCGGTCTCAATTCGGAAACGCTTTCCAAGCAGGAAATCTTGAAAACGTTCGCAAGCCCATATAATTGCGAGAGCCTCTTTCTCGATCTGAGCATATCGTTTTTCGGTAGGTGTCATAGTTCTAGAAGAATAAGCAACAGGTCGCCAGATTCCATTCTTACCCTCTTGCTTCAGTACCGCTCCCAAGCCGTATGAAGATGCGTCGGATGACACCATAGTTGGTTTCCTGACGTCGTATGCTGCCAAGATGGGTTGAGTCGTGAGCAATTCTTTCAACTTTCGGAATGCTCGCTCCTGGCTGCAATCCCAAACGAAGTCTTGACCTTTTACCAACAACTGGTTCAGTGGAGCCACAATTTCAGATAAGTTTTCCACAAAGCGTCCCAGATGGTTCACCATGCCAAGAAATCTTCTCACGCCATGAACATCGGTCGGAGCAGGCATCTTCGCCACTGCTTCGATTTTCGCTGGATCTGGTCGAATACCGTCCTCATCCAGTATGTGCCCAAGAAAATTAATTCTTGGCACGCCGAAGACACACTTGGCCTTGTTTAGTGTAACTTTCGCCTCTTTCAGTTTTCGGAGCACTAAACGAAGGATTCGATCGTGAGTCTTGGAGTCGGAGGCAAATATCAGGATATCGTCCAGGTAACAAATTACACCGTCCATGCCTTGCAAGATTATTAACATAACTCTCTGAAAATACTCTGGGGCGAGTGAGATTCCAAATGGCATCCTGCAGAATTTATATCTCCCAAAAGGAGTAATGAAGGTCGTTAAATGCTGGCAGTCCGGGCTCAACGGAATCTGGTGAAAGCCACTGTTCGCGTCCAGTTTCGAAAAGAATTTTGCTTCCCCTAGTTGCCCCAGCATGTGCTCCACCACTGGCATGGGATGCACTTCGCGCTGTACATGTTCGTTCAACCTTGAGAGGTCCATACAGAGTCGTATGTCGCCATTCGGTTTACCAGCAATCACAGTCGGTGCGCACCATTCAGTCGCAACGTTAACCCGTGCTATGATTCCCGCCCTCTCGAGCTCTTCCAGTCTTGTTTTGAGCCTTTCCATCAAAGGAATTGGTACCCGTCGAGGAGTATGCACAGCATATGGGTTTGCTCCAGGTTTCAATTTGATTTCGTAAGGGCTTCCGATCTGTCCCAGTCCTTCAAATACTTCGGGGAATTCCTTGATCGGGTTAATTTTCGTCGCAACCACTTCAATCCGCCTCGCCAGGTTCAAGAGCTCACATGCCCGGCGACTCAGAAGAGGTTCACTCAAACGACGAATGACATAAATCCTCTCCTTGATTTCATAACTGCCATTTCGCAGCGTTGACACAAACATACCCACAGTCTGAAGTTCGGAAAATTCAGCAGCTCTAAGATTGATATTACTCTCTACCAGTCGTTGTTGTCCCATTATCGTCTTGAAGAGACACAGAGGAACACATGTAACATCCGCCTGGGAGTCGAGCTTGAACTTCACCTGTTTCCCGTTCACCTGGATTTCTGCTGTCCATCGCCTCCTGCACTCGCCTTCATCATCATCGAGATTAGATGAATCCTCTACAGCTGAGACACCCAGGAGAAAACCAATTTCTTCATCCAGTTCAGAAACAGCTTTGACTTTCGCAGTCTTCGCCTGCTAATCTGGGCAGCAATTTGCAAAATGGCCAGTTTTTGAACATAGGTTACATCTTTTTCCTTCAGCACGGCAAGCCTGTCCTTCCCTGTGGGTGAAACCTCCGCATTTTGGACATCTTGTTCTTGTTTTGGCTGACTTTTCCTTCTTCCCCGAAGGCTGCTGTTGTTGCTTCGGTGAAAGTTTTCTCGAGTTGAACCTCACCTGGTTGACCTTTTGGCTTGTTGAGGGACGCTGCAGGTCGACTTGCTGCTGTCGAACGGCTTATTGCTGCCGAACCATTTTCACAGCCTTTTCCAAAGTCAGTTCGCTGTCCAACTGCATTCTTTCAGATAACGCTTTGTCCCTCACTCCAACCACTATTCGGTCACGGATCAACTGCTCATGAAGACTCTCGAATTCGCAACTATCAGCCAATTTGTACAATGAAGTGATAAATTCGTCCACTGGCTCTCGATCCTCTTGTATTCTTGAGTTAAATTTCGCACGTTCGTAGATAATATTCTTTCTTACACAGAAGTGGCTGTCGAACGCCTTGAGGACGGAATCAATTTTCGTTGCCTCTTCCTCCTTTTCGAACTTGAAGGTCCTGAATATATCATCCGCGCGGTCACCCATCAAGTACATGAGCAAATCAATCTTGTCCGCCTCCTCTTTCTTCTTCATTCCACTGACCACGAGGTATCGTTCGAATCTCTTCCTCCATTTTGGCCATTCGTTGGGAGTCGAGAAGTCGAAAGTTTCTGGAGGTTGAACCTGAGCCATGTTGAATTATCTTCCAAGGTACACCAAAACGATACTTTGCAATATACGGGTTCGTATTTTATCCAGTCACTGCTGCCACCATGTTTTAAACAAATACTTTTTATTTGTCAGGATAAAACTATATTAGCAAAAGTCGTTTTAGGTAACAAGACTATCCCTATCCTCCTCTGGCTGGACTGGCACACACGCTCTATATATAGCTGGCACAAATAGGTTATAACAACTATGCAAATCGTGCCAAACATGCCACGAGCAAATATGCAAAGAGCAAACATGCAAATATACTACACACCTGCTTACAAATATATTCCCCCTTTTTTAGCCAAAAAAAAGTATTCGATAGTTTAAGAACTCTCTCTTAATAACGATTTTGAAGGAGAGAAATATATATAATGAAAAAATATATATGTGGAAAAATAGAAGTAAAATAATACTTTTATATACTGAAATTGTGATAAACAAAATTCTTGAATTAAAAATGAATTTCACAAATTTAAACTATGGAAAAAAAAACGGAAATTCAAAAAGAAAAAATATCTATCAATGCTTCGGAATATATTATTATATAATTTCTCTTTCGCGGGCTGTAACTAAATCTTTATAATACTAACATATCAGCTACTACTATATCATTATCAATATACTCAAGGTTTAAATGCCGCTACCGAGAAAATTAGGAACAAATTATAGCTTCCCTATATCTCCTGAGAAAGGTCTCATTACCCCTGTCGAAAAGTAAATATTATTCCGCCATATATCCTTCTCACTGGGGTTTTCCTGGTTGTTGATGGCCCAGGTCGATGTTTATTCAATGCGGAAATCCAAATCGGAAAAATTCCATCAAATAATTGACCGTTTTAAGAAATTTATAGGAGGTTTAATAGTTAGTTTGGTCTCCGATTAAATAAAAATCTAATTTAAATTCGATAGAGGTGACACCCCCTATTGTTATGGATAGAGGTGAAGCACCCCATATATTGTCATTTATAGAGGTGAAGCACCCTATATATTGTCATTGATAGAGTTGAAGCACCCTATATATTGTTATTGATATAAATAAGGAGAAAGGTTAGTTGTATCTGATTATTTCGATTCTTGATAGAAATGGCACAAGATAAGTTGAATAACAGAGAATTTTTCAAATAAATATTTTCTAACGTTGTAGCTCGCCAAGGAAGCCTGCAATTATTTAAATTATGTTTACTTATTTGAAAGAGAGAACAATCGGTTATTTATATTTCCTTATAAAAACTATTTTTAAATATTCGAAATGCCTAGCATTATTTGTGATTTCGTGAAAGGTTGCGTTTTCAGACGTTCCGTGGAGAAATATATACTCGTTCATCTATTTCCTTTCATAATTCTTATAATTTAGATGAACGAGTATATATTTCTTTTTGGAACGTCTGAAAACGCAACCTTTCACGAAATCACAAATAGCAATAAGTACACAATCACTAGAGTAATAATAATAAGGCTAAAGAAAATTACGATATTTAACACATTAATCCAAAAATGGTTGTCAGAGAGAAGTCAATTTCTCAAAGGAAAATTTCCACAATAACCAGAGTACAATTTATTCCTTTATTCGTGTTTTCACGAAAAGAATAGGCTTAAAATGCATAAGAAAGCTAAATTCTTTCTCTCATGCCACTCCATATCAAGAAATGCAAGACTTTCAGCAAAGTCCTTTATGAGAAGTACCTGGCAGATGAAAAAAGGAAGAATTTTGTTACAACGGATGAGGCATGAGTCTACCACAATGGTAGCAACCAATCCCACGCCTTTCAGAACTGGTTCAAGCAATAAAAGGAAAGTTTTCTCGAAGGATTTCATGATTGCTGCAGGTTTCTGCTGTAATGAGATGTTTCTAATAAGGATATGATGGGTCCAAATTTCAAGACAAATTTTCAAATCTATCAAAGACTGGTCTTATTATTCGACGATGGTGTATCGATTTTGCATCGAAGTGCCTCAATATCCGTGTGGCTGCATCAGGATAAAGCCACGAATCATACCCCGCGTTCAACACGTCAATATCTGGACGAGAAGAAGTAGAAAACAAACATTTAGTACATCCCTTTTGAGCACATATCTGCCAAATTCCTAAACTTAGCCTCCATTGATTTTTGTATTTTTGACTTTTTGAAAGCGGCTCTTCGATCTGGAAAACCAAAGACGCTAGATTGTCTCTAGAAAGTCGTTAAGGACTGTTGGGATATTCCTGACTAGAATATCCTACGACAATGCCTTATTTCCTAGCAATATCGATGAAAGCCTGTAGCCAAATATCAAGGGTTGCACAATGGTTACACAAAGAAAACAATAAGTTCTACAAATATTTGTAAATACATCTCTCTCTTTTAATGCCTCAAAATCCCTCTATTAAAATTGGAAGATCTTCTGCAGATGAAACAAATGAACGTTTAATATAGTAGAAACAATATAATTAGTAAAAATTGATACTAATTTTTAACAATAGATTTTTAAATGCATATATTGTTTAAATGTTGTATTAAAAATAGCTTTAGAAATTAATATCAATTTTCATCGATAGATGGCGCGAAGCTGATAATGATTATAATCAGAATTTGATAAATATGACACAATATAATTATTACTAGATATATAGATGGAACAATATAATCTCAATATTCAATATATAGATGAACTAATATAATTAGTAAATTTGATAGAGTTTAAACAAAGTAAATTGTCAAAAAAGAATATTGTAACATCAGCCATTTCTTTATTGTCTCGGCATTTCGGTAAATCACTGCCATCTTCCTCAGGGGAAGGATACTCCGAATGTAAATTATTTCAAGAGTGTCTGAAATATTTCGGTCATATCATTGATAGGAATGGTTTGTGCAAGACAGTTGATAAAATTAGAGCAATCATGGGTGCTCCTGAACCCTTGAATATAATGCGGTTGCGTGCATATATAGGTTTTGTTATCTGTTATCATAAATTTATTCTCCAAGCGCTGCGGAAGTTTTGCCACCCCTATATAATCTTCTCAAAAATGAAACTAAGTAGAATTAGAGTCACCTAGTGTTGCCGAAGAGCCTTCAGAAAAATTAAAGAACTTATTCTTTATTATAAAATTTTAATGGCTTACGATCCTAAATTTCCAATTCGTTTATCCCGCGATGGAATTGTGTTGCTGTGTTATCGCGCATTGATAGTGAGGGAAATAAACGACCACAATTTATTTCAACTCGAGAACCTTATCGCAAGCTGAAAAGAAATATTCTCAAATTGATAACGAATGTTTAAGTATAATTTGGGCATTAAATAGAGAAACTAAATAATTATTTATTCGGAAGAGAATTTACACTTATAATTGGTGATAAGCCCTTGCAATATATTTTAAGTTTCAAGCAAAAAAATATCAAATATGTCTGCACACTTGCAGCGATGGTCTTTAATTTTATCCTCGAAAATTTTCAAAACTGAATGCACAAAGACTGCTGACCACTGTAACGCATATGTGCTCTCGAGACTCCCTCTAAAGGAATACGAAGAATTAGAATTAAATAATGGGCTGAATACAGTTCATATAATTCGCAACAGTGTGAAGAACTGCCGCTGACAACTAAACACATCAGGCAAGAGTCTTGCAAGGATTACATCATGAAAGTAGTTTATTATAATATCATATTCGGAGTTGATCCCATTTTACTTAAGAAAAGAATAGTTAACTATTGAACATGGAATTGTACTTCTAAGTACTCGGGCGATCATTTCAAACACAAATCAGGCAAGAGTCTTGCAAGGATTACATCATGAAAGTAGCTTATTATAATACCATATTCGGAATTGCTTCCATTTTACTTAAGAAAAGAAGAGTTAACTATTGAACATGGAATTCTACTTCTAGGTACTCGGACGTCCATTCCAAAGAAATATAGTGAAAAATATATAATGAAAACTGAATTTAATCAAGGAGACCTGGGTGTTATGAAAATGAAATCTTGGCCTGAAATATCATTTGGTGGCCTATCACCAAAACAAAAATCTAGGACTTGTAGAGAATGCGATTAAAATAAATCTACAATAAAACGGGAAAGTGTTTATAATTGGGAAACTGCTCCTGAGGCATTCTTACCGTGACAAAATAATCCTCAAGAGAGCACTGAGGAGATTGCCTGAGAAGAGGCTGTTTCCCCTTAGTGAAGGAGACCCCTCAGCGTTCAGGCCTACTCCTGGGACCTCTGCGTCAGAGAAACCGAGTTCAGTGCCTCCCTCAGCTAAGGAGCACAAGATACCAAGGCGGCTTCGTGTCAAAGACAGAAGACCACCTGACAGATTTAGTTTTGAAAAAAAGGAAAGGGATTGGTATATATATTTGGTCATAAAATTCTACTTGTACGATTGTGATATATTAAATATTGACCATTGACTTTAAATATTAACTTATCATCATCTTGTTTACTTTTATTTATTCTTATATTTCTAAATATTAAATGTAAGTTGTAATTTTTTATAATAAATAATTATTTTTTATATTTTAATTTAAATATAAAAATAATCATATTACACCACATACTTATTGGCAATTAAATTTGAAAAAAAAATTGCGGCGCTTCCTCTGTGCTGTTACATGTACACTTTATATTCCACTAGTTGAACCTGGATGTAATCTGCTCAACATTAAATTTTGTGAGTCAAGATCTCTAAACAAATACTTCAGTTCAGCATGACTCAGGAAATATGGAAGTTTGTCCGCATCATGTCTCTGATTCAGCATCTTCATCTTAATCAATGTCTGATACGTAGTTTCCATCGGAGAAAAACTCGTTTGTTTCTCTTTGTGAAGTGGGAGCTTTGAGCTAGAGGACGAATGATGAAAGAAGGTCAGGATACAACACTGGTTTGGAATTTTCATCATATCGACGTTTGAAAGGTCAACCACGCAGGAGAGTTGCCTTTGGTTAATGGTTCCCTCCAAATTCTTGGAATTGCAAACTTCATGGCCTTTTACCCTCTGTATTATCCTACAGAAGAACAATATGAAACTCGTGTTAACCTTAGATATCTAATTAACAACATCTTCCTTAATTTAACTTTAACATCAGGAGTTCTTTTGCAGTTCTCGCAGGTGAAACGAGGGTGGCCATATTTTATCCTGATATCCAACTGGTATTCCGAAATATGGCGTGTAGGCCTCATACATTCTCTGTGATACTTGTACAGGACACTTCTTGCTCTTGATAAATTCTCCGCAGAAGTAACAAAATGAGTTTCACGATTTTTTCAGATTCTTGCCGCCATTAACTACATAAAATATACATTTATCAGAGCATTTAAATGTATAATCACATATATGTAATGTGAAATATATAAAAATTCCACATTTAAATTTCCCGGTTATAAGAGAAACCTCTTTTGCAGCATACGAGGGTAAGATGAAAAGTTCTAAACCAGAGATGGCATTCCAATCGGCAAAATATTACGTTTCCTCTCTACGCGCGCATGTCATTAGTTGTTAGGACAAGTTCCAACTTGTTCGCTCGAGTAGTTTGTGTAAATGAGTCTTTAGAGTACACGTCTTGTGCGTGTTTCGTTAAAATGGATCAACTTGAATATTGTGAAGTTATAAAATTCTTCGTTTTAGATGAATTAACTTCTAAAGAAATTCATGCTAAGTTGACAAAATTTTACAGGAAATCGTTCCTTCAATTTCAACGGTTAAAAAGTGGACAGCTGAATTTAAATGTGATCGCACGTCGCTCGAAGATGACCCACGTGAATGACGTCCAAAAACTGTGACCACACCGGTAACTATCGAAAATATGTACAATATCGTGTTGGACGTTAGGTGAGTAAAGGTGAATGAGATAGCTGAGGCCGTGGGAATATTGGAAGAAAGGGTGGGGAACATCCTGCACGACGAATTAAGGATGCAAAAGCTCCGCACAAGGTGGGTGCCGCATTTGCTGAATGCAGATAAAAAGAAAATGCGCAAACGACATTTGCAGCAATATTTGTACATATTCAAGAGGGATCCGACCGTTTTTTTTTCTTTTTTTGTGGCGATTGGTCACAATAACTTCGTCGATGTCTGTCACTCGTTTTATTCCGATTCTATTTTTAGCAGCTAGTTGACTGCAATAGTTATCTTAAACCGGCACGTCATCAAGGGAACCACATAAGTGTCGAGAAAAAGAAGAGACTGAGTCTCTGACACACGCTTCCGTCCATCCAGACGCGACCTGAAAAATCTGAATCCTCCTATATTTACAAGAGCCTAGAGTTGAGATTCCAACAACCATCAATGTTCAAGTTCAAGGTTTTCCGAAGCGGGGTATATATATCGGTTTAAGTCGTGGCGAGAGAGCGATCTACGTCCTAGATCGGAGTTGAGATAGCCACGCCATACACTCGGCAAACCAAAAGTTGGCGTTAAAGCCTTTTCTCAACGCAGGTTATACGCCCTTCAGGCAGGAAAACTGAAGATGCATGCCTATTCAGAATCCTGAAGCCGCATATAGAGACTAGTCTCGCTACGAGGCTACCAGGCAACCAGACGGAGGCTTGATGTTTCCATATAAATAATACCATTCGAAACTGTATCCTGAAAATAGTGGCACCGTTAGTGAGGTATACGCGATATTGGTGATTCACGGAGAAGAGCACTATCCCGCTCGTCTAGGGAGAAACTACGAAAGAATTGGGACTACTTAGCTCCCGGCCGTCCTCATTAACTCCATTAGGGTTTCCTTAAGTTATATTAGTTGTCTCGGTGTCACAAGGTACGTCTGTGCCTTTATTTTAGACTAACTATCAGAAATGTCCGAGAGTACAACTGGGTTTAGCAACGCACTTGAGCCAGAGGTCTTTATATAAATCCTCATAATGTTTAACTTGTGAATTTGTTACGTACGTCAGAACTAAACGAAGGTTACCTTAAGGACCTCAAACTGCCGTCACATCAAATCAGATGGAAGCTATATCAGCGAATTCCACGGCTTTCCAGTGTTCAAACAGCTGTTAAATACGACATAGGAGACCCACGTCAAGGCTGAAAAAGGTGATGTTGACGTCATTACCGTGCTTCTTTGGGAAATTGAAAGGTACGGGTCTAACCCCCTTTGAATCTCGGACTGCAGCGTTGGTCTTGACAGGAGGAACCACCTGACGAAGACCGACGGCAGCCGAAGAGTGATACCAAGAAACTCCGTTCCAAGGTGGCGAGAGCAGACTCCAGGTGAGTTGACAGCTAACAGTTGAGCTGTTTCTCACATCGGTGGCGACCTCTTCAGACACGCCGGGATTCCCAGGAGAAGGGCATTTCCGGAAATGAATACTTCAAATGATGTTTGTTTTTTCGTCTAAAAAAAATTGAAAAAATAGATTTTTGCAGTGAATATTCTCCGAAAGAATTTTGTTTTTGACAATCAAAAATGATACGGCAAAATTATATTTTCATCATCATTTTCTAGATAAAATAAGTATTTTCTGACAATCAAAAATGATACAGCAATATTATATTTTCATCATCATTTTCTAACTAAAATAAGTATTTTTGCCTAGTACTTGATTAATTTTAATTTTTATTGTTTGAAAAATGTGACAAAAACCTCTTCTAGACTTAACTCTACATCCCGTTAAAAATTCAGCCAGATTAGTTAAGTATTAAGGACGTGCATAGCCCTGATAAATATATATACATATTAACATTAACAATATATATATATATCTTATATTAAGAAAATAGATTTGATCTAATAAAATATTTCAATATAACATATATATATATATATATATATATAAATACACACTTTAATATGTTATAATACCTTGATAAAGGTTGGCGTTCAGCCAAATGAAATATTGGTAAAACAAATGATATTTTAATCCAATATATGCTTTTTAATTTAAAAATATATATTGGATACATACGTTGACTTTAATTTATATAGAGTTTGGGAATTAGGAAATTTAAAATTTCATTCAAAAATGTTTATCATTTTTTTTATATAAAAACATATAATCTGTTTATTAAATATGAAAACACAACGGGTAGTTGGCGATCTATGGATACGGTCCAGAAGTTACCTTTATGTTACTACTACAATAAACACTACTTTTTTATCATCCCTACTGCACGTGATACAGGCCATGATAATCATGGTGGGTAGTTAGCGACTGCTTTTACTGTAAGTGCACCACATGTCTATACATGTGAAAAGCAGTTCGACTTTTGCACTTGCAAATATGCCAGAGCCCGTTTGGTTACTTGCACTCTCTGGTGGGGTTGGATTTTTGTAAGAATCGGGGGCCATTGAAGCTTTTTTTTAAATTAGAAAACGTTCCCAATGCGGGATTCGATCCCGGGTCATAGCAGTCGAAAACCAATGGTTTAGATCATCCTTCCACCAACCCCCTATAAACAATACTAATATACTCCACCATACCGCTCAAAATAAAAATATCAATCATAATATATTGATGAATTATTTCAACGTTACAAACTCTAATCCACCGAATTGGTTGATATTTCTAATCTGATCTTCGGACAGATGAATTCTTAAAGCTGGAATAAAAACATGAGCGTCAAACACCAGACGACTTCATTTTCTGACGAGTTCTAGGAACCGAACTCTGATTTCAATAGACTTAAGTAACTTTCTTTAAAAAAAAGTTAAAGCATTAAGGTTTCTATAAACAGTTTTGCAGAAATTCATATTTTAAAATAAGCTGCAATTCAAAAATGACTATTAAACAATCATAACAATCATTCATCAACACAGCTATTATCCTTACAATCATTAAAACTTTCCTCTATTTGGGTGAAGCAATATGACAAGACTAAAGTGTCGAAGTCTCGCGAACTACCCTCCCCCCCAACACCACATTCTTTTGTCTAATTGTCTGGAATTCTTGCCCTATTTCTGCGAAAATATAATTATCTAAATGAATATACATATATCTAGAATTACACCAATATTTGAAGTTTTAAAATTATAAAAATGAAAAATATACCAGCGAGCGGCTTCGCCCGGTTTTTACCCGAGTGAAAGTTTGCCTAACGAACGTTGTTTTAACAATAGTGCCTTATTAGTAGAGAGAGTAGAAAAAATCATCAATATATAATTGTATTCATATTTCTCTTGCAAAATATATAAATTATTTAGTTATTTGCTTAGTTTGAATAGGTTTTAGAATAGCCTATAATTTAACCTGCATTTTCATTCATACACCTACACTTGGCAAATTTGTGATTTTTTTTAATTAACAGATTTAATCGAAAATAGTTAAAGTAGTCCTTTAACCTTCTATCGCGCCCGGGTTTCCCCCGATTGTATATGCATCAGATAAAATATGTGTTTTTTTTTTTTTCAAATGATATTCGCTTTGTAAGTATATGTTAAGACCTGGCTTCGCCCGGAATCCCCCAGAGTGAAATTTTTCCCTACAAAAAATGATGCGTTAACATATATTATTATTAAGAAGAAGGCATCTACTGATCGTACAACTAAAAGTTGCTGATGGCTTTCTCCGTCTGTCAGAATAAATATGAACTATTCCTTTATATTTAATTATATTCCAGAATTTTCCAACTACTCATTTTTGATTAATCAAGAAACGCTTTTTGTGTCACGATCAGCAGATGCCCTTTTCTTAATTTATACATCTGATTCTAGTAAAATTTCACTTTTGTGCTATTTTCACATTATTTGGCGTTCTCACAAACTTCTGACTTAACTAGCCGTTTCATGATTTTTCAAGATGCTTGAATGACTTTTTTTTTTGTCGTTGAGGTACAGCTTGCATCACGCTGATGAGGGCCAACAGTCCGAAAAGCGTACGTGGTTAGTTTTTCTTGAATAATCAAGAATGGGTATTTGGCCAATTCTGGAATAATTAAAAATCAACGAATAATTGATATTTATTCCGAAAGATGGCGCAAGCTCTCAGAAACTTTTAGTTTCACGATAAGGAGATGCCTTTTTTAAATACATCATCTTGTATATATATAACATATATATATTATATTTAAAATAAAAAAGATATTATTTCTGTTGTTTTGGATCATCTTGATGATCATGCTATGGAATTATTTGCTGGTTCTTTTTGGTACTAAATGATATTGGTGATGCAGTCGTGGCTATAATAATAATAGTTTTGATCAGAGGTTTCTTTAATTGAGCTAAGTGATATATATGAATAACATAATTTGGCAAAAGTGCTGCCTGGCTTAAGGCGTAAGAATAAAAAAAGAAAAGCTTATTTACATAATGTACAAATTTTTGGGTCGGCCAATCGGGGAAGAACAACAATGAGTATTTATAGAGAAAGCACGACCTCTGGCGGTCGATTTAAACAGAGTATTTATATCTATGAAATAATATATATATGTGATATCTTGGGACCTCTGGGACCAGTGTTACCTGATGCTAGACGAATCTCGATGTCAACTCTACCGTGCAGTCGTGGTGGAAGGCGACACAGCTGGGCCAAAGGTGAAATAAACAAACAGAGATTCCACTAAGAAGCGTCTGACGTCAAGAAGGAATGGGATGAGCGGAGAGAGAGATCTTTAGAGCAAGTGTTACCTTGGCGGGATCCAAGCGCAGACTTCCTAACCTAGGTTCTCGATTTAACACCAAGACCTATCTTCTTTCCCATTGGTCGAAAGGTGTCACGTGGCCGTTTTCTATTGGCTGACCTACTTAGGTGTTACTTTCTAATTGGTCCGTGCTGATTTCTTTGTCGGAAGACATGTCCGGCCTTGCCCAGGAAATACTGGTCGTTAAGCTCAACTTTTATGATTTCCGCGATCATAAAATTGGCTGTAATTTTATTAATAGTGGTGCTGACTTTAAGCCTCTTTGCTAGGCCTTACTTCTACTCTCACCTAAGCCTGATTAGTTTTAACCTTAATTTTCTCCTGTTAGTCTCCATTCCTTCTATCTGTACAGTTGCTATACTTTATTAGATTCTTACGCGGTACAGATTGATGTTAGTTGAGGCTTTCTATTTGCAGTACATAAGAAGTTATATACAGTCATGGGGTGGAACATGTGGTAGTAGATATCTAGACTATTTACAACAATTCCATGGTCTTAAATCATCACATATATATATATATATATATATATTTTAAATAATATATATATATATATATTTATATTCAATAAACATTTATATACAAGCGAATGTGATCGGCTTCGCCCGGTCTTAACCCGAGTGAAAGTTTTCTTAAAGAATATTTGTTAAAAAATATGTTCGCGCGAACATCCACTTCCTACTGAATATGTTCTTGTCGAGATAAACTGATGTTTGTCACTATTCTCGACATAAACTACTGAATGAGCCATTGAATATTTTGCATGTAGGTAGCTGAATATATAGATTAACATATAAGATATCAAAAGACTAAAATAAGACAATAAACAAACCATATTTTTCCAAATTTGAAGTTATAAAATTTTAATTTTTATTAATATACTAGCGGATGTACCCGGCTTCGCCCTGGTTTTACCCGAGTAAAGGTTTGTCTAACGAATCTCTCGATAAAGTGAACATTTTTTCCCGTCTCCTTGAAAAATACTCGATAAGTTGAATAAAATCAATATTAATTGGTTCCCTCGGTAATTGGAAGTTAAAGGAATAGTATCTTGCCTTTGTCTTTCCTAATTTTCTACATTACAAAATCATCGTATCATCATGATAATATTTAGAGAAGATTGTTGAATTATAACATAAATTAGAATATTTATCTTGATTATTTTTAGGCGAAAAGTTATTTCAAAAATTTTATTTGCTAGAAACCTTCCCAGTACTATACTAAATAACTTCCCAAAGTTTCATGGCGTTCCAATGAGTGGTTTGGTCAGGCATAAAGGACACACACGCACACATACATTCATTTTTATATATATAGATACCGACACTAAAAGACTTAGCTTCGTCTGGCTTATTCCCTATTGAATGTTTACCAGGCGAATTTTTCGCCTTAACAAATATATTATTTAATTCAAATATATACTTATAACACTTCTATAATTAGTAGTCATGAGGATTACAATCAATGTAAATTATTGCTGTCATTACATTTTGTTTTTCATTTTCAAATTTTACTTTTTCAAATAATTTCACTTTAGAGCGATAATATAAGATGCAAAATCATAATATAAATAATATGTGTCAAAGCATTGTTCGTTGGGCAAACATTCACTCGGGGAGAACCGGAGCGAAGCCGGGTTGTTATATATAATTTTAAAAAATTAGTTGACTAAAAATACATTACTTTATTTTATACATATGCACACGAGTAAATCTCAGGAATTGCCCAGGTCATTCGGCTAGTGTAGAATAAATCGTGTAAAAGGATCCATTTTTTATCCCATAAATCAGGTTTTTTGAGTCTAATCGCTTCATGTAAACGACGAAGAATATCCAAATTTCCCCAATTGTATTATTGTTGAACCTTCTTCAAGAAATTAAAAGTGAAAAAGACCTTCAAAATCGAAGAAAATAACCAAAAAAGCTTTGATCTTTGATTTCGTTCTTGATTTTTTTGGGCCTTGGTTGTCCTCGTTCAATCCATTCACTTGAGTGGCGTTTTGTCTTTAGGCCATACGCGTAATCTTATGTCTCATACCCTATGATTATTTGTTTCAGAATATCTTGGTTATTCTAGTAGCTTTTCAAAAGGTTTTCTCAAATTAAAAGTATAGCCTTTCGTTGCTCCATTGTAAACAATTTAGGAGCAAACCGAGCTACTACTCTAACCCCATTCAAATATTCGCATATTGTTCATTACATCAATCCGTACGATATCTCTAATTGTTCGCTCACCTCCCTGATTATCATTCCAGGGTTTTCTTGTAAATGACTTTTAATTCTTTCGATATTTATCTGGTTTCTGATTATGCACGGTCGACCAGGTCGAACTTCTTCAAAATAATTTGCTTTTCCATTTTTTTTTTCAAGTTGGCGTACCAATCGAAAACTTTTGTTCTGCTTTAAGATTCATCTCCATACGTCTATTTAACACACACACACACAATTTTATTAAGACCACCGATCTTATAGAGATTCACGGCAGGAAGGAAGCAGAGATGGAGCTCCTATATTCTAGGCAGCAGAGAACCCAACAACAACCTCATCTTCAGACGCATGTCCACTGGCCACAGATTCCACCGTGCATACGTCAAGGTTAGCCTATTACTGAAAAGGCGAATGTGGAATCAACCGCTTTCTATTCTTCGCTTTCTTTATCCAAATGGGCCAGACAATCGGCGAATTCATCAATCTCCTCCGAACGGTGACTGGGGCCTTGTAGAATTTATATAAACCAAAGAGGAGACCTTGGTGAAACATCATTGTATTCAACAGTTATCTGTATTTGTTGACTATCGAATACCCAATAATTATTTTATCTGTTTCTCCAAGCAAAAGCAACCAAATATTAAATGCATGTTTTCATATTGTCAAGTAGCTCCATCCAGATGGGACACCTGTCAATCATCCCTGGACCCCGGGGGGGGGGGGGGGGGGGGGGGACCACGTGAATTATCTTCCCCCCCCGGGGTCCAGGGATGATTGACAGGTGTCCCATCTGGGGATGGAACTACTTAACAATATTGTATTCTGCTATTATATAGATCACACGTTAAAGGACAATCAGTTTTCCAGCGCTTTAAACGAATTTCTGGAATCGAAAGCCTTTTTCAAATCCACGAAAAATATGTAGCATTTTCTTCTCTTTCGGCTTAGGGTCATTTGAATCAAGGATAATAGAGTGAATATATGTTCTTGGCAAGAGTGTCCGCCTCTGAATCCGCCTGATTTTCAGGAGCATTCTCTATCCTTTCTATCTAGCTGCCTAGACGAGATTTAAGGATTGATGTGAATTGTTCTGCTATATTACTTAAGAGTGCGATGCTTCGATAGTTAGAGGGATCGTCTCGATCACCATTCTTAAAAATTGGTTGGATTACTGATTAATTACGTCTGTTTAATTAAATCATACGTTTAAAAAGCGTTCTACACAGAGTTTCAAACAAAATTTAACAGCGATTTGTTGCTCGATATAAAACTATCCAATTTTTAAAGAAAAATGTTTTTGAAGAAATTTTTGGCAACGCTCGATTTAGAAAATAAATTCGAATCACTTGCACTCGGAGGTAATATAGAGTAATATGGTGATATATTATTTAAAATCTCAGATTATGAAGATTATTATTGCAACGCGCGTTTATATATTGTCTTAATATCATTTTTAATACAGCCATGTTTCTCTACTTAATGATCACACCTTAATAAATATCACTATCAAAAACTAATGTTGTAGATTGTAGTGCAGCAATTAGCTTTTAAAACTAAGCTTCTATTGCGAGCCTATCGACAAATTTTAAAGACAGATCTATCATTTCAAATGAAAATGTCCAAATCCCTTCCAGGTTTTCTTACTTTTGAACAACGCGAATTTCAAAGGAACCTATTTTGGCTTTTTCAAGAACCAGCTCACTCCGATCAAAATTAAAAGAAAAGTGATCGCTGAGACACGGTTATAGGAATACGGCCCAGAGACAATGTGTGAGGAGGTTAAGGACAAATATGGTCAAAATTCCGCGGTTCGCCAAGTCAGATGTTATGGTCTTCCTTTTTAAATGACGCACTCTTATATGGATTTTGTGTTTGTAAGATTCCTGTTATTCCTCTCTCTCTCCACCAGACCTATCTCTAATAACTCTTTCCTGTTTCAAAATATTAAAATGGAAATGACATAAAATAAAATCATAGAACAATCTCAAGTTCTTCGATTCGGAAGGTTAGTGTACCTCCTCAATCAGGTTCCTCCAAGGCGATTGATTTATTAAGATCGTACCTTAAATTAAGTTTCTCTATTCAGTGAGAATTTTCGTGGGGAAAATAATGAGATGGTTCCCCTTGTCTTCCGCATGCCGTTGACCTAATATAATAGTTTCCTCCGCCTTCAGAAGCAGTTTCCATCTTCAAGGACAAATGCGCTCTTCTTCCTATAAAAAATAGTTGGAAACTTTCATAAATAAAATCATATTTTTAAATATCCCCAGTGTTGTTCGAGAGAGTATTTATGTTTGTATCAGTATTATGTGTGCCCTATATGAATTACAAAAATAACAAAGCTTTTATAGAGACATATTGTCTTGGAGTCACTAATAATAATAATAAAAAGAGCAATCAATGGTACGAGAGAATTGATTATGTAATTATTAATTATATTCTTTAATATTTAAAGGATAAACATTTCTTCAATTGGTAAACTGGAGATTGAAAATAATTCTTCTTGTACAGTCTGTACTTGAAGATGTATTTTCAATTAAAATGTTTAACGAAATAAAAGAAAGTTTCTTCTTCAATTTCAGATATTTGTCAAATATTGTTTCTTCGATCCCAGCTCTACCGTTTAAAAGACGATACAAAAAATACAAAAGCCTGTTTATTCAACATAAGTAAATGATACACAGCGCACCCTGTATGTTGAGGATGAAAGCAATCAACGTTATGTTTTTAAATAGAGAACAAATTTCTATAATTATTGGACTGAAGAGAGGGACAATAACACACACAAACATAATGAAAAATGATTTAGTAACTTCTAGTAAGAATACATAAAACGAATAAAAATAAATATCTGCGTGAAACAGCTGCCGTAGTAACCTATCTACTCAGTGATCCCCTACTGGTGACTAATCGCCTCATCGCGTAGCTAAGAATTCTTTCAGTAAAGATTGATTGGCGCTCGTGTTTTGTTGCAATGCAGATAGGTTAGAGAAACTCAAGCCCTGGTTAATCGACAAATAAAAAAGGCAAGGTGCTTCAAAAGCATCGATAAACTTCTACCATGCATTTACACCCACAACAAATCTGCCTGGATTAAATCTCAAGCCTTTCGCGAGTATCTTATTATGTTTAATCGATATATGGCTTCCCATTAACATATCCCCATTATAATAATTTTGTGAATTAAATTTTAAATTCTACAACCTATTAGGTAAAAATATATTGACCTTATATTCACATTTATCAACAATATTTGAGCCTAGCTATACCAATTTCTAACGCACAAATTTACCTTCCTAGTACAACATGGTGGTGGTATTAGTACTCTAATTTATTTTTATTCCATTGAAACAGGCCTCGGTTAAAGTAGGTGGATAAGAGGGTAACACGCTCGATTCCCGACAATAAGTCGGTGGATGAGAGGGTAACACGCTCGATTCCCGACAGTCATGAACCGGGATTAAATCCCGCGTTAAAAATTGTTTAATATGTGAACAACCTTCACATATTATTCATTGTTCAATTATCATGAACTAGGTTGCGTTTGCTGAACGGTACCTATTTATGTGAATTTGAACCAGGCCTCGGTTATATCGAACAGGAATTTTTCTGGTTCCCTCGAGTTCGTTATAAACGGGGTTTACTGTAATTAGATGTACAAGGGTCGGTCAATAAATGATGCACAACGTGACCTATATATATAGAAATAGAAGAGATATTTAAAAATATATATATTTATTATAATAAAAATAATATTTTCTGATTAAATAAACATGCATATTTTCATATAACAAACATAATTAAGATATATTTTTATTTATCAGATATACAGTCTGGAATAAACACTAGATTTCGACAACGATCAGTGATGGAGTTTCTGTTTAAGTCCAGAGACATTCCAACCATTGTAATTCCCTAGAAGCTGAGTTTGTGTATGGAAATGAAGTCATGAATAGAAGTACAATACAAAGATGGATTTCAGCACTTTCAGACTGATGGTTTTGATATTAGTTAAAAAGAAAGGCCAGGTAGACCAGTCCCTCTGTAGTGACGGATCAAAATTTGGCTCTAATGGAGGAATCGATCAAGAATAGCTAGCCAATGACGACTTATCAAATAAAGGTAAAAAACTTTCACTTTCTGAAGGAATTGTTCTTAAACTTATTAATGATCTTGGATATCGAAAATTATGTTGAAAATGGGTACCAAAACTTCTAACACGAGAAATGATGCAAATTCGAAAATAATTGTTTTTAGACCTTATGCAGATTTTTTCTGGAGAAACTTCTCAGATATTTGAAGGTGTGATAAAATATGATGGGACTTGGATTTATCATTATGATCCTTCTTTAAAACGTCCATGAATTCAATGGACCCATTAAACATCGCCAGTGAATAAAAAACAAGGCTTGCCTTATCCAAGGACAAAATCATGATACCTGTATTTTTGGATCAAGAAGAGCTGATATTCATGCACACTCTTGAAAGAAATTATTCTATCGAAAAAGAAAGGTATTGTGATCATTATAAAAGATGAAAAGATCAATTGAAACAGAAGGACTCAACCTAAAAAACCACCCAAATTAAATTTCATCATAATGCGATAATGCGAGGCCTCACATGACGCACCTGACTTTGACGAAGATTGCAGGGTATGGGTAGACTTTGATGCCCCTTACTGCGTACAGTTCTAACATGGCACCCTCAGACTTCTAAATTTTTTGAAGATTGAAGAGTTTTTACGAGGTAAAATATTTGAAACTGATGCAATTTTACTACAAGCTGTTAGAAGGTGGTTCAAAGAGTTGGATAAGGCATTTTACCAAATGGAATGTTGATATTATATATTGAATGATTCTTATATATAGAGAATTGTTAGAAAAGTTCTTATATGCAAGAGTTTCAGTTTTTTAGTTTGTCAATAAAAATTATTACCGAGATTGTATATTATTTATTAACCTTGTGTTATTATATTTTGTATGTATATATGTATACACACGTATAAATATATATTTTTATATTTAAATTGGGTAATTTTGTAATCTAATTATTACCTTACAACTCTGAACACTCGGATTTTCCTGGAAAATCTCTTAAAGATTTCTTGAAAAAAGCCACGGTTCACCTGTGCTGTGTGAGCAGAATAGTTCAAATTGACTGTTCCATTATATGTATGTTCCATATGTAAATACCTGTTTTTTTCCTCTTTTCTTCTTCCATCCATATTTCCAAATCCATATTCTTATTTTCCATAGGATCATTCAAATAATAATCTGTATATATTTATCATGTGTATATAATCCTTCTCCATTTTTACCCCTTTGTATATTTCCCAATTTCATAGGTTTCTCCGTCTTGTAACTCCAAGGAGAACCCTCTGTAAGACCAGTGTGTCTTAATAAAGGTTTGTGCGTGTGTATAATCTAATTATTTTAAATAATGATGTATTTCTGGAAATATTCATATCCAAAATTATTTATCGCTGAAATTCATACTACCGACTTATTTTTATTGAAAGCCAGACGCTTATTACGCTACAGAGATGAATTTTTCGTTTGAAAGGAAATATACAAAGACTATTCCCTAGTCTACTCCCAACCACCACGACTACCTATAAGTCTGAAATTTTAGTAGGATTGAACATGTAATTAAATGTCAGAATTCTAGATGGTATTGAGATATATTTACAATTTAATCACAAAATTTGGAAAAAAAAAATGTAGAAATTAGTTAATTCACGACACCATCCCCTCTCCGACCACTCATAATTATAAAACTGTATAAACTTTCATTGTTAATAGGATTGAGCGCGTGTATACAAAATTTCTGACTTCTTTGGGCTCAGAAACATATTAAAAATTGATTCCAAATTGGAATTCCAAATTCCCTACTACCCCGATCACTCAGAAGTCAGGAATTTTATCAACTTGCATTGGCATCAGGTTTAAGCATGTGACCAAATATCGGCTTTTAGCTTCTCCGTAAGTATGTATGTTAGAATTTTATTACATGATATTTAGACAGACAGATATGGAATCAAGCTAAATAAAAGCTTTTAAAAGGGCGAAGGTTACGCCGCAACATTTTTACGTACAAGGAAGTGGAATCTTTGACATCGCCGGGCGTCTTTTTTTTTTTTCTTTTTAAGGGGACACAGAGGCAATTTTGTTCACACTTGGTTATCTCGTGCGTCTTCAATAAAGGTCAATGTGTATCAAATATCTTTCAGAGTTATTATCTAAATCCCGATATACATGCAAAAAAGTACAACGTCTTTAAGTTTTATCATGAGTGTAAGCAAAATACGTGGAACTTTCTGACTTTCTCATTAAAGAACATAAAATTCAATATATATAATAAAAAAAAATTCTTGTCCTTCAAGAGAGAGAAAATATTTATATTTCTATGAAATCTAGCGTGTAATAACGCGTATGGAATCCCCAACACGTCTTCATGATTTTAATCACCCAAATCGTGTTTAGAACACTCACACTAGGAGAAATATATATATTTTCAATTTACATATTTTATAAACAGTCCAGGAAATTTTAATGTTTATAATATGAGCTTCTATTAACTTTCAGAGGTTATTAAACTATAAAGTTACTTAAACATAAGGCATTATAATGCATAATCTATATACAATATATGGAACTATTTATAGATTTTTTTTTTATTTTACAAATAAAGTGCTTTCTACTGTCCTACTGCGATTGAAAAATATTGGGAGGCTTTGCTCATCAGTAGTGAACCCTGGAGGGGTTTCTAAAGTTTAATCAACAAATATTATATTACATACATGCACGCGATATTGTATTGGTAGAAAGTATAAGTAGAATGCCCAGTACAGTAACAGATGCATGCATGTATTGCGGTCTTGTTGATTATACTGGCAATATCGCTTGGAGAATTCACAACCGATGAACCAGGCCCTCCAATATTTTCCGATTACAATAAGGCCAGTAGAAAGCGTTTCATTTTTAAAGAACAAATCTTGCTTATAATAGCTCCATATCTTTTATAATGAGTTTATATACGAAAATTGTATAGAGATCCAGAGTAATTAAACACAATTTTAATTTTATTAGCTAACTTTAATTCGGAGACGGGCCAGAGGCGAGCGCGGGATAGTTTTCATTATACTGTGCTCACCAAATATAATATTCAAATATATTTCCAAAAAAATATATATATATATGTAATATTGTTGCAATGAGCATCCACACGAATGCGCCATTGACCACCGGTGCCACTGTCATCCTTATGCATCTGCATGCTGATGTCCTCAGTTATCCTGTCGACTTTCTGTAATATTGTTGCAATGTGCCTACGTATGGATGAACTGGCAGTCGTGTACGTGAGGCGAGTGTTGATGATCTTCCCACACGCGGACAACAAGAAGCAGAGGCAGGGCTAGATGTTAGCACAAAGAGGGATCGGGGAAAGCCCACGGGACAGAGGTAGAGGCCATGACACCAACTTTGATGTTTATCACCGAGACATGGAGGGAGAGTGTGTGAGACAGACAGGCTGAAGCGAACTGCTGAGAAGCACCCCCTAGAACATCTGCCGACCCCCTGCCAAAACTTGTCCTGTTTTGGGGGGTCTCTATAAGAATGTCCCTCGGGACCCCACATGGGCTGGGCGTTGCCTTTTTCCACCCCTCTGTCCCTGCTGTCATCAGCTGACCGCTCTCTTTGGATCTTTATTTTGACGTCACCAATTTTAGTTTATATACAAAAAGGGTGTGCAGGTTATATTAATAAAGATATAGCATATATACAAAATATGGGGGTGGTAGCAAATAGAAAGTGTCATTATTATACAGTTTAAAATATACGATAGAATGTGCCCCCGGTGATGAAGGTTTGTTTGGGGGAAATGAAATAACCTGAATTATGACCTAACAAACCTATTATAAAATCAAAAGAAATAATTTGGGCACAAATTGGTGAAAATTATTATAAGTATAGGATAATAAAAAGGACAATAATATAATGATGACGTCTCAATAAGATATAGAATATGATGAAAGAAAAAATACATAAGAATAAATGATAAAATTGAGAAAATATGCAAGATAAAATTAGAAATGCCGTAAAAGTAATTTATTATAGAAAAAAATTGAGAACCCATTGAATGAAAAAATAACTAAAATAAAAGCATAAAACTATTAAGTTGAACTAAGATTATAAGTTGACGCAGAGGGTTAATGAGGATATATGGGATGTCTGAGTATGTTCCTGCAAAGAAATAGCTTAATGAGTTCTGCAATTCAGTACGAACTTGTGTTAGTGAGGTACTGTTTTCATTAACAGAACGTTCCTGATGTTTCGTTTGCATCATCAGTTCAGACTAGCAGGGAGAGGTATGTAGGTTGAAGAATGTGGAAAGGGAAAGGTAAACGCAAGAGATGTACTGCTGCCAATAATGATGGTACCCGGCTTGTATGATGAAAAAAAAAAGATTAAACGATAAAATGATAAAAATGATGAACCGGGTAAAAAAAAAAGAAAAAAAAAAGAATCTAGCTGGGTGTCCTGAGCTCACTATTGGGAACGATATAGGAAGGATGTTTCCAGTTTGATTAACAAAAAAGATTTCTGGCGAGCAAGAATCTCTTGAGGGGAATATATGAGATTGGGGAATGAAGAAAGGGAAGGTAGTTGCAAGGGTTGTTCTGTTGCCAATGATTATTTCACCCGACTTGAATGGTAATAAAAAAATATAAAAATATAAATGATGATTGGTAATGATAAGCCGGGTGATAAGAAAAATAATCTAGCTGGGTATCCTGAACTCACTATTGGGAATGATATAGCGAGGAAGGATTTCTCAGTTGGATTAATCAATGAAAAAAAAATTAAATGCAAGGCGAACAGGAAGCCCTTGTGGCAATGCATGAGAAGGTATGTGCAGGGGAGGTTAGAGACGTCAACGATAAAATTAGAAAAACGAAATAGATAAAATATATAAATTCAAAAATATCTTAAACTATTAAAAATATTTTTAATGTTGTCAATATATTAAAAGCTTTAAAATGATGAGAAAGATGGTTGAAGTTATAATATGTATGTAATAAGCCTAGAAATGATGACAAATACGATTTGAAGAAAAAAAAAGATATAATTAGTTGTTGATGGCTGACGGCATTGCTAATGATGGTTAAATGAAACACAAAATAATAATAAAGATTAATACACCACGTGACATTGAAAATGGAACACCAAGAAATAGTGGCCAGAAAATTATGCAACTTTCAGGGTAGACGCGCCTAACCGAGTTATGCAAATGATGTAAAATGCGCAGCTCTCGTGCGCACATGGAGTAAGATATAAGGGAAGGAACTTGCAGAAAGGACAGTATTCGTGTCGTTATTTCTTCAAGGAAAATAATTGTAGAAATTTTGTTCTTGTGTCAAAAGACACGTGTAATAACAGAGAATGCCAGGTCATCGTAAACGGAGGCAGTTCAAGCAGACAGACGCTTTTACGAGGGGCATGGTGATCGGACTGAAAAGGGCAGGTTGGTCCATACGTCAAATCGCAGCTGATACACACCTTGGTGCGTCCACGGTGCACCGACTGTGGAGAAGATGGTTGGAACAAGGAAATGTGGCAATTCATAGGAATGCCGGTGCAACCAGAGTGACGTCAGCACGTGTGGATCGGCGTATCCTTCGACAAGCAGTGGCGGCCCCACAAGCCACTTGTACCGCCATCCTGCAACATGTGCAAGACACCCTAGATCATTCCATCTCGACCAGAACCATTTCCCGTCGATTGGTTGCTAATGGCTTGCACTCATGCCGTCCGCGAAGAAGACTGCCATTGACCCCACCGAATAGGCGCCAACGTTTGGAATGGTGCCGGGCTAGATCGACGTGGATGACGGAATGGCACAGGGTCGTGTTCTCAGATGAGTCGCGTTTCTGCTTGTCCAGTGATAGTCGCCGTGTACGCGTGTGGCGTCGACGTGGAGAAAAGTCCAATCCGGCAGCAATTGTGGAACGCCCCACCATGCGACAACGTGGAATCATGGTTTGGGGCGCAATCGCGTATGATTCCAGGTCACCTTTACTTCGTATTCAGGGCACTATGACGGCCCAACGATACGTTGATGATGTGCTGCGACCGGTGACACTCCCCAACCTTCAGGGGTACCCAATGCCCTTTATCAGCAGGATAACGCCCGACCGCACACTGCTCGCATTAGCCAACAAGCTCTGCAAGATGTACAGATGCTTCCCTGGCCACCGTACTCTGCTGATCTCTCACCAATCGAGCACGTCTGGGACATCATTGGACGCCGTTTGCATGCCTTGCCACAGCCGCGTTCAGAAGACGAACTGTGGCAAATGGTTGAGAGGGAATGGAGAGCCATCCCTCAGGACGCCATCCGTACTCTGATTGACTCTATACCTAGACGTGTTGCTGCATGCATCGCCGTCCGCGGTGGTCCTACTTGCTACTAAGTCGACGCCGTTCTCGCTCTGTATTATGACTATCATTTTGAAATAAAGATCACTTATTGTTCGTCCCTGTCTCTCTCTGTCTGCCGAGTTTCATCACTTTCTGGCCACTATTTCTTGGTGTTCCATTTTCAATGTCACACAGTGTATAATTGGTTAATGTTAAAATGTTTTATACAGATCTAAGTTTGAATCAATTAAAAAGTAATGGGGCAGGTGAAATGAAGAACTTAATGAATTTACAATAATAATGCTATTGTCATAAATTCGGGTATTGATTGAGTAGCTAATTTAGTGGGAGAAAAAAAAACGGAGATAGTGTTACATTAATAGGGAAAATTATCCTACCAGATGGATTGATATCTTGGATGAGTCTTGCGGAGTGGGCTGCGATGAGGCTAGGTGATCACTTTTTGCGGTGGTTGCCATGGGATATCGTCGATGCTGGTTGGCGGGGCAATGCCAGGATTTCTCGATGAATCTTGTCTGCCTGTTCGAGCCGATGGAGGAAGATGTTCGTAGCGCAGGAGATGTCGATGGGGGCGATGATGACCTGCTCGATGCGAGGTACAGCTAGTCCTCGCATGGCGTCTTTGAGATAGTCCACTGGATCGTCAAGGTGGAGGGCAAGTAGAAGGAGCATCCACACGAATGCGCCATTGACCACCGGTGCCACTGTCATCCTTATGCATCTGCATGCTGATGTCCTCAGTTATCCTGTCGACTTTCTGTAATATTGTTGCAATGTGCCTACGTATGGATGAACTGGCAGTCGTGTACGTGAGGCGAGTGTTGATGATCTTCCCACACGCGGACAACAAGAAGCAGAGGCAGGGCTAGATGTTAGCACAAAGAGGGATCGGGAACAGCCCACGGGACAGAGGTAGAGGCCATGACACCAACTTTGATGTTTATCACCGAGACATGGAGGGAGAGTGTGTGAGACAGACAGGCTGAAGCGAACTGCTGAGAAACACCCCCTAGAACATCTGCCGACCCCCTGCCAAAACTTGTCCTGTTTTGGGGGGTCTCTATAAGAATGTCCCTCGGGACCCCACATGGGCTGGGCGTTGCCTTTTTCCACCCCTCTGTCCCTGCTGCCACCAGCTGACCGCTCTCTCTTTGGATCTTTATTTTGACGTCACCAATTTTAGTTTATATACAAAAAGGGTGTACAGGTTATATTAATAAAGATATAGCATATATACAAAATATGGGGGTGGTAGCAAATAGAAAGTGTCATTATTACACAGTTTAAAATATACGATATATATATATATATTTTAAATGCATATATTGGATTTATAGTTATTTTATTGTTCCAATATTTAGAATAATATGTATGCACACAATTATTTATAATTACACTGTTGTATATAAATCTCTCTCTATTTCATAGATAAAATAATACTCTATAATATTAAATATAATTATTAGCTCTATATATACTGAATGCAATGTTTAAATCAATGATACAATTCTTTCATTGGCCTTGTAGAACGAGAGTGGTGTACGTGTGCTCGCATGCTCTATTGAACCCTCGAAATATTGGAACACTATTAAAACTAGAAATCCAATATATGCATTTTTTTTAAATATAATTTTAATTATGGATTGCCAAATCTTCAAAATACATATACATATCATTAACTTACGCTGCAGGTAACTTTTTGGCCAAATTTAACGATATTCTGATAGTTAGAGTGAAGCTAACAGCAATTTCGTAGTTTTATGCCTCTTATTTCATATTGTAACAAAGTATTTATTAATTTTATTATTTTTATTAACAGAGTGGTTATTTTTATGATTATGTTTTGCTACTCTGTAAATTTCCTTCGTAGCTTATTTTTTGTTTACCATTCATAGTTTGTCCTTGCCTGAAATAAATTGTTGTCTCCTCCCGAAGTTTTTGTCTTCCCTAATTTTCCACGTGGCAATATCATTAATATAAGATTCCCTTGAAATATACTACCATATACATACATTAATATTTTATTTATATCTATATATAAAAAACTATAAAGCATTATTTATTCATACTTTGTTCATACTATAGATAAAAAGCTTTATTGTCGTGCTGAAATTCTTCATATAAAATTTTCCAATGGCAAACCCTCTATCGAACGTTAATTAAAAAACAATATATATATATATATATATAAATACATTCGAACTTGGATAATTCGAAGCCCAAGGGACCAAAAAAAATTGTATTATCCAAAAATTCGAATTAATAACAGAAATTCTATTTATAGGAAATTCTAGGGACCAAGATAAATATTTAAATTAAAGATGTTCGAATTATCCAAGTTTTACTGTATACATATTATCCAAGTTCTACTGTATACATATATATATAGATGGAAAATTTGCCGGGAGGAAATTAATCCATGGAAGCAATAATCGCCTCTCCCGTCAAAATAAACGTCAGAATCTGACGCCATCTATTGACCGTCGCCGCAACTAGCGGCATCGGGTCGGTGACAAAGCCACAACACCAACTTTGGCAAACTGATAAGCGTCCACCTAGAGACCATGGTTTCGGGCTAATGGCCCTCGTTAGTCTAGGGCGGACTTTATTCCATGAGATCCACACGGGATCTAATGGAATCCTCACAATCTACCAAAGAGGTGTTTTGCTGGCAATGTGGCTGGGCCAAATCTATTGGCAAAACATAGATGGCGTCAGATTCTGACGTTTATTTTGACGGGAGAGGCGACCATTGCTTCCACATATATATATATATATATATATATATGAAAAAACAATAGAAAAAAATAAAAGATAAGTGGGTCAGGTGTTGATATTAAAAATAAAGAAGGCATCTTCTGACCACGAGTACATGTGCTTTTTAGATGGCAGAGTGAAAAAATAGTACAAATGTGATATTGTACTGGGATAAGGTGCATAAATTAAGAAAAAGGCATCTCCTTATCGTGCAACTTTTCTTGATTAATCAAGAATGGGTATTTGGCCAATTCTGGAATAATTAAAAATCAACGATAATAGTTGATATTTATTCCGATAGATGGCGCAAGCCATCAGCAGCTTTCAGTTGCACGATGAGGAGATGCCTTTTTCTTAATATATATATATATATATATATATACATATTATTCTGAAAATAGAGCAATCCATATTGTTATATTTGTTTATAAAGGGCACATCTTGGATTCAATAAATAATCTTTTTATTTCCGATACCCCGATGGGCCAAACGACCATCTCCTTCTAGGATCTCATCCTTTTTCGCGGCGATGGTCGTTTGGCCCATCGGGGTATCGGAAATAAAAAGATTATTTATTGAATCCAAGATGTGCCCTTTATAAACATATATACATATGTGTGAAAAAATGATTTAAAAAATAATAATAATAAAAGGTCAGGTGCTGGTATTAAAACCCTAAAAAGGCATATCCTGACCACGAGCACATGAGCTTTTCAGATGGCAGAGCGCCATCTAGTGGAACAGAAATCAACTAAACGTTGATTTAGCCTGTTCCCTGATATTTGGTCAACACATTTTCTTGATAAATCAAGAAAAGCAAACCACGAACGCGTTTCGGGCTGTTGGCCCTCGTGAGCATGATGCAGGCTGTACCACTGCGTCCAAAATTGTTTTGGTCCCAGACTTCTTGAGAAACCAAGAAATGGGTAAGCTAAACTTGCATAAATACACTCACAAACATGTGAAAAAAATAAAAAATAAATATAATTAAAATATATATATAGAGAGAGAGAATTTTTGTGACATTCAAGATGATATCATATTATGGATTCGAGCATGCGAGATTCATTGACATTTATATATTTATAAAAATGCTTATATTGCATTTCTAATTATTTTTTTATTAAAATATTTATGCACATAGAAATTATTTAGCTCCCTCGAATGTTTTCTTCAAATAAAATAATTTCCTACTAACCTTTCTGCAATGATAAAATATTAAGGGGACTTGGAGCTCATTAGCGGCAAAACCTCCTAGAGGTTTCATCAGTTTAATTACAAGACCGTTCTATATAATAAAGTAAAAGTAGTTATGAAATTGTTTTTTATTCGAAAAAAGAAACCATCGCGATAGATAATTTCTATTTCTAAATAAAGATGAAGCGATTTTATATTATAATTAAGCAATTGAAAGCATATCTTTATATTGGTTTTTAAAATACTCCTTAAATTGCCTATTTGAAAGACAGGAGAGAGATAAAGATAACACGGGTTCTTGGAGAGAAAATCACCAACTAGCCGGGAATTGGCATGGGAAAGAGACGGTAAACTATTATTAAATGTAATATTCAATATTTCTATCATTGTGTGTACGAATAGTCTGGAGGTAATTGTTGTTTGTATGCTTCTTAAGAGAGATTTATTGTAAGGCTTTCCGCCCGTAACCTACTTCTGCCTCCCCCCCTCTAACCTCGACCTACTTGGCGTCAGTGGGTGACATCACCTTCGGCATAATTAATTGAACGGAAATATGCAGGCATTATGAACCGTCATCCATCTCCTGCCTTATGACATTCACATTGTTAGGTTTGGGGGGAGGGACTTATTTATTCTAGAAATGTGCAATATAATACATTTTCACACACAAATATGAAAATTTAAAAATACATATTAATGTCTTCTTGCTATTGTATTATATTTTATGCATATATTACTCTATATTCTGTTATTATTTTTTTAAATAAAAAAATATAATCATATAAACTCTCTTATTAAGTTATTTAAAGCATGTATAATAAAAGGCTTAGATCTAAATTACCTATTCTTAAATCAATTTGTTTTTAAAAATTATTTTAGTTGTTCCAAAATCACTTTAATAGGTACCGCTCAAAAAGAGCAACCTAGTTTATGATATTTTCAACAGTAAATAACTTGTGTGAGTTATTCACATATTAAAACAACGTGTCCAAACGCGGGATTCGATCCCGGTTCATGGCTGTCGGGAATCGAGGGTTTTGCCCACTCGTCCACCGACTCTTAATTTATTTTAATTGTAATATTTAATTCACACACAATTTATAGAGAAATATGTGATGGTACATCGAAAGTTCCGGTGGCTCTCTGTGCCGCGCCTTCATAAAGAGTTTCTCTGTTATCCGCTTGAAATACTCGTATGTCTTGATAATATGGAGAGGATTCCTTGCGATTAAATTTTAGAAAAATCTTCGCAAGTGATATTGAAGCAAACAAAGCCTTTATTGTCCACGTGTTTTTTTTAATTAACCTGAAACATAATTATATACAGTACAAGTGGTGAATTCATTCTAATTTTCTCTATGATAATGCCAAAAGACGTTTATCTTCTCCTTACTAAGACTCTTTTGCTCCAGTCTTTTGTTTTACTGAATCATTTATAGATTACCTTGTCTATGAAGATATTATATTCCTTCGTGGCATTCTTTTTATTGTTCCAAAAGTTTACAATTCTTTATAATTCCTATCCTTAAAGGAACAGCCTTTCAAATGAATTCATGCAACCTAAGCGCTCATTTCCAGTAGGTCTCATGGGTTTTTAATCTATCAATATCTATATATGTTTCTCTTGAATATTGAGCAATCCATATAAAATTATCAATCAAATGGATTATTTTTTATTAAAATAAAATAATAAAATGTTTTATTTTGATGCACACACACAAAATATGTCATTTGATTAAAATAAATACAGGGTGTCCCAATATAACGGAGTTAATATTTAATTTATCCTATCACGAAATTTATCGAACCGTAATAAATTAGTTTATGTTTTGTGGATTCTTTATGTTTTTATTCTCCGTTATATTAATTTTCGACCTTGTGCCAACCTATATTGTTGTGTTTTTAGAATGTCAAACAAATGTAGTGCAGTTGTTGAGCTGTTTCGTCAAGGAAAACGTCAATGTGAAATTGTTCGGGTTCTCAAAGTGCCTCAACAAACTATGTCCAAGGCAATCTATCGCTTCAATAAGCTTGGCCATGAAGGCGACCGTGCAGGAAGAAGAAAGCGCACCGCTAACACTTCCGCCAACCGTAAGATCATCAAAAAGTGATTTCAACGAAATTTGAGGGTGTCCAAGAGAAGAATCGTCCGTGAGACCGGCAAAAGCAAGTCATCGGTACATCTCGAATAACGAAAAAGGAACACAACCACAAGGCGTACAAGCTCCAAAAACTTCAGCTCTTCACGAATGAAAACAAGCGCGTACGGCTAGAGAGATGACGCCAACTCTAGCATTGGGCCACTGGTCAACGACGGGAGGGCATCCTCTTCACGGTCGTGAAGCTTTTCACCTTTAAGCAGGCGCACAACCACCAAAATGACAGGAGCTGGTCCGCTGAGGCTCCCGGCACGTCGGCCATCGTCGAACACCGCCAAAATCCACAGTCGGTTATGGTATGGGCCGCGATTTGCGCCAGTGGCAAGACACCCTCGTTTTCGTGAATCAGAAGGTCAAAATCAACCAAGAAGTGTATCACCGCAACATTCTCGAGCCCTGCGTACTCCCGTGGGCTCAACAGCACTTCGGCGATGCGGGTTGGATGTACCAGCAAGACTCCGCGTCGGCTCACAAGGCGAAATTGAGTCAGGACTGGTGCAGGGCCCAAATTTCAGACTTCATCACGTCGGCGGAATGGGCGCCTTACTCATCTGATCTCAACCCGATGAATTACAGCGTGTGGTCCATTTTGCAGGCCAGGGCCTGTGCTACACGCCACAAAAGTTTGAAGTCTCTGAAGTAATCGCTGTGCTGAGAATGGGACCGATTGTTGCCGGAGGACCTGCGGCCCATAGTCGAAAATTTCAAGTCACGTTTGGACCTGTGCATCAACGCCAAGGGAGGCCGCTTTGAAACCGGCTGAATAAATTGCTAGTTAGTATCCAAATTACTGTTATGCATTGTGTGCTAATTTTTTTTTTGTTTAATAAATTATGAATAAAAATGTTTAACTTCGTTATTTTGGGACACCCTGTATATAATACCAAACTGTATCAAAAATTCGTTCCCATATAAATAAGATTTTATATAAAAAAATATACATTAAAAATAATATATATATAAACAAAAATTATTTTTTCATTGAAGTAAAAAGCGTCAATTTCAATAAAAGCCAGCCACATTTTTGCCAGGTTTTCAATTTTCTGACGAAACCATTCTCGGGGTTTAAAGTCAAAAAATATTTCGACGTCTAGGAATGTTTCAAAGTGTCTTTCCCTTAGAAATGTAGCTATGGGCCGAAATAATGCATAATCAGATGGCGCAATATCCGGGCTATAAGCAGGGTGAGGTAGAACTTCAATACCCTCCAAATCCTCTATTCTATTCGTTATTAACCTAGCTCGATGAGCTAAAGCATTTTCATGTTGCAGGAGTACTCTCTTTCGGTTTATCAAAGCAAGGTATCGAGTCTTCAAAACTTCATATACTCGGCTTAGTTGTTCTGAATAGAGATCAGCATTAACCGCACGACCATCAGGAACAAGTTCGTAGTGTACAATACCATCAATGTTCTACCATAAAGACAACATCACTTTATGGCAAAAGCTATCCTGTTTAACTACAGGTTTAGTCTCTTGATTACAGGGTACCCTTTGTCTTCTTGTTCCGGGGTTAAGAATATATACAAGTATCTACTTTTCATCCCCAGTTACAATCCGCTTTCAAAACCGAAGATCTTTCTTTCGGATTTTCTAACAATCGTTTACAGATATCGACTTACCTCTGGGACTGGGCTATAGTCAGGTCGTGGGGATCTTTTCTTGGGTGTTTGCTAACAAAGTGCAGCTTGTGCAGAGTTCGGTTGATTGTTTCTTTGGATGGTTCAAGTCTGGCTGACACTTCACGCGTAGATTGTTGTGGGTTGTTCATCACCATTAATCGTAAGGTCTCAATATCCGTCCCATGTGGTCGTCCAATTCGTGGTTTGTCTTCAAGGCTGATGTCTCCTTCTCTAAACCTCTTGAACCATTTTGAAGCTGTTCTTTTATTGACTATTTCTTTCCCTTCCACTTCGCATATTTCTTTTTGCCGCCATATTTGCATTTAGCTTTTTTTCCAGAAGAAGCCCAATAGTGCTCAGATCGTTATTTTTCGATCATACTTTATTCGTCTCTTTCTACTGGGGTACTAAAATGTTATTCTAAACCCTATTATGTTATTTCAATCACGTGGGCACGCTAATTTTATATTGGGCTTCCGTTTTAGGAACGGACTTTTGATAAGCTTGGTACAATTAAGATAAATTTAAACTATAAATATTTGTTAACAAATTTCAAACATAGGAGGTTTTTTTGTTTTTAATATATTCATTAGATAATTAGATAAATTAAAATAGGGAAAGACATCAAGGGGGGCTTCAGCAGTTACGCGTCATATGAAAGTTAGAAAAAGAAATAAGCGAAGAGTTAAAAAAAGGTAAATAGAAAAGAGCAAATTTTATAATTAATAAATACAAGGTCAAAAAAAGAAACCATTTTTTTTCTATCTTCTCTTTTGAAAAGAGATGATAATTTAATATTATATATATATATATATTTTTTTTAAAATAGTTTTAGAGATTTTTTATACTAATGACAATCTAGTGTAAAAAATGGAGGAATACAATATATTATATTAATAATTGCAACCTAAAATATATCCTATTTATATAGATATCCAACCGAGTGCAATTAATAAAGAGTGAGCAAAGAAGGTATGCGTTTGCTATACTATACAAATATCGCATTGTATTGGCAATAAAAGTTTTGGATTACGTGCGGTAGGTCGGCAAAAACCCGAAACAAAAAGGGACATAAAATCTATTAAAGTAGCACCGTTTTCAGTTTACCCATTTTGTTATGATAGTATTAAGTTAATTAGTTTAATTGAATAATTATCTTGAAGCTAATTATGTAGGGAATATATAAACAACAACAAAAGGAGAAAAACTGTCGAAGAGTCGGCACTGAACGAATATAGCAAACCCATTGTTATCTAAACTTACTTTCCATCTGTATCTCAATATGTGGTTTATTATAATAATAACAACAAAAAAAGAGGATTTAAAAAATTTATCCCTAGTACACGTGGTACAGCCCATGATAATCATGGTGGGTAGAAGTTAGCGACTGTTTTTACTGTAAGTGCACCACATGTCTGCGCATGTGAAAAGCAGTTCGACTTTGCACTTACAAATGTGCAGATCCCCGTTTGGTTACTTGCACTCGCTGGTAGGTTGGTTGGACTTTTTCAAGAATTGAAGGCCATTGAATCATTTTTTTAATTTGAAAAAAGTGTCCAATGCGGGATTCAATCCCGGGTCGTAGCGGTCGAAAACTAACGGTTTAGACCACCCTTTCACCGACCCCCAAAAAGAGGATTAAAAACCTTAATGGTTGGACCAATTGAAAAGAGAATGGTGCTCAGGTAGGCCTCATCAGAAGAAGACCTGGGCGGTGGTTTGAAAAGCATATTATTTAAAAATAAAAAGGCATATATTGGATTGAGAGAAAATTTAAAAAAAAATTACAAATTATACATACTATTTAAAATATATATATTTCTTCTTAAATAATTATATATATAAAATAATATATATGTGTCTCTCTCTCCAACGAGAGATATAGTTATTTTTTGCCCATTAAAAAAAATTAATGCTCTTTTTAGAATAAGAAAGCTAACAATACGGCACATAAACATCTTTAGCTGATCAGCAGAAACGTTGGACTTGAAAGACAAAGAAACAATTTGTAAAATTACCCAAACTGGATATTTTTTTGTGAAATACTATAATAATTGAAAAAAAGTATTGTTACGACTCTTCTCAGCCGTCGATGTTTGTGTGCAAGGTTTCTGAGAAAACAATGTGGGTTCGTTTTGGATACAGCTTAGTACTATAGATTTATTACCAGATCTTTAAAAGGGATATTAATAACTATACATAGGAGATTGACTTGCCTTCATTGCCGCCCCAGGTAGGTTCCTCCTCGTCCTTCTTTGCTCCGTCCTCCACTCGTTAATCCACACAGTCTCGGAGCCCACTTCCTCGTAGCCAACTTGCCGCGTCTGTTGTCACCGCCGTTCTCCTTGCTGCAGGTCCCGTTGTCACCAGACAGACTTCTTTCCACAGACTGCCATGTCTTCTCGGCACACAAATCCCCGGCAGGCCGGCCGGCTTCCTTCACGACGACACCAGCTGGACTCCCTGTCTGCCGCCCCTCTTCTGGAATTTGTCAATCAACACTTCCTGGAAGGGGCCCCTGCATACCTTCTTCTCTTGGCTTGCCTACTTCTTCCCTTCTACTTATTTGCTGCATCGCTTCACTGCCCCCTTCTCAATCCTTTTCGTCCCGAAAAGGCTGATTTAACCAGAGGCGCTGATCGGCGGCCCTTTGATTTCCCTGACGTCTCTGGCCACATGAGGGTCGTCAGCCTCCCGGAAGCGTAACGGCAGGGTTAACACCAACCCTTGTTTGCAGAACCACATTTCAACTCGGGCTTTCTTTCCACTCTCAATCAGCGCCGACGCCATTGATTGGTATCGCTGTCTAGCACAGGGCGGTGGTTCTCCACAAGATGGCGGCCATATTTCACTGCCTACGATGCTTTCATCTGATATTTTGAATTCTCCTTGGGAACACTTTGTAGCCGCAATGTACAAAGGGTTGTGATCGTTTGTATTGCGCTTTCGCCGCTTCCTTCCACGACGGGGCTGTAGATCGCCTTCTTTACGATGGATTCGCTCACTTGATCCACGCTGTCCATATCGTGGCCTCCCAGCACGCGTTCGTTCATCTTAAACTCCCATAGGTGGTCGGGAAAGTTCCTTTCTCCTTTCGTTTTCCCGTTCTCTTGCGCTAGAAGCTCTCTCTTTCCAAACCCTTCAAACCTGAGCCTCTTCGTGCCGACCCCGCACAGGGCTGAGAATTTCCTAAATCTTCTGAAGGTGTCGGATCCCGTGGCAGACTCAAGGTCGGTAGAAATTTTCTTAGGCGGTGGTTGCTTGATCTGCACCTTGTCGGGCGAAGGAACGAAGATGATAGGTACACATTCTTGGCACATCTTTTCAGCTTGCATTGCAGACGACGGCGCTGACCCATTGCGCGCGACTTCCACGTCACAGACAGTGTCGTCGGACTTCCACAGAGCGTCCAATGCTCTATCCCGTTCAGTCGGGTCGCCGGCTCCAACTTCGGGGTGCTTCGTCCATCTAGCCTTGTCGCACTTCCACGGAGCACCCAGCTCCGTCCCGTCCAGTTGGATCGCCTCTGTAGTCCCTGACAGTCTGGCACTGTCGCAGAAGTCAGCCACGCCGTCACATTGCAGCTCGCCAAGTTCGTTGTTGTTTTCCTGGAGTATTTTAGAAATAATCCCAGGGGTGGAATTTTTGCTCTGTATATCACCTTGAGGGCATTCTCCTTCCGTCCGCTTGATTTTATACAAAACACTCGTTCCACAGCCGTTGTCGGAGGCGATCAGCTAACCCTCCTCCGCTATACAACCAGTCTGGATCATTTCCTACTGTCGACACTCTTCGGACTTCTGAATCACGGGAGAATCTTCTAGCGTAGATTCTGACAGTTCACTTACAACGTCTCCTGACGTGATGATCTTTGTTGTGATGGTCTTGTCGGGATCTTCATCACCTGGGATCGTCTTTTGTCCCCTCAGACATTGAATACGTGGGCTATTGGTTGCTGTGATTGTTTTTGAAAAGCCATCAGGATTTTCTGGCGGTAGTACATTGAACTTAACTTCGCAAGAAATGGGTGTGGCAGAACGTTTGACATTCCGAATATTCTCGAGTCGGCTCAATCGAGATTCCAATGGGGTAATCCCTTTATTAGTCGATCTAACGTTTTCTCCGAGTACATCTAATTTCTGGCTTATCAGACTGAGCAATTTTGTGAATTTTTCAATTTCGAGGCCGGTTAGTTTTCCATTTTTCTTTTTAAATTAGCGCAAAATAAAATCTTCAATTAAAATTAACTAAGCTGTATCCCACTTCTGACACCAAATGTTACGACTCTTCTCAGCCGTCGATGTTTGTGTGCAAGGTTTCTGAGAAAACAATGTGGGTTCGTTTTGGATACAGCTTAGTACTATAGATTTATTACCAGATCTTTAAAAGGGATATTAATAACTATACATAGGAGATTGACTTGCCTTCATTGCCGCCCCAGGTAGGTTCCTTCTCGTCCTTCTTTGCTTCGTCCTCCACTCGTTAATCCACACAGTCTCGGAGCCCACTTCCTCGTAGCCAACTTGCCGCGTCTGTTGTCACCGCCGTTCTCCTTGCTGCAGGTCCCGTTGTCACCAGACAGACTTCTTTCCACAGACTGCCATGTCTTCTCGGCACACAAATCCCCGGCAGGCCGGCCGGCTTCCTTCACGACGACACCAGCTGGACTTCCTGTCTGCCGCCCCCTCTCTGGAATTTGTCAATCAACACTTCCTGGAAGGGGCCCCTGCATACCTTCTTCTCTTGGCTTGCCTACTTCTTCCCTTCTACTTATTTGCCGCATCGCTTAAGCATTATATAGATTCTACTATCCCCCAGAATTTAGCTATTACCTAAAATAGATATATAAAACTCGCGAAAACTGGCAGAATTAACTGGGAGAAAATAGTTTCGGATCAAGAGGATCTGAGAACACATATGTGTTAAAGTTTTCCAAGGCTAATTTATGTCTTGAAAAGTACTCACACAGCCGCCCATATTCTAGAATAAGAAGAGCTCCGAAATACAATGTAATACGTAGAAATATCTGAGAAAATATAAGAACAAAAATAGAATTTATTTGAAATGTGCCAGAATATTTAGTGTTTCAATTGGACTTTCATGAGACATTGCGGAAGATGTCCAAACTTGAAATATAGAAGAAAACAATCATTCCTGCTCGAAAATAAATTCAGACCGCTTTGTCAAACACGAGGGGTGGACGTTTGTTCAGCAAGTTTACGAATCATGTGACATCATTTTGAAAGGATGTATTATTTCACTCTTATACACCCTCAGATTTTAAAAAAGTAGTGGCTCTTACATATTCGACTCAATCCTCTATATTATTGTTGATATCATACACATTGGCACCGAAGTAAACTCTCACACACTAAGCTGCAAAAATCGACGCTCTATACTTCAGTAATTATGCTCATTCTTAAATATGGATATAAACAATTTTTATTTCAGCCTATAAAACCATAGTAAAAAATTGGAAACCTCCGAAAATAAGACCCTTAGGAGAATAATAAAAGCCCCTTTATATATACGTCCTGTTGTGTCCCTTGGTCGACTGCTGCCGTCCTGACGTTGCATTCTTCCATCACTCTTGTCCACATCGTCTAATAGCCGCATCACTCGACACAGATGTCGCGCGATTAGTCAATTTGACCAACCAGCCTATTTAAATTCAATGGCACGACCTCTTTCAAAATCTGACATATGTTTGTAATGAGCACAAATCTTTTGCGAGTCATTGCTACAGTAGAAATACGCTTAGTGCAAAAATATTAAACAGTAATTTTGAAAATCAGCTCGTGCCACGCCGAATATTGAGTCTAGAATACTTGTGCTGGAGACGCAGTTCAGATGCGCTGGAACTCTTGCTTTATAAATCGGCCACCAAATTTCAATCATTTGTAAGTTTGGTCGAAACGTCTTTGTATACGTATTTTCATATAAATCAGACAACTCTTTCTTGGTGCTTCAATTTTTTCTATATAGAGTGCGAGTTAAAAACACGTCCGAAGGAATTGTTTTCGGAGTCTTACTAAAATTTGTCACGCATTGATGCGCCTGGCCATGCCATTTAGTGATGGAGGATGGAATAAAGATTTCTTTCTCCAAGATGACACAATTCTTTATCCCTGCTACGCCGGGCGTCTGGGCAAATACTCTCTTCCTGGATTTTTGGGGAATGATGTCGCCTGATGCCAAGTAAAGCCGGGCCGCGGGTTGGTCCTTATTTGGCATTTTCGAAAGCGAAATTTCAGACTTTTCAAGGTCCAAGGAAGGAATAATAAATTAAATTTTAATCCTCATTTGAACAACATACTAAATATAATTCGCAGACTAAAAAAAACTACTTTTTTGATTTGTGGCAAATCTTGGGGACTAAGATCAATTTTATACTAAACAATCTTTAGACCGATACTCGAGTATCTACGGAACTGAGATCTGGTATGAATATATAAGGAAAAAGTACATACACTAATTTAACTCACTCCAATGTCACATGTTATTATGGTGTACACAAACTTATAAAAACAACTAGCTATAGTTGTGTGCATACTCTGGCAAATATTTATTTGATTACGGACTATGTGGGATACAGAAATATAAAATCTGAACTGAATAATTTATGATTGAGGACCATCAACGATATGACTTGGATATTCCAGACATACTTGCAAATTTTATAAAATCTAGAATCACATTATTGTAGAAAAATACCTTCCAAACATTTCAAAGTTTCTTTTCTGCTAATATTCTGAACTATTTTCTGATAAATTTCCACAACTCTAACTTTACTACAAATCATTGAAATTTTAGCAGATTGTGTTCTGAGGGATGGATGCCTATTCCCTGTCAACCATTAGTCAGTTCATCTTCTGAACGTGGCTGTGGCTGCGCATGTAAACAACGTTCAATTAGGTCCCAAATGTGTTCTATAAGCGAGAAATCAGGAAAGACTGGTGGCTATGGAAGCACCGAAGTTTTATGCAGGGCATGTTGTGTGATGTCGGGTGTTATCCTGCTCTAAAATGGAATTTGTTACTCCTTGAAGGAAGGGTAGCGTCACTAGCAGCCAGCACGTCATCACATATCGTTGAACTGTCATATTGCCCTCAATACGAATCAAAGGTGATCTACTATAATAGGTGATGGCTCCCCAAACCATAATGCCGCATTGTCGTCAGGTGCAGCGTTCCAAAGATGCGGCTGGATTAGACCTGTCACCAAGACGAGCCAAACACTTACTCAGTTACTGTCATTGCTAAAACTGAAACAAGATTCATCAAGATTCATCTGAAAATATTACCCTGTGCCATTCCAATATCCTTTGGCTCTATTCTGACCAAATTGCAAATGGAGGTGCTTTAACGGGCTCCATGAGTGTAGGCCCTCAGGGACTAATCTGTGTATAATGTTTCTGATCGATATGCGATAATCAAGCGTGTACTGCACATCCTGAAAAATGGCAACAGAAGTGGACTGTGGGGCCGCCAATGCCATCCAACAGATCCTTTTGTCCATCATCTGGCCTCACCAGCACCTCTCAATCATGCCATAATTCCTTGTTCCGACCATCTTTTGCATAGCCGGTGCACTGTGGATGGCTTGAAGTGACTGTCTTTAGAGATTTGACGTATAGACCAACCGGCCCTTTAGAGAGTCTAATCACTATACCTCTCGTGAAAGTGTCTGCTGGAACGGCCTCGGCTGGCAGCATCCTGTCATTTTATGCTAATAAATGTTTTATCAGAGTTTAAAAAAAAAACATTTCTTTCAAATGCTCTCCCTGTTAGACAGAGGGGCAAAAATATTGGCAAATTTTCAAGTTCTTTCTCTTATATCTCAATCAATAAGCACTGGATAGATGTGCAATTTGATCATTTACCCAACTTGGTGAGATAACTTTGCATAATCAAATTTGCATATTTTTCTGCACAGTAATTCTTACCTAGCCTAGTGTATTGTTACACTTGGGATAAGATTTTCATTCTAAATTTCTCTGAAGTTTAATAATAACATATCTTATGGAAAAATATTTATGAAATATATAATAAAATTGTTTATTAATTTTATTATTCAATTTCAAAATATTATTTTTTGTTATTTTCAAAAATATAAAATAATTATACCCAATGATGCTGTTTGTTTACATCATGCATCTCAGACAAACGGAATGGTTACTCATTTGACCAAATATCTCCCTATCTCCTAAGATAAAGTAATTTGGAATACAATGGGATATAATAACTTTTTTCGTCGATAATTGTATTAATCAGATGAAGCTACAAGATCATAATCCTAACAAATATTGACATGTATTTTGTTCCACTAGATGGCACTCTGCCATCTAGAAGGCTCATGTGAGTGGTCAGGTTATGCCATTTTTGTTTTTAATATATGCACTGCCTGACATTGAAAATGAAATACCAGGAAAAAGGGGCCAGAAAGAGATGAAACTTGGCAAAACAGAGAGGCAGGAACAATAAGTGATATATTTTTTAAAATGATAGTCATAATACAGAGTGAGAACTGCATTGGCTCATTAGCAAGTAGGACCACCGCAGACAGCGATGCACGGAGCAACATGTCTAGGTAGAAAGTCAATCAGACTATGGATGGCATCCTGAGGGATGGCTCTCCATTCCCTTTCAACCATTGCCACAGTTCATCTTCTGAATGCGGCTGAGGCAAGGCGTGCAAACAACTTCCAATAATGTCCCAGACGTGATCAATTGGTGAGAGGTCAGGAGAGTATGGTGGCCAGGGAAGCATATGTATATTTTGCAGAGCTTGTTGGCTAATGCGAGAAATGTGCGGCCCGGGCGTTATCCTGCTGAAAAAAGGCATTGGGTACCCTCTGAAGATAGGGAAGTGTCACCAGTCACAGCACATCATCAACGTATCGTTGGGACGTCATGGAGCTCTGAATACAAACTAAAGGTATCATACGCGATTGCACCCTAAACCATGATTCTGCGTTGTCACATAGTGGGGTGTTCCACAAATGCTGCCAGATTGGACCTTTCTCCACGTCGACGGCACACCTGTACATGGTGACTATCACTGGACAAACAGAAGCGTGACTCATCTGACAACACGACTGACATTCCGTCATCCACGTCGATCTAGCCAGGCACCATTCCAAACGTTGGCATCTATTCAGTGAGGACAATGGCAGTTTTTTTTTACCGGACGACATGAATGCATGCCAATTGATGGGAAGTGGTTCTGGTCAAGATTGAATAATGATCTAGGGTGTCTTGCATATTTTTCAGATTGGAGGCACAAGTGGCATGTGGGTCTGCCACTGATTATCGAAGGAGACGCCGATCCATATGTGATGTCACTCTGGCTGCACCGGCATTCCTATAAATTGCCTTATTTCCATTTTTCCAACCATCTCCACAGTCTGTGCATCGTGGACACACCTAGGTATGTGTCAGCTGCGATTTGACGTATAGATCAAGCTGCCCTTTTCAGTCCGGTCACCATGCCCCTCATAAAAGCATCTGTCTAATGGAACTACCTCCGTTGACGACTTGCCTGGCATTATCTGCTATTATATGTATCTTTTGAAACAACAACAAAATTTCTACAATGATTTTCCTTGAAGAAATAATGGCCAATACTGTCCTTTCTGCAAGATCCTTCCCTTATATCTTACTCCATGTGTGCACGAGAGGTGTATATTTAACATGATTTGCATAACTCAGTGTGGCGCAGCATCTACCCTGAAATTAGCATAATTTTCTGGCCACTCTTTCTTGGTGTTCCATTTTTAATGCTGGACAGTGTATATTTAAAGTTCTCTTTTAACTCACTTCCATGTCCGTCTGTCCACAAATCTTGTGATCATTTTCAACATAATTACAGACCACATAGAAGTCTGAAATTTGATACACTTGTTCATACCTGATAAAAATGTGAGTTGACAAAATCTAGACTTATGAATGGTAAGGAATGAATTTTTTCTTATTTTTTGTTTCACATTTTATGATTTTTTTTTTATATTCTTACAGAGCACGTAGAATCCAGAAATTTGGTTGACTAATTCAAACTTGAATATGTTGCAAGTTGACAAAATTTCAGTTTGGAAATGGTCTATTTACTATAGTTCCTTTATAATATGCCATCGATTTTTAATAATCCTCTGGTAATGTAGAAATCTGGTATTTAATATACCAGTTTAATTCTACTAACATTGCAAGTTTACCACATATTTTACTTCTAGGTGGCAGTGGTGATCAGGAATAGACTAGAGATTTAGAACTTATGACCGAATATTAATAAAAAATATCTTTTAAAAAAGCTTTCATTAAAATTCAATAAAAAGTAGCAAATATTTCAGCAACTGCCAATCAACAATTATATTTACACGAGTCAAAATGAAAGCGGCGTGGAAGATCATATATTGAGGAGAGGGGCGAAACATTTGTGAAACAAAAAAAAAATGAATCAGTTGCTTTATATTATTTACATTAAGTTCATAATTCATTATGATGGTTCCTTATTGCTTTTATTTTGACTCATATAAATATAATTTTTCTATGGCAGTAGCAAAAATATTTTTTCCTTTTTTAGTGAATTTTTATAAAAGCTTTGTCTAAAAATCTTATAAATTTAGAGAATTTTTAATGATCTGAGACACATCTTTTATGTATTGTGATATATTTAGTTGCTCTACCAAATTTTCTAATTATACCGTAGCCTTTGTACTCACACTCTGTGTGTGAAAATAAAAACATTTATTCATTTGAAAAACAATGATGCATAAATGATACAAAATTTTAAAAAGGCCATTTTAAGACTACATCATAAAAAATAAAATGGTATGTTCTCATTTAGTTTGTGAAGAAAAAATAGGAATTCAAAAATTTTCACATTTATTTACCCTTCACAGACTTTGCAGCACTTTACAGTTTTAAATTGTTGCAAAACAATATAAAAATATAATTTAAAAGAAAACAAAACAATATAACAAAAAGGCAATTTTAATGAGAATGACATTAAAGTTCAAAAGGCGTGTATTCATAACAAATAAAATTATTTTTGTGCATTCTAATAAGCATATATATATAACATTATATATATTTCTTCAATATGGTGTTCTCTGGCTAATAGTGACTAGATCATGTGTGCTGAAACAAACAAAATTTGTTAAAATACTATAATTATATCATTTTTGATACCTATATAAATTTATTTTAATCTTAATAGTGACACTATTTCTTCTGAAAATTATAATTTATTTGTATTCATATTGTTTGATAAACATTTGAATATTTTAAGTGAGAAATAGAAATAACCAGGGTTTCTGGAAGGCATAAACAACTGCTTTGGCAGATATACAGATCAGAAAAAAGTTTTAGTAATGGGTTAAGCAGATAAATGAGAAGTAGTAGTTGACCAATTATTTATGGAAAGCCCGTGATGTAGGCTTGAGATATTGTACCAAAAATTAGATATGATTCATAAACACAATAATATAAGACCAAATCCAAATAATAGTGTGTGCTGTTTTGGTAAATGTTACCATCATCAAACAAATGTACTGAATGAGAAAAAATATCACAGCATGTTTTTTAATAGTTGGTACTGTTATCAGTTGTGTGAACAAAATAGCTGATAAGAATCCTAATAATCTTGCTGAATCATCTTCCATTCACTCTCACCTCGATTTGTTATTTATTTTGTTTGCATTTTTCAAATTTTTGAACATTGTTTCTACTTCGTCTGCTCGCTTTGAATATTCTTTTTTTGGGCGATTCTTGATCAACTGAATGTGTTCTTTAAGATTCTAATGCTGATATTAGCTCTTATTCTACTTAAATTTATGTATTTTAAGAGTCTAGCTCATCTTGAACAGCTAAACGTTTTCATATTTTTACAGATAGATTCTACACATATTTCACCCATATTGAAGAACTTTCTAGAATTCATATTTACCTATTTGAGACCATTTTGCCAAACCAACAAGAAATACCACAGGAAGTGAAAAAAAAACTTTTGGTGGGGCAAACTTAAACCTTAAAAATGATTATTGATACCATGTGGTGGTTGTTATAACTAGGTTGCACTGTATATACTAAGTGTGCAACTAAGTTTCTGCTTTCACACATAGATGCTCAAACAACATTCGGGTCTAAGGCTGTGTTAGAATGGTAATTTGTAAACTATAACCAGCCATAATACTAACATATACTACAAAAAAAGAAATATTTTCTGATATAAAGTTTTGTACCAGATAAGCAACATTTGTGGTAAGCTTTGCTTTTCTGCCTCAACTAAAAAAAAACTGAAGAACATTGCTTTAGTAAGATTACAGCTCATATGCACCATCAAAAACTAACTCTGTGAAGATTCGTTTAAAACAAAGAAATCGCTATTTCAACACTGAAGTCATGTAGAGCTCAGGGAGAGCAAAAACAATTGAGGATCCTGATTTGAAAGTATCATAGGATGAAGATGATACACAAACACAGGATCAACTTGCAAAAGAATTAAAGACCATAATTTACCAAGGTATGCCAAATGTTTACATGTGCCATGGGAAAATTTCAAAATGGAGTAAAATTGGTGCCATACGAGTTGACTGAGAAACAGATTAAAATCAAAGTCACTTATGAAATTTTGCTTTTGCAGCATGGATATTTGCTGCATCGTATTGTTACTAGAGATTAGAAGTGGGTATATTTTGAGAAAACCAAATGCCAAAAATCTTGCCGTTCACTTGAAAAACAACATTGATGGCTGAATCACCTCAGAAGAAGACAATGCTTTGCGTTTTGTGGGATCAGAAAGAAATTATGTACTTTGGGCTGCATTCATTGCTTGAGAAACTGCCCTAAAATATGGGAAACACAAATGAGCTATACTACTGAAAAATAATTATATGTGCCACACACTTCCAACATCCAGGAAACCATCAAAATGTTGAATGAATCAGCTACTGAACCCGCCATGTTCACCAGATCTGTCCCCTTTGAATTATATCTTCTTCCAGTTGATGGTACATGACTTGGCTCTGAATCTTTTGATCAATTTGGAAGTAATGCAAGATTGAGTGGATGAAGGGTTTCAGCCCAGACATTGACTTATTACAATGGTATATTCATGTATTTCTAGAAAGATGAAAAATGTAGAGATAAGAATCAATTAGAAATTTCCCAATATTCTTCTGAAAAATAAAAAAAAAACGTAGTTGCATACCTTATATATTGGAATATTATTTTCATTAATTTCAAAATGCAATTTTAAAGAAATTTGATACTTTTTGACAAATCTACTAAAAGGCTTTAACATTTTGTTCTATAATGAATTAATTTATCAAGCTTACTATATTTAACAAAATCCAAAATGTTGAAAATATTTTAAGTAAAGAGGGGTTAATTTTAAAAATAGATTACCTTTTTCCAAATTTAACGTGGATGATCAGAAAAATGATGGCCAGAAGCAGACAAAGGCATCCAACAACAATATATGCAATACCTAAAAATGGATTGCGTCCTCCAAGCCAGGATGTATTTGAAAAAATCATCCTCTTTGTGCCTCCAAATTGAAAAACAGGGTAATCTGTAATAAATTATCAAGGATATATATGTATATCACATAAAATTAGAAAATAAACATTTTTACTAATAAAATACCAGAAAAAGAAATGTAACAATGTTAAAAAGATTAGACAGCGGAAGACAACAAAAAATAATATGCTTGAGAGGTTTAACTTTTCCAGAAAAGAAAATTAGATTTTTTGAAAAATTGGTATTTCATTTAGGAGGAATAAAAAGTGAACAGTAGTAATTTGCATCTTCATAGTTATTATTGATTTTGGTGCTATTTACCTTAAAATAAAAAGTAATATTCGTTAATTTCTTAATTTTATAAATATAATAGAAATTGAAAGTCATCCATTAAATACATTTAAAAAAAAAATTATAATATTACTTTAGGGGTAAATTCAATATATTTGAAAAAACCTATTATCTTTATCAAGATGTTTTTAAATAAGAGCCTAATTTATACAGGCAAGACAGGGGGTATAAATAAAGAGTTGCTGAATATATTTAATATATTTTATATAGTATTGACTATATTTTATGAGATATTTATTTATTCCCTGTGTGTTCTCTCTCTCTCAATTACTGATGACTTTAGAATAATCTTTTTAGATTCTCAAAAATATGATCAATTTATTTAGTGTATTGTCGATCGAAGAGCGACACAGCAGATGCACTTGCAAAATCAGCAGCTATGCTTGAGTCACACCTTGATTTATAGTGCTTCAAATTTCCACAAAAAAATACTAAGACAAAAATACAGGAGTTAAAATTGCATCAGTACCAGAACAAAAAGTCTGGATCTATTCTGGAATGTGAGATGAATTTGACAGGCAGCAACCTATATTTCCAGGCTCAAAATTGGCCATATAAGACCACTCCTTTTCCATGATAGTGTCAAGACCTTCCCACAGTGCAACATCTGCAAGACCAGAGAGGCCTCATTACGATGTATTGGAGCCTCAAGACAGGACTAATATGCCAACCCTTCTAAGATTTTAACTTGATGAAATAAATCTACGTGACCTGGTATAACTATACAATGTAATAATTTAAAAATTGTATTGCCTGTTGAAGATAATTAAATGTACATCATGAGGGAGCAGAAAATTTAGAATTATTTTGTTTTCTCAACTTGCTAGATATAAATTATAGCTATCAGACAGCTCCCTGACCAGAGTTGGATAAAATGTAATTACGATCATTTTCTTTAATTTCAACTGATCATTATTATATTTGCAATATAGTTACAAATAATCAACTACATTAGAAATAATTTCAATAACTTGTATTTGTAATTGTAGAAAAATGCATGTGTGTGATTATAATTATTTTATTCTAGATATTTAATTAGCCAACAAAAATTAAAAATGCAAGAAATTTATGGAAAAATCTGCAAACAAATAGGGACTCAAAAAATAGGGTGCTATAGAGAGGGGGTGCTATAGACAGGTTACTTTTAATGTAAATCGCATCATACTACGTATTTAAAATCAGGTGCTAGAGCCCTCTCTAGGCACTATTTAGAGGGGCGCTATAGACAGGTTTAACTGTTTTTAAATATGGATTGCTATATTTTCAGAAAGTAAATCATGATTATAAAATAGAGTAATTCACTACTTTCCCTTGTTAATTTTTATAAAAAGGATACTGTAAACAATTTTTAGTCGATAAAGATAATTTGCTGGCATTCCATTTCGAAAAGGTGTTTCTGAATGGTTTAATTTTCTATATAATTTGCGAAATGTTGGCAATGCAGCTGTTCTCATCCAAACAATTAAATCTTCGTTCTTGAGACCATCTGAATCAAGTTCCAATATATTTTTTTGCCAATTAGGAGGTTGTTTTGAGTTTCTAATTGCTTCTGTAACACAAAAATATATATTTTAGATTTTTAAAAATATTTATTAAGCAAAATCAAACTTACCTGTTATATTTGCCGGATTATCAAATTTAACATCTTTATCAGTCTTCCATGCAATCCCATTTTTTACAAGTTTAATATCTATCCATTGAGCAGCTTTATTTTCTTTGTACTGAACTGTAATAGAATCTGAAAGCAACAATTTTTTTTAGCAATAAAGAAGTTGCTAAATCAAATAATACTATATACATCACATGGATCAATATTTTGTGTTATAGCACCATGTTATTTACTGTAAAATTCAATCTTTATATTATAATCTATTAAATTGTATCACAATAAAGGTTTCTTACTTTCTAAAAATTGTTTCAATAGTTTCATTTGGTGTTAGTCCTCGACAAATTACAAAAGAATTGATATTGTTAAACCCAATTTCAAAATTTTCTCAGGAAGAACCAAATCATTCAAGAGATTTAAAAAATAAGCTATTGAGAAAAAATAATTATCTGATGAAAATGAAATGGTTAATATGTTAATGTACAAATGGTTTGACAATATGGGATTCAAAATGTGTTTCTAATATCAGGGACTCTATTTGAAGAAAAGGCTCGTTATTTTGCCTAAAAATAATTCAAGGCTTCCTGTACTTTATTTGAAAAGTTTATAAACAATTCAACATGAAAAATAGAAACATAACAAGATTTTCTTCTGAATGATGAGTTGTATATGCAATACTTTCCCACTTTTGTATGAAAAGAAATAGAGGCCACTTTGACCCCTCCTATACTTTTTTTTTGTCAAATATTCCAGGGAAAAAAGTCAATGAAAATGTCCTGGTATGTTATGCAAAGGGTCCTTATAGATTCATTTGCCCATTCACTTACAAGTTATACTGTCGGTTGCTGGCATAGAGAGGAAACAAAAATACCAATCAGCTTATCAAACAGATCCAGTATAGAATGCACAAAGAAGATAATGCTATTTGCATAATAGCTAGAGGTGAGTAGTAAGTAAAGATTCTGCTAATACTGTTTGATGATCAGACATTATTGAGGGTAAATAAACTATCATTAAGTAGTTGTTAGTGTTTATCTATATATTTTTATTTGTTGTTAGAACAGAATTGTTACTTTAAAATATGTTTAGATTTTTAATAAATCTATTATGACTGGCTATTGCAGAAAAATACGAAAGTATATAAGCAAATAATTTCCAAAATATATGATATACATTTTTAGAGTTAAAAAGCACTTACCATTGAACATTGAATTAGCAATGGCTCCACAGGGAAAATATGGAATGCGTTTGCCATCCTTGGTGTCAAAAAAAAATCAAAGGGTTCACAATCACCAGAAACTTTTGAAGAAAATTGGCCCATCAATTGTCGATCATCTCTTGATTTTACATATCTTCGATGATTCTGATAGAAATTGCTCAAACCATAATAGAGATATACTTCAGGCTGGAAACACAACATAGTCAAAACTTGGGACCAAGATTTTATTACATGATTTTATTACAGTTAAAGTCTTCTCTATAACGGGCGATTTTAAACTTTAAAATCTAAACATTTTACATTAAAAGTGACCTGTCTATAGCACCCCCCTCTCTATAGCACCCAATTTTGGTGAGTCCCAAGAGGGGGCTTATAGACAGGTTTAACTGTATTTGCATCATATGTGAATAGAAATATTGAAGAATGAAAAGTTGATAATTTTGAACCAAGATTTTATGTGGCCTTAACCATGGTTGAAACAATTGTAACTTGTAACTTGGGACTCTAGAATTACCATGTTATAACTGAGTTGCTTTTGAAAGAGGATGATATAACAAAGTCCATAATTGAAATTATTTAAATATTAATTAAATATTTAGTTATTCCAATACATTTTAATTTACATATGGGGCAAGATAATGGAGAAAAAATAAGGAAAATTTTGGTACATAAATCGATACATATAGTTTTGTATCTTCTGAGGAGATAGCCACAACTTGATTGAAAACTGTTGGGGCATTAAATATATATAGACATAAAAGTAGAGAAGGCATACCTAAAGTAATGATTAGATGTTGAATTAAATTGGCTTATTTAACCCTTAACTGGACAGGTTGGGTTGATTCTGCCCATGCATAAACTTAATATAGGAAAAAGTATATATTTTTTTGTTTACCTAGAGCTATCAGCTTTCGTGTATTCTAATTTTACAGTGATACAAACATTTTCCATCCATCGTTTATAAATTTCAGTTTTGGGAGGGGGGTTAAATTTACATGTAGGGCCGGATTCCGCCCAGCCCGTCCAGAAGCGTGAGAATTTTTCGTGTCAGTGTTAGCTCGTTGCTCATACTTGAGTCTTCCGCTATTTTTAGCTTCCTTTTATAAAATAACACTTCTTTCTTTGGATAAGTATAATTATCAATCAAGTCAACAGAGAGAACTATCCCTGCCAACCCAAAATATATGTTTTAGATATTAGTCGACCACACTTTGGAAGAAATATTCCAGCAGACAATTGATTCACTTCAGTAGAATTAGTTGATAAGTTGAAAGAACATGATGGCTTTACATATTTAGGAACGATGAGAAAGAACAAATCTTAGATTCACCACAATTTAAACTCAACCTTAATAGAGAGTCAAGAACATCTATTTTTGGTTTCTCTGGAACAACCACTTTAGTCCCCTATGTACCGAAAAAAAAAATCGGTTATCAGATTGATAAAAAAGGTAAAAAAAGAAAGGAGTCATTTCATTGTTGATCTTGGGAGAGCATTGACTGATGAACACCTGGCCACACTTAATCTCAATTCTCTCCCACTGGAATTGCAGACGACAATTCAAGAAGAATGATGGTTCAAGTAAACCAAATTGAAACCGCGATGCCACAACAATCTGATACTCCAAAAAAGTGCTAAAAATGTCCATCAAAAAATGCAGTAAAAAATAAAAACCCTTTGCTCTGTATGTCAACTAGGTGTTTGCAAAAACATTTCTTATAAATTTGTGAAAACTAAATAGATTATATTCAGAATTTTTAAGTCAAAATCTGTATATTAACTATATATTAATTAAATATTTTTTTGAATATTGATTTCAATCATTATTTAGCGCTTATTTCATAAAGTAACATAAGTGGGTTGAATCTACCCAACCCGTCCAGTTACGTAAGAAAAATTCACCCGTCCAGTTAAGGGTTAAGTAAAAAAATCTTGAAATGAGAAATTTCATTTTCTTTAATATTGTCGCCTATATGAGCCTTCAAAACAATTACAACCTCCGCCAATAGATGGCTTTTTCGCCTATTTCCGGTCTGGAAATAAAGTGGGAATCGTCGACTGCTGTAGTACTGTTTCCTGGGGCAAATGTTTGTAAATACACGTTTATATTGGCCCTAGGAGGTAACGTAATGTATATACCCGTTAATTGTTATTCTAGTTATATGTAATGTGTAATAGAAAGACAATAAAAGGAGGAGTGTTAGAAGTCTTGTTGCCCGTTGCTGTTATGACTGGCCAATATCACTGTAGCTACTCTTCTGGTAAGTCTCTTGTGTCCCCCCACCAGTGGTAAGGACGAGAGATACTGCCAGAGGAAAGGAGATCCACTTGAGTGGTGGTTCTTGGAGGTCTTTGGGTGATCTGCAGGGTAGGACTGCAGAGAAGAGCAACGGGAACCCGGGTTAGGTGATCCACGAAGGAGGAAGCAGCGTTGTCGCGAAGAACCGGAGGGGTCAAGCGCGACACTGGTGTCAGAAGTGGGAATTCTTTCTCGTGGAGGTCACCACAGGGCTCTTTTTGAGATTTTATGTTGCTGACAAAGGTCCATTGACGTGAGAGACCAAGGGATGGCCTCGGAGCAGGGCTCGCTGGCCGAGATCGTCTAGAAGAAAATTAATCATTGGGAGGAGAGGGACGAAGTAAAGCACCGTAGAGAAGAAGAATGGCTTCTTTTAGAAAAAGAAAGAGAGGAAAGCGAGTGTCTTAGAAAAGAAAAGAGATACGACAGTTACTGTCTCAAATGGAGGCCCATTTACAGAGGGAAACAAGTACGGCCCAGACAACCTTGGGGAGTGATGTCGGCGAGGGCCGGGCGGAGTCCCGGGGGCTGGAGGTCAAGCCGGTTCACATGGGGGATCTCAGAGGTGCGGTGATTTTGCTAAGAAACCGTGGAATAACTCTGCTGGCCTTCGACGGAGCACTTCCCTCGAGAGGCCTAGAAGACATTTTAAGGCAGTATCTCCCAGCAATGAAGCCAAGCGAGCAGAAGGCCTGAGTATGGCACCTCAAGGACCGACCCTGAATATGCTTCAGGCAGAGCTACGAATGAAGTGGTTCAGGCGAATGAGGCAGTGCCAGCGAAAGAAGCAGTGCCGGCAACAGGAGCATTCCCAGGAAGAGAAACCGTGCCGGCGAGAGAAGCGGCTTTGGCACGAAAAGCAGTACTGTCAGAAGAAACGGTACCGGCGAGCAATGCAACGAGAGAGGAGGTCCCGGGGAGAGGAGTGGTCCTGGCGAGAGAAGTGGTGCTGGCGAGATAAGCGGCTTTGGTGTGAAAAGCGGTACCAGCGAGGTATCCAGCATGAGAGGCGCATCTGGCGTGAGAAGCGGTACCGGCATTAGAAGTGGTTCCGGTGTGAGAAGTGGTACCTGCATGAAAGCGCCTCTGGCGTGAGAAGCGGTTCCAGTGTGAGAATCGGTTCCGGCGTGAGAAGCGGTTCCGGCGTGAGAAGCGGTTCCAGCAGGAGAGGCGGTTCCAGCAGGAGAGGCAGTTCCAGAAAGAGAGATGCAGTTCCGGCAAGAGAAGCAGCACCAGCAAGAGAAACGTGCCATCAAGGCGACAGGACCAATGGGACCAGATCGGGACGATCCATCTTGAGGGGGAGGCAGTGTCACGTATATGAGCCTTCAAAACACCTACAACCTCCGCCAATAGATGGCGCTTTCACCTATTTCCAGACTGCTGTGGTCTTGTTTCCTCGGGCAAATGTTTGTAAATACATGTTTATATTGGGCCTAGGAGGTAATGTAATGTATATACCAGTTAATCGTTATTCTAGTTATATGTAATGTGTAATAGAAAGACAATAAAAGGAGGAGTGTTAGAAGTCTTGTTGCCCATTGCTGTTATGACTCTCTCGCCAACGCCACAGTCGCTACTCTTCTGGTAAGTCTCTTGTGTCCCCTCACCAGTGGTAAAGCCGAGATACTGCCAGAGGAAAAGAGATCCACTTGAGTGGTAGTTCTCCGAGGTCTTTGGGTGTTCTGCAGGGTAGGGCTGCAGAGGAGAGCGATGGGAGCCCGGGGCAGGTGATCCAAGACGGAGGAAATGGCGGTGTCGTGAAGAACCGGAGGGGTCAAGCGCGACTATATATTTTTTCTTATATTTATTTCAAATATTGCAAAATGTAATATAGTATCCCAGCATGATATGCTCAGGTGAAATAGTCCCATTGTGAGTGGTCTATTCTTCCTATGGATAATTTCTAGTAGAAGCAAATTAATTTTAGGGTTCATGAACCTTTCTGTCCCAAATAATCCAGGATATTTGGAGCAATTTTACTGTTCAATATTTACTTTCTGTCTTAAATATAGAATAATTAAATACGGTTAAGCCTTTCTATAGCGCCCCCTCTAAAAAGCCCTCGATTTTAAATACGTGTACGAATCGATTTACTTTAAAAGTGACCCGTCTATAGCACCTTATTTTGGTGAGTCCCAAGAGGGGGCGCTATAGACAGGTTTAACTGTATACATTTATTAATGTCAAAATGGAAGCATTTGATAACTAGCAAAATAGGCAAACAAATTTTCTCATATTTCAATTGACTATGATTGTATAGAGTATTAATTATGAAATAAGTGCATCATAAATCTTGCCATTCTCTTATGAAAATCTGCAACTAATTTTTGACACCCATGTAAATCTTTATAGAGAAACAGCAAGTGGAATGATTTTAGAAATATGATATGATAGCAAAAACATGTATTCACAAAAAAAATGAGTAAAATAAAACTATAATACCTTGTAGGCTTCATCTAATTGAAACTCTTCAATGCAATTACACGTCTTATTATTAGTCTTCTTCAAAATTTCTTCACAGGGTATATTTTTATATTCAACACTTATACATTTTGTATAATCGATGATGGTTTCTTGAACCTAAAACAACAAAATGTTAGCATACATCTAAGAAAGAAATATACAAGGTGCGTTCATTAATTTCCAGGACTGGTTAAAAAATAAAATAAATAAAAAAGCTAAAGAAAAATATTTTATACAGAGTTAAATATTGGACATTCGACCACACCTGACTGAAAGCACGAGTCTCGTGGCGCACGCGCCGATCTAAAAATAGAACAAAACAACTTCCTTGTAAGGTTCGCATTTCTAATTTTAAAATGGCCATTTTCAAAGAGCAGAGAATCTGCATTAAGTTTTGTTTTAAATTGAAAAATAGTGCTACTGAGACGTATGAATTGATTAAAGAAGCTATTGGCGATGCAGCTTTATCCCGTTCAAGAACTTTTGAATGGTTTTCACGCTTCCTAAAAGGTCGGGAAAGGGTAAACGATGATCAGCATACTGGGCGTCCAAGATCATTACGTTGCGAGGAAAACAAGCTCAAAATAAAGGAATTAATTAAATCTGACAGAAGAATTTCTATTAAAGACTTATTTTCAGAGACTGGACTATCTGTAGGACTGTGTCATCAAATAGTAACAAAAGATTTGGACATGATCTGGACGTCTTCAAAATTTGTTCCCCGGATTCTAACAGAGGAACAAAAGGAGGTTAGAATGGATGTCTGCAAAAACATGGTTGAAATGACTCGGACCGATCCAGAATGGTTGCAAAAAATCATTACCGGGGATGAGACATGGGTGTATCAGTATGACCCGGAAACCAAACGTCAATCCAGCCAATGGATTGAAAGAGGGGAACCGAAACCCAAAAAGGCAAGATTTACAAAATCCAAAGTCAAGACATTGCTTGTTACATTTTTTGATATTAATGGTTTGGTTCACCATGAATTTATTCCGTTCGGACGTACAATTAATCAAGATGTTTATTTGGGGATAATGAGACGCTTAAGGGAGGCAGTGTGCCTTAAAAGACCTGAAAGATGGCAAAACAATGATTGGATACTTCACGTCGATAATGCGCGGCCGCACACAGCCCATGTTTTGCAGTTCTTGGCCAAGCATTCAACCATACAGATCCCTCATCCACCCTAATCCCCCGACTTATCCCCCAATGACTTTTTCCTCTATCCTAAATTGAAAATGAAGTTAAAAGGAAGGAAATTTGACAACGTTGATATGATACAAGCTGAATCGAAGGCAACCTTGAGGAACCTCTCAAAAAGTTATTTTATCTCCTGCTTCGACAATTGGAAAAAAGATGGAACAGGTGTATTGAGGCAGGAGGGGCATATTTTGAAAAATATTAAATTAGTTTTTTTATTTGTTTTATTTTTTCAAAGATACAGAGCAGTCCTGGAAATTAATGAACGCACCTTGTACATAACAATAATGAAATTATGGATAAATACATTTTTAAAGGAATGTTATAAACATAATATTAAAATCGATAGAGATTTGGTCATATAGTATATGGCAATTAGTTATCTAAATAAAGGAAAAGTCCAATTTATATATTTTATTTGATACTAAAATATTAGCCTGTTTAATGAACAAGTCTAGAACACAAAAGCCATAAACCATTGTTTAACTTTGATGAAGCCAAATTAGAAGACGTGTCAAAAATATATTTATTACATCTCTCAATATACTGCTAAACCTGTCTATAGCACCCCCTCTTGGGACTCACCAAAATAGGGTGCTATAGATAGATCACTTTTAATGTAAATTGCATCGTACTACGTACAGTAAAACCCCTCTATAGTGAACCCCATTGGGACGGGACTTTTGGTTCACTATAGCCACGGTTCACTATAGCCACGGTTTGGGTATTTAAAATTTTTTGAGGATATAATTAAAGGGCATGCGCAAAAAAAGGCTACCTCTTAATATTGGCTGCTTTTTTCCCCCTAAATTAACCTATTTCTATATATTAAAGCTGTATATTAAAATAAAAACAAAATCATGTGAAAATATTGCCTTTTTGATCAGTTCCTCTGATAATTTAATTAGTATAAATGCAACCTGCCCCCCATATGTCAAAAAAATCCAAGAAAAGTATACCTTATTTATAAAAATTAAATAAAAACTTTATTAATAATATTTTAAAAGGTATAAAAATATATTTTAAATAAATATTATTATATTACAATATAGGATACAAAGGCTTACTTGAAGAAGTCTTATTTTTTTCTGCTTTAACATATTCCTCAAAAATTTGGTTTCATATCTAGCAAAGAAATCTTCATTTTTTAAAATGAAGCCTAGCTTGTACTAACCACGTATACAAGGCTTCTTCTAAAAGTGTATAATGACACTGACGATAGCAGCAATAGTTGGGATTGATTCATCTTTTTAGCATTTTTTTTTTATAGTCTTCTTTTTTGCCATATCGTAGAAATGCTACTTTTGCTCATTTTCATTTTCTTCCGAAGTTCCGCTTGCGATGTACCACTCTCAATAGCTTTTATGATGGTTAATTTCTTTTCAAGTGATATCTTGGTACGAGCGACTTTTTCTTTGGCACTTCCATTATCTTTTAAAACTGGTTTTAATAATTTAATCATGTTTTAAGGAATTTTCCTAATGTAGAGTTAAGAAATTTAGTTTTCAATAAGGCATGAAAAATTTATAAAAGTGCGCAGTATAAAAATAGAACATAAATAAAAACACACAATGTCGCTAAATTCTTTGTTTTGAATTGCGATCTGTGAGCTAGAGCTCACACAAAATTTTAATTAGTTTTGAAAATTATAATTTTGGAATTTTAGAATTAAAATTAAAAGTTCGTTATAAGCATGGTATTTTTGATAGAATTTAATATTTTGGGACCAAAATTGGGTTCGTTATAGCGATAGTTCGCTAGTTTGAAAAGTGAAAAGTTCGTTATAGCGATGGTAATTTTAATGGAATGGAATTGGGATTTTCGATGGGTTCGTTATAAGGGAAGGTTCGTTATATCCATGGTTCGTCTTAGTGGGGTTTTACTGTATTTAAAATTGGGCGCTATAGAGAGGGAGGCGCTATTTAGAGGAGGCGCTATAGACAGGTTTAGCTGTATATTGAGAGATGTAATAAATATAATTTTGACATGTCTTCTAATTAAGCTCCATTAAAGTTAAACAATATTTAGTTTGAAAATGAGCATGAAAAAATATTCTAGAAAATGAATGGCAGAAAAGTTTTGCAAGCATGTAATAGCAGATGGAGCATTAGTTGGTATAACTCAGAATGAGTTGGTATAATACTGCACAAGTCCTATTCCACCACATAATCAAGGAATTATTTAAGCTACTAAAATTAATGTACCACCACCATATTTGTATGCCAGTTGGTGAAGACATTTTGGGTTCATATCTAACCAAAAGTGAAAATTTAGTTTAATCCATACACCACTCAGCTGGAAATGAGCTTTATCAGCCATGAACATGCAATGGACAAGATCATTATTTATTAATTGGCTAGCCTTTGCTCATAAAATTTGATTTTGAGAGATAATCATTCCAACAACCTCCAATGTGAAATCAAATTGACACCTCAGACAGACGTCCTATTAATAACGACCGTACCAGGTGTCTCCTGTTGAAAGAGAAGCTAAACAAAGTAAATCGATAAAATTTAAATATGGGAATTGTACAACCATCTAAAAGTCCTTGGTCATCCCCAATGATTTTGGTTAAAAAGAAAGATAGTTATTGGAGATTTTGTATACTATCGAAAGCTTAACAAAGTCATGAAAAAGGATGTGTATCCTTTACCTAGAAATGGTTTAAATAGCTTAACAGGAGCTAAATTCTTTTCTAGCATGGACCTACGTACAGGATACTGGCAGATAGAAATCGACGAGGAAGAACAGGAGAAGACAGCTTTCTTCACCCTTTATGGTCTATATGTGTTACATGTAATGCCATTCAGACTATGCAATGCATCAGAAATATTCAAAAGAATGATGGATAAGCTAATAGCAGCACTAAAATGGACAATTTTCTGTTATTTATACAATATAATCATTTATGTTACATCCTTTGAAGAGCATATTGAACAGCTAAGGAGAAAGTTCTTAGATGCATCCAGCAAGCAGGATTGTGTATCAATTATGAGAGGTGCTGTTTTGGGTCAAAAGAAATCAAAGTGTTAGGACAGTTTATTTTTACAAAAAGTGGAATAAGCCCTGATCCAGCAAAATCGAAGCAATTACAAATTCCCTGACCCCAAAAACAACAAATGAAGTAAGAAGCTTCATGGGATTGTGTTTATATTAGAAATTATTTGTGAAAGATTTTTCAAATAAAGCATAGCCATTACACAACATCTTAAGGAATAATGTGAAGTTATTTTGGTCAAAAGAACAAACACAATCTTCTCCAAATATTAAAATCAGCCTTAGCTACTGATCCTGTGCTTGGCCATTTAAAGATGTTGAGACACTTGTACATACCGACACGAGTGGATATGGCATAGTAGTAGTGATGACCCAACTAGTAGAAGGAAAAGAAAGGCCTTTTTCTTATGCATCAAGGACTCAACGCTGCAGAAAGAAGCTATTCCATGATAGAGAAGGAATGCCTGGCTGTAGTTTGGGCATTTACAAGTTCAGGCCATATTTGTTTGGAAAACACTTGACTGTCATCTCAGACCATCATTCCCTGTATTGACTAGCTAATGTGAAGGATCCATCGGGAAGGCTAGTCAGATGGGGCTGGTAAAAGACAAGAGGCAGATTGCCTGTCAAGAAGTTCTCTCCAAGAATCCAACGAAGATAACATACCAGAATTATCTTCAATAACAGACATGAAAAGAGAAAAGAGATATCCAGATCAAGAAAATAAATCCAGGAAATGGATTCCTAAGGTGAGTGTGGATTTAAAATAAACCTGGTCAACAGTGCAAATTTTTCAATTCCAAAGCAAGTGCATAAACACAGGTTTATTAGTAAAGGCTTATATACTTACTTCATTTGATGACACAAGAAGTCCTATTCCAATAGGAATGAACGCCAGTCCAATTATAAAAAAGGTTGGTAATACTGTTCCAGCTGTTAAAATTGGTTGCCATGCAGGAAGTTTTTGCTGCTTGAAGGCACTACCTGAAAAAAGATAATTATATTCAATTGGTGAAATGAGGTAATATATTGAGGTTTAGAAAAAGAGTTCCTGTTGATTTTTTTTTTGTGTCAAATAAAAATCTATAATAGAACCTATTAAAGAAACATCCATTTATAAACAATACCCCACTCTGCTTTCTATGTGAATATTAAACACATTAACAAATTATGTGACTTATTTTGCAAATGAGAGAGATTTCAAAAAAATTAAAACTATGTAATTCTCCACACATATTTGAGAGTGCATATATATATGAAAAATAGCATATATATAAACAATATTTAAATTTATTGCTTGTTATAAAATATCTGTAACAAGAACTATTGAAAATCAAATATATAAAAATATATCTTCTATTTTTATTTATGTGATACAGTAGAACATCTCTGTAAAGGGCACCTAGTTGCAGAGCCAGAGTCCTTTATGGAGAGGTGTTCTTTTACTGGTGAGTAGCTAAATTGTAACAACGGTAATTTTTTTCTTGCACAATGAATACCAGCCAGGCAACCTTCATCTTCAATTGTAATTTTGGAAATGATAGCTATCCTTTGTAGAGGTGCCCACCCTGCCTACTTACTGTATACATATATAAAATTTTTAAGAGCAGAGAGAGATTGACTTTGAAACTACTTTATTATATCATCATTTAATATTATATAGGGTTAAATGAAAAAAATATATATGAAAAATAGGGATGAATATGCATAAATGAAATATATACAAGGCTTCATCTGTGCATACACCATAAAGACTCCGCCACCTATGGACCACAAGAGTTCTTTCCCCCAGAGTGGGCAGGTCGATGTAATTGCTAGTGTTACCCAATTCAAGCCCAAGATGGTACTTGTAGATGGTAGCTTTAGCCACATTTGTCAGAGAGAGCAATATTATTTCTTTTTCTCTAGCTCTATTTTAGAGATTTCCATGTTTGAAAACTTGAGTCCTAATTTCAAACTTCTATATGAGGTAAGCATTTGTTTTGAATTTTCTTTATTGAATAATTAAAATTGATTTAATTATACAGTGAGTTTATGTTTAATAAAACATAATAATAATAAAATTGATTTCAAATTTATACGTTTATTGGAAACTCTTAAAAATTATTTATAGATTTTAATAATTTTGTTTAAGAATGTTTGTAGGTACACATTAGAGATAATTTTATTTTATTTATATATATTTTTTTAATTATCCGTAGTACGCGCCATGATAATCATGGTGGGTAGTTAGCGACTGCTTTTTACTGTAAGCGCACCACATGTCTACACATGTGAAAAGCAGTTCGACTTTGCACTTACAAATGTGCCATAGCCCTGTTTGGTTACTTGTAGTCGCTGGTGGGGTTGGACTTTTGCAAGAATCGGGGGCCATTGGAGCATTTTTTTTTTTTTAATCAGAAAAAAGTGTCCAATGCAGGAATCGAACCCGAGTCGTAGTGGTCGAAAACCAAACGGTTTAACCAGTCTTCCACCGACCCCCTTTTTTATAAAAATTGATAATACATTTATATAAATATTTAGGTAATAAAAATGCATATATTGGATTGAAAAAATGACCTAGCTATATATATGTTTAAAATAAATTCCTTTTTTAAATCCAATATATGCCTTTTTTTATTATCTAAAGATTAAATTATGGGAGAAGAGCTATTGGCTCTATTTTCTAAACGATATATATTAAGGTGTGTATAAAAATGCAATTAGCAGTGTAAGGGGGTGTGGAGGGGGAACAGTAAAGGCTTGCCAAAAAACCTGGGCTTAGCTGGCCTCGTTGATAGTACCCTGTAAGAACTCCTGATCCAGGAACACACACAGGATGTGCGGCATCTGGACTCATGTTAGGAGTGGCTGCACATGGCATCTGTTCCTCATCATGTCAGAGGCAGCCATTTCATAATGGAGCTAAATTGGAGCTTCCATGTCCCAACCTCTAGCCTATCAATAACCAATGTTGATTCGGCCAAATGATAATTTGATCAATTTTTAATCAAAATTTGGAAACATTTGATATAATTCTTGTTTAAATATGAATTTATTGTTAGAAATATATACAATAATTTGGCATGCAGGACATAGCTGCAGTAATCAGTGTTAGCCCATCATGCTTAAGAGCGTAACAATGCATTGCAAATATTGGCGTGAATTCAAATGTGATTTTTGCTTCCTCCTGGATGATTTAGCCCTAACTCAAGCAGCTGTAGTCACTGACGTAAACAATGAGGTGGGGTCATTGAGAGCAGTGTTTTGCTATTTGAAATAACATACTGAAGAGCAAAGACAGGCATGCCTTTAAAGCTTGATTAGCTAGAACGCTCATTAAATAGGGTTTAGCCAAAAAGCAAACAGCCTGTATATCACACCACTTCATACTCACTAGATATTTTCTGTTCTTATTTAAAATATACTCTGACTTATTTTTGGTAATTTGATCTTACTATACTATCCACTTTGTACATTTGATATTTTCTATGTTCTCTTTCAATATATCTACTTCATATACAATGGAAATAGAATTTTTGTGTATACTGTGTCTATTTATTTAATGCTCAATAAACAGGTTTTTATGAAGAAATTGCTGAGAACAAGGTGAAAAGCATTCCAGAATGGCAGACTTCCATATTAGAGATGGCACTACATGATAATTATGAACAGGTACTTTATAGTTGCCACTTTTTTTGTATCTGTAAATTATTCTTATGTTGAAAGGTTCATATATTATGAATAAACTCTTTTGAATGCTTCATTTTAAAACCAAAATGTAAGTACTCTCTCTATTTATAATTTATTATTTATGAGTTAAGCCTTTTAAAATATGGTTTTGAACTTCCTATATTTATTATTAATTTATTAATATATATATATAATAATAATAAAATTATATATATTAAAGTGAAAACATCAGGCTTCCAGGAATAAGTTTCTTCTTAAAATTGTAAATCAAATCTCTAGCTTTCAGGCATGAAAGCCATTCTATGGTCTCTGAGATTTTTAATTAAAATTTAATTTAAAAAAATGTATCTCTGGAATTCTTATGTTTTAGCTTAATATTGTGTGAGAGAGATTTAAATATATATGGAATTAATTAATTAAATAATAAAATTTCATAATGAATCCCTCAACTATCTACATAAGTTTTAATGAAATTCACTTTTGAGGTAAAAAGGTTATATCTCAATTTACAGTTTATAATTGCAAAAAAAAAATAATAATAATAATAACATATGAAATAACAATGACTTATAAAACTGCGTTTTGTTGGAATATTTTGTAATTTGGAAAATGTTTATTTTAAAATAAATAAATACACACAGGATTTAAACTGATTGGTGAATTTTCAATGTATATTTCGATCAATTTTATAGTTTTTTTTTAATGTTTGGCAATATATATATATTTATTTTCATGTCATAACTATTTAGAGTTACAAGTCTATAATATCAATTTGTATACATGTTAAAAATTCAATTTGTATAATTTGTCTACGACATATGCTTGACAAAAAAAAAATTGAAATAACTATGACAGTACTTGAAAACTAAAGGATTAATTGTAAAGAAATGAATTTTATTTTAAAATTTCATCAAAAATATATTTTTTGTGTGTTTATAAATACATATATAGATCGTTTAATAACTGTAACCTTTAAAAGACAATACAAAGCACTAAAATATCTACTTAAAATCAATGTATATAAACTATACAATGACATAAAACGGGTGAAACTATATTTAACCAATATATATATATAAATACTAACTTGAAGGTCTTTTGCTCTTGATTTGCGTATCTTCTCCTATAATAGCCATTTTGGCTTAAACAAACATTGCAATGATGATGAGTACATCAACCATTTATTTATATTACAACCTCGGTTAATATTTTGATAGAATTATTTTTTTCATTGATTATTCTAAAAAATAAAACCTTTATATATATAAATTCTTCAATAAAAATATATAGCCATCCCCTTTCAAATTGTGCGCTCTTTTAATTTTAATTATGCTTTTTATTATAACTATTTTTAACCTTTATTTTGACTTTTTTCATTTATAAATGGAACGTTTTTATCTCAACTTAAGGATCTAAAAAAATCGTTATTTTTCTTATTATACGCTTTTGTTAATAATTTGTATTATAGGAATATCTCAATCCATAAACCTTTGAATAATTTCTTTCATTTTTGAATCATTGTACATTGTACATTAAAAGCTTTTTATTATTCTTAATAAAATCTGTTTAGAGAGAGAACCACACACAAAAAATAGTGGTAAACTCCTCCTTTAACATATTTTGCTAGCCGGTACAGCTTTAGGTCTACAAGTGCCATAGATGAATAAATTTATGGTGTGCTTTTCTAAAGGCACTGGCGCTCGATTTTTGTACATGTAGAGATATGGAAATAGTTATTAAAGGTAAATTCAACGAAAAACTCTTCTCTCAATTGTCGATTTAACATTTTCATATTGTTCTTCGTTCTTTGCACTAAGATTATTTGGGAAAAGTTTAAATATGAATCGATAAAATGCAATTTTAGATTCATTAGGCACCAGAGTTTATGGAATTTTTAAATCATATTTTCACATATATGAGTGACTTAATATTGCCTAAAAGTGTTTAACAACCTCGATTAATGCAAGCCAAGAATTTTTCTCATCTTCTTTCAATGTTGCAATAAGCTCTTTATTAGTTTATTAATTTCTTAAAACAACTAATCTTGGGAAATTTGGTCATTAAATATTTGACAGCATCACTATCTTTCTTTAAGGACTAAAAAATTTTAATAACCCTAATTTGATATAAAATAAAAGGATTTAATGATATGTAATGGGGAAAGAAGCATTTTTAGTTTGGCGGGGACAAGCGGTTCTTTTTCAATTTTTTTTTTCGCCTAAGGAAACATACTTATTTCAGGCCACTTTTTTTTGCATATAATGATTGTTTCTGTCTCTACCATCCCAATTGCATAAAAAATATAGAATGAAACTTGGTGTTTCCCTTCTGCCATCCCTGTAAAGTTCCTATATTTTAAGATTGCCGCAAACCTTTCAACAATGTTTACTATAATTAAGCAATTCTAAGATTTTCACAAGAATCAAATAGATTTTTTTTTACATTTGGGTTGATCACAGGCAACAGTTATGAAAGGCAATATACTACCATATTGTAGCAAACAGGCCTTCAAACTTCGTTTATTGAAATCCCTAAAGAGTCTATACTGGTAGCATTATAATTGATTTTCAGAGTTTTTGATATAGGATTCTTGAACTGGTTAAATGGGTAAGGGATTCTCGAGGTTGTGAATAGGTTGCCTAGGTGATGGTATAGCAGGATAAAAGATAGTTTGTTACTTTTGATACTAAGGCCTGTGGTTTTTCAGAAACAGAAATAACAATTGTGTTTTGATTTTTCAGTTCTCGCCCTACCATTGGTACCCCAATAAGATGGGGCATACCTTTTTATTTCGCCGATTTTCTTTGCAAAAGCCCTCGAAATCATGTTCCGCACACATCATAGGGGAACAACCACTTATCTTGAACCCCTAAGGTCACACAAAAATATTATTTATAGCACATGCACAACTTTTTTAATACCAGCAGTTTTATACAGTCATCACAGGGAGGAGCACAGATAAAGCTCTATACTCAAGGCAGCACAGAATGCAATAAGTCTCCAGGTCTGATGTATGCCCAGTGGCCACAGATTCCAGCGTGCACATATGTCAAGATAAAATAATTCTATAAAGAATATAAATTCTTTATATAATTATTTTATCTTAGAATTTTCTCTCTCTGTTTGTGGGAATTGTAAATTTTCCACAAATATGTCAAAACATTTCTGGATATGCAATAGATTTATTGGGCATTATAAGGCTATATATAAGATACCTAATTGAAAACTATGCATAGAGAATATATATTTTTAAATTCTGTACTTAATCAATTAAATATTATAACACGCAATATCAAATATAACTCTTCTTGCCCCTAAACCACTCCTGGAGGAGCGAGTCCATGGGTGACTTCATTATCTCTTACCATTTCTTATTTTCCCGATTTGCCTCCCTCCTGTCAACATCTCTATTTTTTTATCCTCCTTTTCCTTCGTTGCCAGCCTCCACTATCCTCTTTTCCTATATAAAGAAAAGATTACACTAGTACACACACTTTTCCCCTCAATATTTGTTGTTTCTGGTAAATTATTACCTGTAGATCATGAATGTAAATTTACATTCTTGAGAGAGAGAAAATTAACTATATTTAAAAAATATAAAAGTATTTAATTTCAAAAATAAACTTATGTCACACACATCATTGTCATCAGAATATTTTAAACATATTGGGTGTTTAAGGATAAATGTATTCATCATTCAGATAAAAACACACCATTGTAATTTTATATAATGAAAATGTTCAATAATAAATTTATTTTCATATAAATATTGTAAGGTAATTAATTTAGGCAAGTAAAACTTTTATCGATAAGATAAAATATTTTATTAAAGAGTCTTCAAATCCAAACTCAACTATAAAAGCAAAGAAGCGACTTCTAGATGTTTCTTTATCATCATCAAAAGCAACAGATTATTAAAAAAAATAATTCAGAGATGAATAAATTAAATGTTACAATGCTCCTTTTATGGGAGCTATGGCCTCACATCTAAACTGATCATTCTTGAGCCAATGTTTCAATGACGTCTGCATCTCCATCCTTCTGTCCAGATGGCCTGTGGTATGGTTTCATCCTTAAGACGTGCACAAGGTCCTTGGTTTTCAGGCGTCTTCCTTGGGCTTTTAATGCATCAATTTCATAAGTCACATAAGATATTTTATTTGTAACTTTGTAGGGGCCGAAGTACTGCTTCATCAGTTTTTCACAAAATCCAACACATTGTTCTGCAGTTCAGATCCATACCAAGTCACTAAGGTGGTAGGCTGTCTCTCTGTGTCTAGAGTCGTTATTTATTCTATTGGATTCTTGAGATTTAAGAATGTGGAATCTCCCGATTTGTATCCCCTCTTCTGCTTTTGTTTCAACCTCTTGGATGAAATCTCCGCCATATGTAGCTTCTGGGTAGAGGAATAAGGGATCACGAGGGGTTTCAGTATCTCCCTACCACGAACCACCATGACAGCGCTAAAAGCAACATGTTTTCTTTACATATTTCTTCTTATAGTTCGCCTTTTTCCTTCATTTTGATTGCTATACTAACATCTTGCTTTAAACTGTATTAAGTAAATAAAGTTCCCTTGATTGAGACTCTCTCTTCAACAATACTTTTTAATTAATTCTTAACTCTCTAATTAACTTTCATTCCTTCTTGACTTCATATTTGCTGAACTATGTGCTTCATTCAAATACGCAGTAGCTTCCAGCGCGCCTACGTCACGGGACGACGTGGCATTGAGGAGCTTCCAACCACCACCACTAGAGGCGCTGCGCCTTTCCCTTCACTTCCTGTTTATGTCTTCCCTTGTTCTGTCTACTTGCTATGTCGTGATATATTAAAACTTATATATTTCAATCTATTCTGCATCTGATTGAACCACCGATCCAACAAGTGGTAGCAGAGCGTGGTTCCCTAGCTCTGTGGTTCAAGTTCTGCATATCCTCGTGAGCAAAATTCCTTCAGCGAAGCTATCTCCGCTTGCCCTCGTCGAAAAGTTGCTGCGTCACCATTGCGGCCATTAATGCAACAACGGCGGCAGTTGAAAAATTGAACGGCCAAAATTACCGCTCATGGAAGTACAACATCAAGATGCTACTAATTGAGAAGGGCTTGTGGGATGTGATGATTAAAGATGAAGATACCCAAGATGCTCAACTAAAAGCTCAAAAGGATATAGCTTTGGCTGTTATCGCGTTGTCGATAAATTCAGAACACCAAATCCACATCATCGACTGTACATCGCCACAGGATGCGTAGAAAAATCTGGAACAGGTTTTTGAGCCAAAATCTCGTTCGAGCATACTACAGTTAAAGAAGCAGTTTGTGAACATCAAGCTTCAAACTGGTGAGTCAATGGACCATTTAAAAGAGGCAGGTGCGGAAGTCGACAATCAAGATATAGCATACAGTATGCTATCAGGGTTACCTGACAGCTTCGATACCCTGGTGATGTAGTTCGGAAATGTCGTGGACTCTGACTTCACATCGAACAATGTTAGAAATACTCTACTCACAGAGTATGAAAGAAGATCTGCCCGTGAAGGAGCAAGTTCAGGTCTCGGCGAAGCACTCAAATTTTCAAAGGACGACACTAGGAAGACTTCCAGAAAACAAGGAGTCAAGTGCTACCGATGTTCGAAAATCGGCCATATCGCCAAGGATTGCAGGTCGACCATCAACCGAGACTACAAGGCGAATAAAAGCTACAGCAGGAAGAAAGTCTCTTTTAAATCTCCGTCGGAGAATATGCTCATGGCCTTCAATGCAGTCTCTTCGGAAGATGAATTCATCTTGGACAGCGGCGCAACACATCACGTCTGTAAGAGCCGACAATGGTTTACAAGTTTCCAGCCTAATACGTGTGAGCCCATCCAGACTGCGAGCGGCAACCTACAAGTAGAGGGATTGGAAATATTCACATGAAGATGTACCTAGATACTGGAACGCAAGATGTCACCTTGAACGACGTACTTTTTGTGCCCCAAGCAAGAAGAAATTTGCTTTCTGTGTCGCAAACAGAGGATAAAGGCAAGCACATCAAGATTTGTAACCACAAGGCAAGAGTGTTTAGTGACAACAGAGAGATATGTGTGGCAAGGAACCTAAACGGATTGTATAGAGGTAAGCCTATCTTACAAAATGCGCACTTAGCTAGTTCAAGTCCGCCTACACTAGAACTTTGGCATAAACGCTTTATGCATATCAATGCAGACACTTTAAACAAGTTAGCTAAAAATAGTGTTGTTAATGGTCTTGAAATTTCCAAAGGAGACATGTCAATATGCGATGATTGCTGTATGAAAAAGTCCACAATGTCGCCACATAAAAGCTCTCCATATAAAATAAAAACTAAAAATTTGTTGGAGTTAGTACATAGCGATCTGTGTGGACCATTTCCAGTTGATTCTTTTGCTGGGTCACGCTATTTTCTAACATTTACAGACGATTTCTCCCGCAGAGTTATTGTTTATTTCTTAAAGCATAAAGATCAAGTTATTGAATACTTTGACATCTTTAGGGCTAGAGCCGAAAGAGAAACAGGTCATAAGATTTAACGTTTGCGGACAGATAACGGGTTAGAATATTGTAATAAATACTTTAAACAAAAACTTGAGAGCCTTGGAAAAAACACGAATTAACGAATTCTTACAGCCCTCAGCAAAATGGCGTCTCGGAGCGTTCGTTTACATTGTTCGTTACTTGACATGGCTAGAGCGTCAATGCACAACGCTGATTTGCCACAAAATTTCTGGGCTGAAAGCGTTAATTGTGCCGCATACATTAAAAATAGAAGCCTTTGTAGCGCTCTTGATAACAAAGTTCCAGAAGAAATTTGGCTTTCAAGAAAAGTGAGCGTACTTCATTTAAAAATATTTGGAGCTCTAGCTTATGCTCATATTCCAAAGCAAAAACGAAAGAAATTCGACCGTCGAGCTAAAAGATGTATCTTAGTCGGATATTCAACACAATCCAAATGTTATAGACTCTGGGATAATGACTCTAAACAAGTGTTCATAACTAAACATGCTAGATTCGACGAAAATAAAGTCGGTTTGAACCAGCTTAAGGATGACGTAACGGAGGGTAGAGAGGCTAAAAACACTTTCGTTTGGTTGCCGGAACAGGGCAAAGTTCTCCCGCTACGTGATCCTTACCTTCAAACAGGTTACGACAGTCAACTAGAAGTTCCGTCGACTTCAGAAGTTAGAGATATAGTGGGGGGTAGTTCTGATAATACTTTGAGCCTCCGTAGTCGAGAAATTGATAGAAAAACACTGAATCTTGCAAATGTTGAACTAAATTTATGCGAGGTGTCTGAACCTCAAACTTTTGAAGAAGCTGTTTGCTCACCCGAATCGGATCTTTGGAAAAATGCGATGCAAGAAGAGTTAAATCGTTTAGAAGAAAGACAAACATGGGCTATCACTAATTTACCTAAAAATAAGAAAGTAATCGGTAATCGTTGGGTTTTTAAAATAAAAGGAGATTCTAAAGGAAAGTTTAGTAAATTTAAAGCTAGGCTCGTAGCCAAAGGTTACAGCCAGACACCCGATATTGACTTTAATCAAACATATGCCCCTGTTGCCAATTTCGGTATAATCCGAATGCTTTTAGTTTTGACCCAAAATGCTGGCTGGGTAAATAGGCATTTAGACATAAATAATGCATATTTATATGGGAAACTTCATGAAGAATTGTACATGGCTTTGCCACCAGGAGTAAAGCTTCGGGATTCTAAAGATAAAGTTCTTAGACTTTTAAAACCTATCTATGGGCTTAAACAAGCAGATTTTTGTTGGAATACCACGCTGAGTCAATATCTTTAAAAAGAGGGCTTTTCTAAAATTCCATCGTGCAATTGGATTTTTGTGCTTGACGATAGGGCAATCATAGCAATTTATGTAGACGACTTAGCGATATTTGCTGTTGACCAGAATACACTTGACGAAATCGAGGATAAGATTATACAAGAGTTTCAAATTAAAAGTCTGAGGCCCATTACATTCTTTTTAGGTGTCGAGATAAATTACGGCAAAGAGAGTTTGTCTCTTAATCAAAGACATTACATACAAACTTTACTTGAAAGATATAATGTGTTCGAAGTTCGCAAAGTATGTACCCCTTTAGACCCAGCTATCATACTATCTAAAATAGATTGTCCCCATACACAAGCTGAAATAGACCAAATGTCTAATATACCATACAAAGAGCTTATTGGTATATTGTTGTATTTATCCAATTGCATTAGACCAGATATCTCTTTTGCTACTTCGAAACTTTCCCAATTTTGTGCAAACCCAGGAAAGAAACATTGGGAAGCTGCAAAACATGTTTTGAGATATCTATCGGGTACTATTGCGATTTCACCGCCACTCTGTGTTGTGACGACGATCTAAATTCTATAGAGGTAGTCACTCACCTCTATTCTTGGTCGGCGGGGTTGAAGGTTCAAAATTGTGGTGTCGCTGTTTATAACACTTTTAAAATATACGACGAAAACAGGAGGGAAAATTATATTTATTACAATTTAAGAAAATAAGTAAAGTATTATTTAATTAATTATATATTTAAATATTTACACTAAAAGAATCGGAGATCAGGGCAAATTCTAGCGTTCGAAAGTTGTTTACAGGTTCTGTTATTGTTTTCTCATTTTAGCCGCTGCATCCCCGTAGCCGCTTCCGTCGGCCTCCCATTGGCCGCTTCGAACTCCTTCTTTTCCAACATTTCTCCCACCTTTGAGTTGGCGCCTCGACGACTCAAACATGGAAAGGAAAAGTTCAGTAGATCCAATCGGTGGGTCTCTTGATGTGCCGTCCGTAACTTGACACAACATTCGGGGTTTCAATGTGATGTTGCTCTTGTTGTGAAGTCAAAGGGTCTTCTTCAGTTGTCAATCGAACTTCTGGTGTGGGAGATCGCTCCATTAGAGGGTCTCGACATCTTATCTCGGGCGTTATCTCTAAATTGTAGAGTTTTTGAATAGGTCGTATTTTATCACCTGATGAAGTTTTCACTTTCGCAACCCTCACAAGTCCATCTTTTCCTGGATAGAGTTGGATTATTCTGGCTAACGGCCAGTGTAGTCTCTTTAAACTCTCTTGTCCAATGAGCACCATGTCTCCCACCTTGAATGGTATGGTAGTCTTCAGGCGTCTCGTTTCTTGTCTCAGGAATCCAAAATATTCGATACGAAATCGTTCTCTAAGATCTTCTCGTACACGTTTGATATATTGCTATTTGCGGGGGAGGGTCTGGTTATCAATCAAGTCCAGGTCTGGAACGCCAACCTCTCTGACCTCATGTAAGAACAACGAAGGTGTCAATGGAGCGAGATCCTCACTTTCTTCAGTTAGGTAGGTCAGTGGGCGTGTGTTCATCAAGCTTTCGACGTCACACAATAGTTGCCTATCACAGCTCACCACTAGCACCAGTAGCCAGGTATGTTACAATGTTTTTACAGTCATTAATTAAGAATAACGTATTTCCAATGTCAATAGCAAATATTCCAACATTCATCACTGAAATAGCCAATTACAATTATCAGAGAGATCATATTTTAATATCATTCGATGTAGAGGCCTTATATCCCAGTCTCCCCCATAACTTAATACTTGAAACTACAAAAACCTTTTTAGATAACAATATGATAGACTCTAACACAATAGATAAAAATAATAGGTTTAATTACATTATATGTCTTAAGGTTAACATATTCACTTTTGACCAGAAACAGTATAAACAAATCAAGGGTTCCTCTATGAGAAGCCCATTATCAACTCCATTAGCCGAAATAGTTATGAGAGAAATAGACAATTGGATCACTTCATCATACCCGGCAGACATCATATTATACAGACGATATATAGATGATATATTTTGCATTTGTACAGAAAAACAGATTCCTAACATCTTAGCCTCACTCAACAATTATAACAATAGCTTACATTTCACAATAGAAAAAGAAGATAATTGCACATTGCCATTTTTAGATCTACTTATATAATTGCCTTATTCTGTCTGTGTGAAGTTCACTGTGTGAAGTTCACGGATAGATTTTGGTCAGAATGGATAAAATAAAAAAGTGTCAAGGGATGGGAATCGAACCCACGACCTTCCGCTTACCGGGCAAATGCCATGACCACTAGGCTACCCTGGACATATTTTTCCGTTCATAAAGTTAATATATGATGCCAATATATATAATAATTGTATAAACGAATGCAAGACAAAATCACCGCGAATGTTTCTTTTTTTTTTTAAAGGCAATTTCTTTTTAAGGCAATTATCGTTTTGCACAATTACTTAATCTTTTAAAATAAATAACAATACTTAAATGGAAATATGTTTCTTTAAATAAAATAAAATAAACTTTTAAATCGGTAACCTTTATGAGAACCTTTAAATATATATAAGTACCTTTAATCGATAATCTTTATAAGAATAAAATATGTAATTCATTAAATAGAAATTTATTTTTTAGTATCTCATTTATATTTTATTGTATTATATTATATACTAGCGGACCCGGCCACGCCTTGCTGTGGCTAAATTGTAATATGTTAAATTAACATTATACTAAACTATTCAGTACAGTAAAGTCAATATTCACTTATAAAGATAAAAATGTTTTAGCAGATCTAAAGCCCTACGGGATTGAGAATGGAACGTTACGCTAAAATTTGAAAGTGATTTTTATATATATAGATAATATAGCCCTTCATTATAATCATTGATTATAATCACTGCATTAATAAATGTCAGTGAACTCGTTTATATGTATTGTTTTTTGTTTTCGAGATATTCTAATAGAACGTTCTCACATTTTCTGTAAAATATTTATATATGCACAAACACAGAATATAATCACTACGTCTTAATTTCGCTATATTTATTGCTATAAATATTATTCTAAAATAATTCGCCAGAAATTGTCCTGATAGTATACTACACAGCCCAACGGGATTGAGAATGGAACGTTACGTTAATATATTTGAAAGTGATTTTTATATATATAGACAATATAGCCCTTCATTGTAATCATTGATTATAATCACTGCATTAATAAATGTCAGTCTTCCCAGTATTCTACCTATGTATGGATATTTTGGTTTGAATTAGTGAACTACTGCGAATTTGTAGACGAATGACCCGGGCAACGCCCGGGTTTACACGATTAAATGTATATTACATATGGAAGATGGACGTAGTTCCCGGAGGGCACCCGCGAGGTCACTCTGCTCCCGCGCAACTGTCCAACCGGGAGCGCCCCGCGCCGTCAAAATCGTCACGCGTTCTAGAGGGCGCTGCTCGGCCGTCAGCCGGGAGATCTCATTTACTCGGCGGGGGGGGGGGGGGGGGACAGGGAGGTCACGTGCTGCGCCGGCAGCCAATCGTCGCGCGCCGCCATCCCCCGTCTGCCGCGAGAGGGGCGCAGATTGCGAGTGAATTTACGTTTTATTGTAAATAAAAATGCAACGAAAGGTTATTTCTAAAGAGTAATTAGCCAGAAACCATCCCGGTAGTATACTAAACATCTTCCCAAAGTTTCATCACGATTGGTTGAGCGATGTAGAAGATTATCACTGACAAACGGACGGACCAACAAACATCCATTTTTATATATATAGATTATATTTTATATTATTATTTATATTATTATATATTATATTATATTTTATATTTGAACGATAGGCTCATTATTTCTTTATACCGTTATATTATATATATTATATTATATATATTATACCGTTTTGCACATATATATTACACATATATATTATATATTATATTATATTATATTTTATATTTGAACTTTGCCGGACAGTGACAAAGTATTCACAAAAAATATTGTCTATAAGAACATTCTGTAAAATTAAGTATTTCCTTTTAATTTTCTACTAACAAAACATCTGTTCGTGTTTGTTTAAAAAAAAATAAAGTGGTGATCGATAGAAAGGAAAAACAATGGGGGAAATAAATGCACATAAAACACAGTATAACAAAAGGTTTTTATTTAAAAATTAAAACAAAAAGGGCTAAAAACTATTATATACTTATATGTAAAGAATCAAGCATAAAAAACAAGAAACAAGGTTAAGCAAAATTATACTTATATATAAAGAATTATGCATAAAAAACAAGATAAAAAAGGTTAAGCAAAAAAAGTAAAGTAAAATTAAAGTAGTCTTAGGGAAGGGAGATAAAAATAAGTGTCAGGGGGAATGTCCAGCGTTGTGTTCACACAGTACCTCGGGTGCAGCACCGTCGCTGGCTTAGCTTGGTTCCACTTTGTCGCGGCTCGTGCGATGTCCAAAGCGTCCTTTCCGTGTCCTTTCGGTCCACGAGACTCTGCTTGTGGGATACTCCAAGACGTCCTTTCCGTCCACAAGACGCTGCTTGTGGGATACTCCAAGACGTTCTTTCCGTCCACAAGACGCTGCTTGTGGGATACTCCAAGACGTTCTTTCCGTCCACAAGACGCTGCTTGTAGGATACTTCTCGGACGTCTTTCCGTCCACAAGACGCTGCTTGTGGGATACTCCTCAGACGTGTTTCCGTCCACAAGACGCTGCTTGTAGGATAATTCCCAGGCGCGTCTGCCCCGCCTGGGCCGCTGCTTCTAACTAACTCAGCGAGAAAAAAAAAAGAAGACGCTACATGGCGGGCTGTCCCGGGCCTGCAGAACAACCAAACAAATTCCAGACCACTTGACTTTTGCCTCCCCGGACCATCTGGTGACCTTTGCCCTCGGTCGGTTCCAGCTGGGAGTTTCCCCGACCATGTCGATATCTTGCTCGTCTCCCTTCACCTAAGTCCTTCATTCTATGTACAAAGTAAAAGAACGGTAAAATAGTTTTAACATTCTCCCACAAAATTTTGCTCCGAAAGAAGCCAAAATTAAGTATAAGACAAAAGAGCATATATATACACAATACACACAAGAGTAGATATGCCTATTACATTACATAAAATACACATAAAAGAATACACATATTACACCTTTTTTTTCCATACAGGTACTTTCACTAGTCCTTCGAGTCATACCTTGCAGGCTTTCTGATTACCCTACCATATCTACTTCTAGAGTCCCTTGATTCATTATTGGGCCTATTTCCTAAAAATGCTTCAGATTGGGGTTCGGTATTTGAATTGTCCTTTTGAATCGTCTCAACATTCGAGGATATTTCAAGAGGGTGTAAGCGTTGTAGAGCCCTGATCAAGGTTCCTGTGGATGTTTTAACATGGGCCACTCTCACTATTCCATCTTTACCTGGTATGAGATTTACCATTCGCCCTTTAGGCCAAAACATTCTTTTAAGATTTTCTTGCCCGATCAGTACAACGTCTCCTACTTTCAACTGTCTTCTATCAATATTTTCGGATTTCTGAATCAGCGCGCCTAAATATTCCTTCAAGAATCTCTGCTTCAATTCTCTCTTCAGTTGACCTAACTCTCTGTATCTAGTGTGCAACATTTCTGGCTTTAAATTTTCAAATTCAGGAAAGCTAGACTCTGGACCATTTTGTAAAAACTCATTAGGAGTTAACGGTTTTAGATCATTGTCGTCTTCAGAGACATAAGTGAGGGGTCGATTATTAATGATAGATTCGATTTCACAAAGGGCAGTCTGCAGTTGTACATATTTCAGCTTCCTGTGACCTAGCATCTTTATCAACATTTCCTTTATTGTCCTAACCATTCTTTCCCAAAATCCTCCCCACCAAGGAGCAGAAGGAGGGATAAAAATCCATTGTATCCTTTTAATTGAGGTTTCCCTTTCAATTCTAGTCCAATCCAATCTCTTGAATATTCTATTAAGTTTTGCGAAATTGGTGCCATTGTCGCTATATATTTTCTCGGGGCGCCCTCTCCGACAAATAAACCTATGGAGGGCCATCATGAAGACTCCAGTCTCTAAACTCTTCACCAACTCCAGATGAATAGCGCGATAGACGGCGCAAGTAAAGGCGGCTACCCACACTTTCCCACCTTCTTTCAAATGAAGAGGGCCTAATTAAACAACTCCTGTAATTTGTAAGGGTTTGCCCAGTCCAATTCTGTTTTCTGGCAAAGCTGCCATTGGTCTTTGCAGAGACTTTAAGTCTCTTGCACGCAATGCACTTACTGATAATTTTCTTTATCGTTTTCCTTCCCCTGATTATCCAAAATTTCTCTCTCAGCTTTGATAAAATGAATTGCACCCCTACATGTCCATTCTTCAGGTGCACTTCCCATATAAGTTGCTCTACGAAGGGATGGTCGCCTGGTAGAATGATAGGAGTTTTAAATTCTTCTGGGACCTGTCCATGTAAAAGTTTGCTTTCTACACACCAAAGTCCGTCAGTGTTTTTTTAATATTTTAAGACTCTTGGTTGCATTCGATTTCTCTATGGAGACTTTCTCCTGAATCATTCGGATAAGCTTTTTTTCTGCCAAGTCTAATTCTGAAACTTTCAAAGGTCCTGTTTCAGTTGACTGTTTTTTAAGTTTCCCTAAAAATCTTAAAACATAGGACATTACCCTGATGTTGAGAGAGTAATTAGACCTCCTTGTCAGTATCCAGTCTTTATAATCGATGTTCAAATTAATGTTGGTTTTCATAATGTTTTCTTCAACATTTATTCTTTTGGATTTATCGAGAACTCTGAATTGGGCCAGAATTCTTTAGGTTTTTTCAACCATTCGGGGCCCTCCCACCATCTGCTTTGCACAAACTGGCTTGGAGGGCAACCTCGAGACAGAAGATCGGCCGGGTTCAACTGACTAGGAACGAACCTCCAATCGTTCAAATTGGTAGTGGCCTGTATTTCTCTGACTCGGTTTCTCACGAAAACTCTCCACTCAATTTCTTTCTTTATCCAACTTAGCGCGGTAGTAGAGTCAGACCAAAGAGTTGTTTCACATTTTCTCTTCAAGGCAGCTTGGATTGCATTGGCTAGTCTAGCTCCTAGTACCATGGCCATTAATTCCAAGCGAGGGATCGTAATACTCTTCATAGGAGCTAATCTCACTTTGCTCCAAATCAAAGTTAGAGTATTTTCTCGTCCCGTTTCGCTCCTTAAATAGGCTACAGCTCCATAGCCTATTTGACTAGCGTCACAAAAGATATGAACTTCTGTAGGGAAAATGAGATCATTCCACATATATCTCGGTATCTTTATTAACTCTATGAATTTTATTTGATCCAACCAGGTTCGAAATTCCTGGGCCATACTTTCGGGTAGAGGTGTATCCCAACCTAGTTTCAGCCCCCATGATCGCTGCAGTAACAACTTTGGTGGCGAGAATACTGGAGCGCAAAATCCAAGTGGATCAAATATCCGCTGAACCATGGACAGTACCAACCTTTTCGTTAATTTGGGTTGAATACTCAAATTGTCAGGGAGTTCGCATTTTAATGAATCTTCCATTTTATTCCAAACAACACCCAATATTTTTGTACAAGTCCCCTTTTCAGGGTTTTCCTCCAGAGAATATTCCCACTCTCGTAAGTCCATTTTAGCCCTGTCCATAATTTCAATTGCGGCCTTTTGAAATGCCTGCACTTCCTGCTTTGTTTCCAGCGAGGTAATACAATTGTCCATGTAGAAGGATTGAGCTAAAATCTTTGCCCATTGAACAAGTGGGCCTCTTATTGATTGAAGATGGTATTCTATTACGGCGTTCAGCACAAAAGGACTACAGTTTAAGCCAAATACAAGTCTCTTATGCCTGTAAGCTATTAGTTCTCTATCGCTCTCCTTTTCCCACCAAAGGAATCTAAGGTAGTTCCGTTCAGATTCTTCAATCGCCACCATCTGGAATGCTTTTCTTATATCTGCCGTGACTCCAAATTTATTTTCCCGAAATCTTATCATCATTTCAGGGATTCTTTCCAATAAATTCGGTCCCTTTTCTAAACATTGATTTAAAGATAGTCCATTATGACCTAGACAAGAAGCATCGAAAACCGGACGTATGGGCGTCGTTTTAGATTCCATCTTGTACACAGGGCGGTGAGGTAAATAGTAGCCTCTTCTCTCGAGAGGATTTTCCTCGACTCTTTCAATGAGTCCTTCAGTCAGCCAGTCTCTAAAGATCTGACTATATTCGGTCAATTTATTCTGTGAGGTCATTTTCTTAGTGCTTATATCTAACCTTTTTATCGCTATGTCAGGATTGCTGGGGATTGACTCCTTTTCTACCTTCCAAGGTAGACCTACAGAATATCTCTGATCACTTTGTCTTTGAATTTTTTTTATAAACTTTTCTTTTATTTCCTGATATCTGGTCTCTTTGGAGCAAGTTTCAACAGGATCCCTAATGCCTAGTACTTCTAGATCCCACAAATCCTTTAAATCGCATCGCGTTGTTAGCAGATTCAAAGTCTGCTGCACATTGTCATTGCTATCAATAATTGGCGAATTGCCCATTAGTGTCCAACCTAATTTCGTTTCCACCGCAGTTAAATCTGCTTCAACTTGAACTATTTTTCCTGTCAAAATCATACCTAGATAGTTAGCACCAATCAATATGTCAATCTCTTGTCCTTTAAAATTGTCCTGAGACAATATTATGCCCTTAATCTTCAATTTTTCTAACCAGTCTCCTTTTGGCAAAGGTGGTATGGCGTCGCAAATTTTACGTTGATCCAGCGCCTCAATATGGATCACATCTCTTTTATTACCTAAATTCTCTAATTCTAACATAAATTTACCGTGCTTTTCTTCATCAATCTTATTACCTCCAAAAAGACTTTTAGCTATAGTTATTTCGCCTTTTCTTTCTATTCCTATACTCCAGACTAACGACTGTTTGATATACGAAAACTAACTTCCACTGTCGAGGAGAATTCTAACCCTTCTAGAGGCATTTGGGCCTATTAACAGTGCTACCGTTGTCATCAGCAAGACTTGACCTGTGCAGGCTTGACTAGAAAGCGATGCAATGGGTTCAGGTGCATTTTCCTTTAGATTTTCTCTTCCTGGTTTCGTTAACCAGTTAGAAGAATTTCCTTCACATAAAACTTCCAAGTGGTTTCTCCCACAGTTTTTGCACCCCAATTGTTCTCGGCACTGACTCTGTATGTGTCCCTTTCTTAAGCATTTGAAACATAGATGGGCACTACGTATTTTATCATTTCTCTCTCCCGGAGACATTTTCATTATGGAGCGGCATTGATGACTCGCATGATTTGTTCTTTCACAAAAGAAGCATTTTATATTAGTTCGCCCTCCGAACAGACTAGACACAGTGGCGGGTCTGAAATTGCTCATTGTTCGGGTCCCATCATTGTAAGACCTTTTATAGGGTTCCTCCTGCTTAAAGCCTTTTTCCACAAATTTCAGCCGTTGAGCACTCCTTACTTCGGCTTTTAGAAAGTCCAATAATAACCTGAGCCTTTCTTGAGCTCCTCCAACCCCTTTATCTGACTCTTCCCGTTTTGCTAACTCCATACCATAACCCGAAGAAGGATGCCTGTGCCATATTTTCAAAATATCCGAAGGTAATGAAGACTCGACAAGAGGGTATAAAAAAATACCCGACAACTGGGGATCAATGCCCAATGTCTCTAACGACCGGAGGTGACTGCTCAGTTCGTCGTACAGACTGCTTAAATTTCTATTTTCTTTCTTTACATTAGATATAACCGAATTCAATAGACGTCTGACATACAGTTCTGTCAGTATATTCGGGTCACCGAATCGCTCCTGTAGGGCTTGGACCGCCAAAACATAGTTGGCGCCTGTAACTGGATAGCTTGCTACAACACGATAGGCTTCTGAATTTGGTACAATTGCTTGACGCAAATATAAAAACCGGTCGCTATCGGATAAATTCTTATTTTCGTGAATTTTCGAAAACTGCGCCCACCAAGGCAACCAACCTTCCAGAGAGCCATCATAGCTTTTTAGGGCTAACTCTGGTAATTTCACATTCATTACAGTGTCCTCGCTAGCAATCGGGATTGTTTCTTCTTTATCGGGATTCCGTAATACACTGACTTTCTGTTGAATATCAAACTTTTCCTCTTCATATTTATCGCATTCTTGCCATTCCCTATCAATACTTTCCTCTGTAATCCCTTCTTTCACTACCAATAAAGCCTGATATTTTTCGTTTAGATCTACAAGTTTCGTGTAATAAGACTCTAGTCTATTAAACTTAGAATAAATATCATTCCTATCAATTTGAGACTTTTCAAATTCCCCATTTATTTCATTAATAATTCTAGTGAAAGTACCTCTTATGGCTTTTCTGCGCTTTTTAATTGCATCCATTTCCTCCATATCTCCTTTAAATCGATCACGTCCGGCTCACCAAAATGTTCGTGTTCGTTTAAAAAAAAATAAAGTGGTGATCGATAGAAAGGAAAAACAATGGGGGAAATAAATGCACATAAAACACAGTATAACAAAAGGTTTTTATTTAAAAATTAAAACAAAAAGGGCTAAAAACTATTATATACTTATATGTAAAGAATAAAGCATAAAAAACAAGAAACAAGGTTAAGCAAAATTATACTTATATATAAAGAATTATGCATAAATAACAAGATAAAAAAGGTTAAGCAAAAAAAAGTAAAGTAAAATTAAAGTAGTCTTAGGGAAGGGAGATAAAAAATAAGTGTCAGGGGGAATGTCCAGCGTTGTGTTCACACAGTACCTCGGGTGCAGCACCGTCGCTGGCTTAGCTTGGTTCCACTTTGTCGCGGCTCGTGCGATGTCCAAAGCGTCCTTTCCGTGTCCTTTCCGTCCACGAGACTCTGCTTGTGGGATACTCCAAGACGTCCTTTCCGTCCACAAGACGCTGCTTGTGGGATACTCCAAAACGTTCTTTCCGTCCACAAGACGCTGCTAGTAGGATACTTCTCGGACGTCTTTCCGTCCACAAGACGCTGCTTGTGGGATACTCCTCAGACGTGTTTCCGTCCACAAGACGCTGCTTGTAGGATAATTCCCAGGCGCGTCTGCCCCGCCTGGGCCGCTGCTTCTAACTAACTCAGCGAGATAAAAAAGAAGACGCCACATGGCGGGCTGTCCCGGGCCTGCAGAACAACCAAACAAATTCCAGACCACTTGACTTTTGCCTCCCCGGGCCATCTGGTGACCTTTGCCCTCGGTCGGTTCCAGCTGGGAGTTTCCCCGACCATGTCGATATCTTGCTCGTCTCCCTTCACCTAAGTCCTTCATTCTATGTACAAAGTAAAAGAACGGTAAAATAATTTTAACAACATCTATTCGTCTGCAATGTAAACATCTTAATTAAAAAATTGCTTTAGTAATTTTTAATTGTTATTTTCATTGCATATTTATGATATGGGTTCATTCAAAAAACTTTTACCGCAGTTTAGAATATATATCTATATATTTATCTATTTACTTATATATTCACTGGCCGTGTGACCATTTAGAACCTTGCGGAAAGTTATAGGGTCATTTTTTTGTGAATTTTTTTTTGTTTCGATTTTATTGAAAAAAAAACGATATGGTGCCTTTAAAAATGATCTTTATTACTATGCAGTTTTCTATTTAGTCAATATACCTAAGTTCATGTTGCAAATGTAATTATCTCTATCGATTTAGTAGGTGAAATGCAAAAAAAAAATCGACATGATAAAATCTTTATGAAAATTCACATTTTTATTTTTATATTTTCAAGACACACACAGTTTGGGGCGGGACGTTTCACAAGAGAGACATCCACGGCGCCAATTTATAATTGTAACGAATAGTATTTTAATTAAAACATTTTAAAAACACACAGTTTGGAACGGGACGTTTCCATGGCGCCAATTTATAATTGTAACGAATAGTATTTGAATTAAAACGTTTTCAAAATATATACGCACTCGGGTAAAACCCGGGCGTTGCCCGGGCCATTCGTCTAGTATTAAAATAATTAAAATAGACAATAGATTGCAAACTACAGATTACTACAAACCTTCATTTACCCCCAATTATATAAATTTTTCTTCATTTTGCCCCATTAGTCATAAAATTAACACAGTGAAAACGTTAACTAAAAGAATTTATATATATACTCATTGTTCATTAAATCAATACAAAACGCATGAAACACAAACCGTTATCCAAAATTTAACATCAGCTGGTTACCCTAAAACATTTATTTTAAAACATTTCTATCAGGCACAGGACACATATAACATGTCAGCACAAAAAACTAAAATATACAGGAAAAATTGCTACATCCCATATTCCCCGAAATCCATCCACATTTCCAGAACACTAGATAAATATGGAATAAAAACCTTTTATAGCAACTCTCCCAACTTATCAGATATCCTAAAAAACCCGATTAAAAAAACAGGCAAACCGAATATATATCATGTAGAAAAAAGGTATTTTATTCTATAGAATGTAATAACTGTAAAGCCAGATATGTGGGGGAGACGGGAAGAAAATTACATAATAGAATCACTGAACACAGAAGAAACATAAACAGAAATGACCCATCATCATTAATAGTACAGCACTCCAATTCAACAGGACAGACATTCAACTTAAATGAACCTAAAGTACATTACAACAATATCAATAACAAATATCAAAGATTAATAATTGAAGCAATAGTGTCCAAACAATATAACAGTGTAAATCGCAGAATTGATTTACCAGAAGCATATGATTCAATAGACCTAAATAAAATAAGATAAAACATAGTCATTCACAGTATAAGATATCACATGTCTGATGGGATTCCTTACAAGTTATAAAATTTGTAAAATTTAAAATATAAAATACAAAATAAGATTGCCTTAACCAAAATGTATCATATTATTTCATATTAATTAAAATTAGTTTTTCCAGATCATTACACCTGCATGTAAATTTAAACATTTTAATATTTTTCAAATTGCGCGTGATATGCAAAACAATAGTTACGTGTATATAAATCCTATTTCAAACTAGTTGGATTATTGTTTCATTAATTCCTGTAGAAGGGCGTATGTGCCCGAAAGCTCGTATTATATTCGTTCTAATAAAAGATACGCAGCCCTTGAAGCTTTGTTTTATTCATTTACTAGCGGATGTACCCGGCTTCGCCCGTGTTTTACCCGAGTAAAGGTTTGTCTAACGAATCTCTCGATAAAGTGAACATTTTTTCCCGGTCCCTTGAGAAATACTCGATAAGTTGAATAAATCAATATTAATCGGTACCCGAGTAAAGGTCTGTCTAACGAACATTTGTTAAAACAATTCTCTATAAACTTATAAAAAGAAATAGATATATTTGATAATTTGAAACTGATAAAGTGATCATTTTTTTCCCGGTCCCTGTGTGCCGTGTCATTCTGAATTTTGTCTTTCCTAATTTTCTACATTACAAAATCATCCTTTTATCTAGTGAACATTTTTTCCCGGTCCCTTGAAAAATACTCGATAGGGTTGAATAAATTCATGGTCGTTTATGGAAGATGGACGAAGTTCCCGGAGGTCATCTTGGGCAAGCTCCCGCGAGGCTTTTTTTCTTGTCTACTTGGCACAGCTGTGTCACCAACTCTGCCCTGATTGGTCGGTGGGTACTTGGACTGTCGGCCGGCGGCCGGACGGATCCATTCTCTCACGGGGTGGGGCAGACCTAAGCCTATCTCCGTCGCAAGGTGGCGCTGCTTGCGAGTTAAAGCTACAAATCTGCAAATAACTCTAAGGATATTAAAGATATTCAAGAAATTATTTTTCGTAAACCTTTCCGGGGATACACCTAATAATATCCCAAAATTTCACGGAGATTGGATGTATGGTTTTTGAATCCATAGAGGACACACACACACACACACACTCGGGCGTGCGGCCACGCTTTCGCGAGCTCCGCCGTTTTCGCCTTTTGAGTGCGTGTAAAGAGCGCCTAGTCTGGCAAGTGTGATATTGGCAGAAAGCCCAGGATGTGCTGAAAAAGTGCCTGAAAGGCCCAGCATCCTGCTACCAACAGGCGAGGAATTATCGCCAAAAGACATAAATATGAAGAAAATAATGGAATTTTCTTCTGAAAATCAAAAGTATGCAAATTCGCCGGCAGGCGACTTGCATGTAAATCCGGCCGCTGCGCGTGGTGACGTCACGGCTCCGAAGACTGCTGCTACGACCAGCGCAACTTCAGCCAGCCCGGCCTCGCTCAACTGGGCCGACAGCGAGATGGCGGAGGTGAACGACAACGAGGGCTTCATCGTCGTGAAGGGCAAGAAGAGGCGCCTCGGCTCAACTTCACCTGAGCACGCTGCAAGGCAGCCCAACAAGCCTGGAGAGCAGCGCAGCTCCCAGCAGCGGAAGCGGCCAACAGGGCCGAGAGCAGTGCCGCCCCAGGAGATCAAGGCGACACGCAAGAACATCGCCGAGGCCAAGGCGAGGCAGAACTCATCTACCCACGAAAACTACATCTTCGTGGAGCGATGCCCAGAGTTCCCGGACTACACTTACCTAAAGGCAATATCCAAGCTGGTCGGGGGGCCAAATGACATCACATATTTCGGCAAAATGAACGGCCATTTTCTCGTGGGCTTGGCGACCAAAGATCTTGCGCGCCGTCTGGCTGAGGGCGACCTTGAGATCGAGGGAACGACCCTTAGGGTCTTCCCCTACCGTAAGAGGGCCGAACGAATCGTCGTCGCCAACCTGCCAGGCTTCGTGGACGACTTCACCGTTGTGAACGCCCTGAGCCCATACGGGAGGGTCACCTCCATCGCCCCCATCCTGATCAAAATGGGGGAGTTCACATTCACCGACGGCCGCCGGGAAGCCTTCATCCTGCTCAAGGACGGCATCAAGCTAGACAGGCTGCCCACCCGCCTGGACATTCAATCCAAGGGAGATTCCCTGCCCGCCTTCCTCTCCTTTGGCATAAAATGCTCTAAATGCGGAAAGCAGGGCCACCGCAGAGCAAACTGCCCATCGCTCGCCAGGCATAACAGCAGCCCCAGGCAAGCAGCGTCTCCCACCGACGCAAGCCCCCCCCCCATCTCCTCCTCCTCCTTAGCAGCCAAGGAGGCCGACACCTGCGCCCGCAACATCGGCGTCCCCTGTCCAACCGGCGAAGTCTTCAACTGAGGCTCCAGTGACCCCCTCGGCACACCATCCTGCCGAACCGAGGGATCTTGCCCAGCCCGCCCCTGTCGCCCTCCCTGCTCCTCTGGCTGCCCCGCGGCCCCCCGAGCCTGAGACCTTTCCGCTCGACATTGAGATGTCGGAGGAGGAGCTGACCTCAACTCCCTCCGCGTCTCCCCGGGGCAAACCCGCATTCGTCCAGCTGCAGGAGCACCTCAAGCAGTCCCCCAACCTCTCCATCGACTGGGACGGGCTGCCCGGTATAGACCGCGAGGACGCACAGCGGCTACTCACCTCTAAAGGAAAAATGGAGAAGCGAGCGCCCTCGCTGTCAAAGGCACAGGTCGCCGCCCTCGACCAGGTGGCCGAAACCATCAAGGCCTCGATCCCAGACTCCAACCACACCATCCGCAAGACCCTCCAAAAGACCAGGAAGGTGCTGCGTGAAGGACGGTCCCAATGAGTTACCGCGTCGCCACCATCAACGCGCGAGGGCTCGCCACTCGGAGGAGGAGCCTTGCCCTTTGTCATCTCCTCAGGCAACATCACGTGGACATCGCGTTTGTCCAGGAGACAAACGCATTTCATCTGGGCAGCGGCCAAGACCTCTGCCTCGGCTACAGTGCTGTTGTATTGGCCCATCCCGTAGCCATCTCGGGATCCGGTCTCGCCTGCATCTTCGGACCAGGCGTAGCCGTGCTACAACAACGCATCCTGTGGCCGGGCAGTGTTGGGCAAATATTAATTAAAATGATTTATTAAAGATTAACAATTGATTAATTGTTAATTGTAATTTTCACAATTAACAATTAATCAATTGTTAATTGTATTTTTACAATTAACAATTAATTAATTGTTAATTGTATTCATACAATTAACAATTAATTATTTGTTAATTGCACTTTTCTAATCAACAATTAATTAATTGTTAATTGCACTTCAATTTAATTGAAAAATAATTTTTTAATGCCCAACACTGCATTTCAGTACCACTCTTTTCTCGAACATGCTGTCCAACAATTTGTGACTCTTTGGCAGATTTGTCATTGTCGCAAAAGAAAAAAGGCGTTCAACTGCAGCTGACGATGGTAAAGGTGTGTTGTATTTAATAAAAACACTTTTTATCTCAGGCAGTGTTGGGCAAATATTAATTAAAATTATTTATTAAAGATTAACAATTGATTAATTGTTAATTGTAATTTTCACAATTAACAATTAATCAATTGTTAATTGTATTTTTACAATTAACAATTAATTAATTATTAATTGTATTCATACAATTAACAATTAATTAATTGTTAATTGCACTTTTCTAATTAACAATTAATTAATTGTTAATTGCACTTCAATTTAATTGAAAAATAATTTTTTAATGCCCAACACTGTGGCCGGGCCACATCGCCTTGGCAACCACAGATGTCCGCGGCGAGGAGATGACGGCCATTGCCGTTCATCTGGCGCATGAACCCCGGGAGAGAAACCGACAACTGGAGCTCCTGGCGGCGACAGCGGCACAGGAGGAGGAGGGGGCCTGCTGGATCATCGGCGACTTTAACATCAGGGATCGGGGTCCCTCATCATCATCATCATCGGATGCCCTCGCCGCTCTTCTGGACCTGGCCGCGCTGGTCGACGTGGCCACCCAATTCGACGCCGCCCACCTGCCCACCAGAGTCGCCATGCACGGCGACCAAGTCGAATCGAACCGCCTGGACCGGATCCTCGTCCCTGCTGGAGTCCTGGATCGCGTGTCCATCTACGCGACCAGCCACTACCACCTCTCGGACCACCGCCTCGTGCTGCTCCAGGTGGGCCCGCCCACCACCGCCGTCTCCTCCCCCACCCAGCCTCGCTTGGCCGCGATGCTCCGCTCGGGCCTCGTTCTCGAACATCTGGCTGGTTACATCCGGGAATTGGAGGAAGACACAGCGCACGATGACGACGACGGGACCTTCTGGGATACGTGGACCTCCATCAAGGCGGGGCTGCTGGCGGAGGCCAGATCCCTGCACGACCCGCGCCACGCTGCCAGCGACAGCTACGTCTACAGGGCGAGACGTTACATCGCGGCGCAGCTCGAGGCCTCCTCCATCCGGGCAGACTACCCATCGCTGCCGGACCTGGCACGCGCCATCCGCCTCCGTAGCCCGGTCAGCGTCATCAGGGACGAGGAGGACAACGTCATCGAGGGCCCAGAGCTTCGGCGGAGGGCGTTCGCGACCTTCCAGCCCCGCTTCGCCCGTCCCACCAGCGATCCAGCTGCGGGAGCTGCTTTCATCGCCAGCAGCGCGCCCACCACCACCACCCGCGAGCTGAGTGAGGAGGACCCGCTCCACCGGCCAGACATCAGCCCCAGCGAGATAGCCCACGCCATCGAGCACCTCCCTCGCGGAAAGGCCCCCGGCTGGGACGGCTTGCCGTGCGAGCTCCTCGTCGCCTTCAACGAGGACTTCTTCGCGGAAGCTCTGGCCCGGGTGTTCGCGGCTTCACGGCTCCGCGGTGCCCTACCTCCGTCGACGCGGCGCAGCTCCATCTGCCTCGTGCCCAAGGCCCGCGGAGGTCGCGGCCTTGATGGCTACAGGCCTGTCGCGCTGCCCTCGGCCGACTACAGGGTCCTGGCCGCCATCCTTCACCGGCGCCTCAAGCCCCACCTGCGGACCCTTGTGCCGGAATGCCAGACCTACGCCGTCCCCGGGAGGTCCCCGTCATGGAACATCGCCATGGTGACGGACGCCGTCGAGGAGGCCACCGCCCTGGGCTCGCCGCTGGCCGTCATGGGCGTAGACCTGGAGTCCGCCTTTGACTCACTAGACCGCGGCTTCTTGGAGTCCCTGCTAACGTCCCTCCGCCTCCCGCCAGCCTTCAGGGCCTGGATCAACCTCCTCTACGCCGGGGCGGACGCCACCATCCGGGCCGGAGGCTTCTACACCACCGCCTTCCCCCTCCTCAACGGCCTAAGACAGGGTTGCGCCGTGAGTGCCGCACTCTTCAGCATCGCCACGGGGCCGCTGCTACGTCGCCTGGAGTTGACCCTCGGCGTGGGCAATGTCATCGCCTACGCCGACGACATCGTCCTCCTATTCCATCGCGACGGAGACTTCGAACGGGTGGCGACTGTCTTCGAAGAGTACAAGCAGGCCTCCGGGGTTGGCGTGAACCTCCGGAAGAGCGCTGGCCTCTGGTGCGGCGCCTGGCGCAACCGCAGCGACTCCCTTCTCGGCGCCTCCTGGTCGACCACCTCCATCAGGATCCTCGGGCTCGACATCGCCCCCAGGAGCACCGTCTCCCACCGGGAGCAGCATCTCCTAGTTCTCCTGGAGACTGCGTGTCGCAGATGGACGCCCTTCACCCGCGGCCTCTCCCTCGTCGGACGAGCAAGAGCGGCGAACACGCTGGTGGGGACCACGATCCAGCACCACCTGCATGGATACCTCCCATCACCCCCGACCATCGCCAAGCTGCAGGCCCGACTGGCGAGGTTCGTCTGGGGGCCAGACCACACGGCGTGGCTTCCCGCCAACGTCATGGCGAGGCCGGTCACCATCGGAGGCCTCGGCCTCCACGACCTCGCGACCCAGCTCCAGCTCGCCTGCCTCAAGGGGGTGCAGGTCGCGCTCCGCGGAGGCATAAATGCTTTCAGCTGGCTGGTAGAAAGCGGTGAGGCCTGGATCCACCCTCCACCGGACGGCACCCGTCTCCAGCCCCGCCGTCTACGGCTGCTGAAGCTCTGGGAGGAGGCCTCCAACATCCTGAGCCTCAACCACCGGGCGCTCCCCACGGCTCAGCTGCTGGACCTCCCCATTATCGGCGGCTGCCGGTTCCTTCGCCCTCCCGACCCCCTGGCCCCTGCCCGCTGGCGCGGAGCCCGAGTCCGGGATCTCATCGTGGAGGAAAATCTCATCACCCGCCCAACGCGCTCGGCCCTGGCTGACGCCGCGACCCTGGGCGCCTTCTGCCGGAGGCTGACCTCCGAGAACGCCGTGGGCTTCGGGGCGGAGTCTACGCCCTCATCTAGCTCCTTAGCTGCGGCCGTGGTGCTGCGGGGGACGGCTACGCCGTTCCTCAACGGCCTCACGACCCGCTCAGCCCGACGGGCCCTGGATCGCCCGCGCCTCGCCGCCACGCCCATCTCCAGATTCCTGGCGAGATGGACGCCCACCATCAATCAACCATCCAGGATCGACTGGGCCTCACTGCGGCGTTGCGCCTACTCGGGCCACGAGGCTGACGCGGCCCTCAAGTTGGCCCTCCACGCCCTGCCCCATCCAGCCCATCCTGCCTCGGTCGGCCTCTCCTGTCCTGCCTGCGGGTCCATCGACCGCTCCCTCGGCCACCGTTACTGGTGCTGCCGCTCCATCAGGCCTCTCATCAGAGAGGCCTTCAACATGCAGGCTTGGATCTTCGGCGGGTCCGGCCTTGAGGACGGCGCCCTTTCCATCCTGGCGTCGGCAAAGTTGCGAATCTATCGCTACTTTGTCCAGGTTGGGCTCGGAGAAGCGGTGGAGGACCCGCTCATCGCCTGGTCCAGGACCCTCCAACGTCGAGGTTTCCTTCCATCATCTCCCATTATCATCTTGTAATTTCATATATGTATATTTTCTTTCTCTCTTTCTTTATGTATATATTTTCTCTCTCTACTTTATTGTTTGAAAATATGTAATATTGTCTAGATGACAATAAATATTTTTAAATTGTCAATTGTCACACACACACAGACATTCATTTATATATATATATAGATAAATCGTACAGGGTTTTTCAATCGACACATTACCGTGGAAAGTTCTTCATATCCCAAGGAGGTTTGACCGAGAATCCTAAAGAGCAATTGTTTCATCATTCCAATCAAACGCTCCCACCATCCACCCCACCAAGGAGCACCAGGCGGTATGAATTTCCAGGTGATGTTTTTCAATGTGGGATCACATTTTAATCTCGAAAAATCAATCTTCTTTAAAGCATTAGCCATACCTTTGAAATTAGTCCCATTATCCGAATACACAATCAATGGTCGGCCTCTTCGAGCAATAAATCGGCGGAAAGCTTGGAGGAAGGCTTCCATAGACAAAGATGTCACAAGTTCCAGATGAACTCCTCTATACACTGCACATGTCAAGATGACAATCCATGCTTTCTTCTTATTCTTTAAGATAAGATGTCCAGTTAGATCAACTCCTACTATTTCGAAAACTGCAGCATCTCGTACTCTGTCTTCTGGTAATGATGTTGACTCGACGGTAGCTGGTGTCGTGGTGAATCGTTTACAGCGAATGCATTGATTGATGATCTTCTTGACGAGTTTCCTGATCTTAGTATCCAATAGTTTTCTCTCAGAATACCGAGGAGAGTTTGTAGACCGGCGTGCCCGTGGGTTTCATGGTTCCACCTGATGAGAAAAGAAACCAAGAAGTGATCTGAGGGCAATAAAATGGGCATTCTAAAATTAGCGAAATCTTCTCTTCTGCAAATTTTAGCTTTTATTCTCATAATCCCCGAAGAGTCTACTAGCAACTTTAAGCCTTGTAGTTTCTTATCTTCATGCCCTGAAAACGATTCTCTCTGGATAAGTCTCATCAGTATTATTTCTGACTTAGTGATTTCTTCTGTACTGAGATCTTCTGAAATTATCTTTCTTCTATCAATCTTGGCGTTGTTGAAGAATCTGTATATTGTTACATCATGATTAATGGCGTATTTCTTATATTAGTTTTAATATATTTGAAATTTAAATTATATATTTATTTATTTTTATATAAAATATTCTATGATATTTATTTAAAACAGATTATTAATTTATCATCATTTGTATTAGGTACACTGTGACTTCACTGCTCTCTTTGATGTGAGAAAATAAATAAAGGATTCTGGAGGCTACTAAAAGTAGACTTATCTCATTATTCCCTTTTATAAATTTGTAGGATGGTTGAAACACGCTCTGGTAAGATGCAAGACCCAGCACAGGAGAGAATCAAGGCTGAAGAGTCTGCCAAGCCGCAGCCTGGTGCAACAATTGGTAGAGATGCTAGTTCCGACCCAGTTGTCCTGAATCCCAACATCGACATCCCCAAGTATGATGGAACGGAAGACCCTCGCCCATGGATTGAATCTCTTGAAGAAATTGGCTTCTTATACCATTGGGCAGACTACATTATCTCTCGTTATGCCGCCATGAACATGACGGGAAGCGCTAAAACCTGGTTGAATTTACACAAAGCTAGTTTCACGAGCTGGGAAAATATTAAAATCCGCCTCATTCAGGATTTTTCTTTGGACGCGAATAAAGAAGAACTTAAAATGAAGCTCAACAGAATGCAACACTGGAATGAACCAGCAATCAGGTTCGCGGAAGACATTCTAGTGTTGTGCAACAAGGTTGACCCCGCAATGGAAGAAGAAACAAAAATTGAACATGTTATTGGAGGACTGAAAAAAGAGTACTCATTCGCGCTCTACCTGAACCCTCCTAAAACGACCAATGACCTTCTTGTCGTGTGCAAGAAAATGGATTCTTTTGAAAAGAAGTATCGGGAACGTGTGGAGAAATCTAGAAACCTATATAACGGTCCACGCTATTCTAGACCCCAACAACAATCGAGGTACGTGCCGCCGACTGCCGCACGAAACTACCAGACCACTTCCAGGCCCCAAGCCCCTGTTTCCAATAATTACAAGAACGACTCCCCTCCTACCCCCAGACAGTATCGAAACAACTTTCCCCAGCCCTCTACCCCTAGACGTCCTTATAATCCTAACTTTGTGCCGAAACCAAACCTTCAGAGAAACATTTACAATAAAAGCCAAGAAGTGAGCAAAAATAGGACGGAAGATGGAAGACCAATCTGCTTTAAATGTAACAAGCCAGGGCACGTGGCCCGTTATTGTAGGGTCAAGTTTATAAGAATCCTAGAAGAGGATCCAGCAGATACCCAAGAGAAGGTCGAAGAAAAATGCCAAATGAATGAAATATCAGAGAAATCAGGACCTCGGCTTTATGCTGATGTATGTCATAGCACACAGACAAATATTCCTACCCGGAATAGATATTCCGTGTTGGAAGATTTAAACTAAGCGTCGCGCCTGAATCTGTCAATCAAAGCAAGTCGACCATAAACGGAATCAAGAAGTTGGACCCTAAATACAAATTAAAAATTAATGTGGACAAGATAGGGACTTTTGAAGCTTTGGTTGATACAGGTGCTGACCTCTCAGTGGTCGACCTCAGAACGGCCCTCGATACAGGCCATGGTATAAGTAAACTCGCAAAAATTTGTGCAGGACCCGATGGAAAAAAATTGGACATGGTAGGAAGTATATTTTTAAATATAAAAATTGATGACGAAACATTATCACACAACTTTGTGATATTGAAAACGCATTTACGGACATTAATTCTTGGGAGAGATTTCCTTAAGAAAATGAACGCAAAAATAGATTGTAAGCAAGAAACTATAAAATATGATTTGACGAATAATCATGACGAAATCAATTTTGAAAGGTTGAAAATAAAGAGTGCCAAGGATTCCATTGTACCGGAATATTCCATGAAAGTGATCAAGGCATTGGTAGAAACAGAGGATGGAGAATATATTATCGAAGAGAACAGCAAAATGTTTCAAACAAATGGACTTCGTCTAGCAAGAAGCTTGATCAATGTTATAAATAGGGAAACACACATCTGGATAACTAATCCGTATCCTCGACCGTTAAAAATAATGAAAAACCAAACATTGGCTTTTGGAAGTAGTCCAGCGAAAATAAATGTGAGTCGAGAAAGAGAGGTAGAAAAGAACGAAGAACCTAGATTCCAAATAAACGAAAATCTTTCACCAAAGGAACAGAAGGAGTTAAAACAAGTTTTAGAAAGGTATGGAGATCTTTTTTCATCGAGATTAGGGAGAACCAATTTGGCAAAACATCGGATAGACACAGAAGACGCGAAGCCAATTAAACACAAGCCTTACCGGGTAAGTGCTAAAGAACGAGATATTATAAAAGAGCAAATTGACGAGATGCTTACAGAAGGCATAATTAGGCCATCTTCTAGCCCCTGGTCTTTTCCAGTAATATTGGTCAAGAAGCGAGATGGTAAATACAGATTTTGTGTGGACTACAGAAAACTGAATAATGTCACAGTAAAAGATGTCTATCCGATCCCTAGAATAGACGAAGTTATGGATACTCTCCAAGGATCTACACACTTCTCAGCAATAGACCTCAGATCTGGATATTGGCAAGTTGAAGTCGAAGAAAGAGACAAAGAGAAAACAGCTTTCACTACAGCGCATGGATTATATGAATTCAACGTGATGCCTTTTGGACTTTGTAATGCGCCTGCTACCTTTGAGAGAAATATGGAGAATATGCTTGGAAATCTGAGATGGCAAATTTGTTTGTGTTATCTGGATGATGTTATCATATATAGCCCGGATTTTCCAACGCACCTCAAAAGACTTGAAGCTGTTTTTAGATGTTTTCGTGAATCTAATTTAAGGTTAAACGACAAAAAATGCCGATTTGCTTTTGAAGAATTGGAGATTCTCGGCTATATAACGAGCAAACATGGTATAAAACCCGCGGAACATAACATCAAAGCTGTCCGAAATTTTCCTCGACCCAAAAAGGTCAAAGAAGTACAATCCTTTTTGGGAATGTGTTCATATTATAGAAAATTTATCAAAGACTTTTCAAAAATTGCTGACCCTTTGACCAACCTTATAAAAAAAAGTGTATCATTTACCTGGACAGAAAGACAAGAGGAAGCGTTTCAAACCCTAAAAACAGTACTATTAAGTCCACCAATTTTAGGTCACTTCAATCCAAATGCACCTACTTATGTTCATACTGATGCGTCCAACATCGGCATAGGTGCAACACTTGTCCAAGACATCGGTGGTGAAGAGAAGGTGATCTCATATTTGAGTCGTACCCTAAGTAAAGCGGAGCAAAATTATTCAACCACTGAAAAAGAATGTCTGGCCGTTGTCTGGTCAATGTCAAAATTACGACCCTACCTTTATGGAAGACACTTTAAAATAGTAACAGACCATCACGCCTTATGCTGGCTCAAAAACTTGAAGGATCCAACAGGTCGATTGGCAAGATGGGCATTGAAAATTCAAGAATATGACTTCGATATAATACATAAATCGGGAAAGAAGCATCTGGACGCCGATGGCTTATCTAGGGGGCCCTTACCAGAAACTGATTGGGATGAGGATTTTGAAAGGCTATTTTTAAATCAAATAACAGACGAAGAGGATAAATTTATCGAAAGTGTTAAGAAAAACCTTAATGGAAGCAGGCGATCAATTGCGCAAAACTTTAAAGAAGAAGATGGATGCCTCTTTAAGAAAAACCCGAACCCTGAAGGCAGGGCGTGGTTGCTTGTGGTTCCAGAGAATAAAAAGAGAGAAATTATGAAAGAATATCACAATCATATGTCGAATGGCCATCTGGGCGTCGCCAGAACCATGTACCGAATAAAGAGTAAATACTTTTGGCCATCCATGCTAAAGGATGTCTCAGAATTCGTTAAGACGTGTCACCTTTGCCAAAGTAGGAAAGGCTCAAACCAATTACCTTCTGGACTACTACAGCCCATCCCCCCAGCCAACTTTCCTTTCGAAAGAATTGGAATTGACTTTGTTGGTCCACTGCCATCTACGAAAAACAGGAAAAAATGGATAATCGTGCTGACGGACTACTACACTAGATATGCAGAAACAAGAGCAGTCTCGGAAGCAACAGTGAAAGAAGTTTCTAAATTTCTAGTAGAGGATATTTTTCTTCGGCACGGAGCCCCACAATATCTTATTAGTGACAGAGGCTCTCAATTTACCAGTAATTTAATGAAAGAGGTGATGAAAACGTGCAAGATTAAACATTGCTTCACAACGAGCTATCATCCCCAGACTAATGGATTGACAGAGCGGTTAAATAGAACATTGATCAATATGCTCAGTATGTATGTGAACACTGATCAGAAAAATTGGGACGAGATACTCCCATTCATCACTCACGCTTACAATACTACAATTCAGGAAACCACAGGATATTCTCCCTTTTTCCTGATGTTTGGAAGAGAACCCACGTCTCTTTTGGACGACAGGAATATCTCGGTGGACATTGACAAAGATGATTATGATGAATACATAAAACATCACTTAGACAAAATAAACAGAACAAGAAAATTAGTTATTAACAACACAATAAAGACTCAAGAAAGAATGAAAAAGAACTATGACAAGAAACACATGGAAAGAAGCTACGAACCAGGAGAATTAGTAGCAGTTTGGACACCAATTAGGAAAATAGGAAAGTGTGAGAAACTACTGAGAAAATATTTTGGCCCATATAAAATATTAAAGAAGCTGTCCAACGTAAATTACTTAATTGAACCAAAAGATAATCCTGGCCAAGACCCATTGATTGTCCATGTCTCAAGAATCAAACCCTATTTTGAAAGAATTGATGAGGTCAATCACGAGGACGTGACGACCTCTGGAGAGGGGGAAGTGTTACATCATGATTAATGGCGTATTTCTTATATTAGTTTTAATATATTTGAAATTTAAATTATATATTTATTTATTTTTATATAAAATATTCTATGATATTTATTTAAAACAGATTATTAATTTATCATCATTTGTATTTAGGTACACTGTGACTTCACTGCTCTCTTTGATGTGAGAAAATAAATAAAGGATTCTGGAGGCTACTAAAAGTAGACTTATCTCATTATTCCCTTTTATAAATTTGTAGGATGGTTGAAACACGCTCTGGTAAGATGCAAGACCCAGCACAGGAGAGAATCAAGGCTGAAGAGTCTGCCAAGCCGCAGCCTGGTGCAACAATATACAGGCGGTGATTCGTACTATTCTCAAAAAATGGGAATAACGTCCAAATAAATTTTCATTTTCTCTTGTCGTACACAAGGTGTTCAGGATGGTCTTGCGCCTTTCAGAATAAACAATCTCCAAATCAGGGATAATGGTTGATTTGGGCCACTCTTCTTGAGATACCTTTAACCATGCAGGTCCCTCCCACCATCTTGTCTCCTTAAGTGATTCTGCTGAACATCCCCGAGATGGGAGGTCTGCCGGGTTTAATCGGCCTGGTATGTGGCGCCAAGATTCGGGGGAGCTAAGATTATGAATTTCCTAAACACGGTTCATCACAAAGGCTGCCCAGTTGTCTTCCCTTTGGATCCAACAGAGAGCATTGGTCGAATCGGTCCAATAAAATCTTGGAATTTCCTCAAATTCCAGATCTTGTATGACGTTAGCTGCCAAACGAGCTCCAATCAGACAAGCCAAAAGCTCCAATCTTGGGATAGTGAGTTTCTTCAGTGGAGATACTCGTGTTCGAGCCTGTATCAATTGGATGTCCACTCTATCTTCCTTTTCAATGCGGAGGAAAATACAGGTTGCATAGGCAAACTGACTGGCGTCGCAAAAGATGTGGAGAGTGGTTTTCTCTACATAGGAGTCCTTAAAACAAAGCCATCTAGGAATTTCTATGTTAGGCAAGTGTTTCAGTTTGCTAAACCACTTCCAAAATCTTTGTACTAAACATCCAGGTGGGACTTCGTCCCGTGTCAACTTCTGTATCCAAGTTTCCTGTAATATCAGCTTGGGAATTAAAGTCACAGGACAAGCAACTCCTAATGGATCAAATATCTTGCTCGCTATTGAAAGTACTTTTCTCTTGGTGGTTGGTCCAATTAATTCAAAATCTTCCAAACCAATTGTCAGTGTGTCTCTATCAGTCTATTCCATGTTATTCCTAAAATGTTCACTTCCTTATTCAGTTGGTTCATAAGAGAAAAGTCTGTAACGTTACTCACCCAATCTCGGAGATTGAAACAAGCTGTAGAGAGCAGTTCAGTAGATTCTTTCACGAATTTCTCCGTTTCTTCAACATTCTGAAAACTGGCTAAACAATTGTCAACATAAAAGGATGATTTCAACTGTTCATCTGTGATTTTTAAATGTTCAGGAGCCTTATCTAAGTGGAGAGATAAGGTAGCCTTTAAAAGATACGGACTAGTGGTAATTCCAAAAACAACCCTTTTATGTCGATACGTGATCAATCTTCCGTCTTCTGTGTGCCACAGGAATCGTAAATAATCTCGGTCTTCTTCTTTTATTCCAATTTGTAAAAATGCTTTCTCAATATCGGAAGAGACCTCAACTTCATATTTCCGGAATTTATTTAAAAGTCTTGGTATAATTTCTATCAAATTGGGTCCCTTATCCAGACAGTCATTCAGGGAAAGTTTACCTCTCTTCCGGGCCGACGCATTGAATACTGGCCGTATTCTAGAAGTTTGACTGTTCCTTTTATACACTGGTCGATGTGGCAGGTAGTGTACACAATCTAGTTTATCCTATCTGGCATACTCGATTATCCCCTGTTTCATCCATTCTTCAAAGATTTGTCCATACTCATTCATGTCTCCAACTTCTTCAAGTTTTCTTCTTACAGAACTTAGTTGGTTTTCGGCTAGGTCTCTATTCGAAGGAATCCTTTCCTTGTCTTGCACCCAGGGTAGAGCTACCTCATAGCGCCCCTCGATATCTCGCGTCGTGGTGTGGGCGAAATGTTCCCCCATTTCAGCTTGTAATGACTGAGTCTTCTTCTCAACCTCCGCGTTAGAGACTCCAATTGCATCTAATTTCCACAAGTTTTCTAGATCCAAAGATAGAAGTGTGGTCACGCAAAGGGAGCTGATGTCATCTCTCACCTCCGTTGGAGGAATCTTTCCCATCACAGTCCATCCTAGTTTGGTACGGATTGCCACCAGTCCAGATGAGATTCTTCTCTGATCATCAGTTAGCAATCTCCCGGCGATGTCCGCGCCTATAAGGACTTCTATACGGTCTCTCATCAAATCAGACACGTCGAGTTCTTCACTCCCTTCTAAAAATGATCTTGGACACACCGGAGGTATGCTTCCACAGATAAGGGGTTGACCTAGTGCTTCAAACTCACTGCGATAGGAATTATTGATGTCAGATAAATGAATGGTATAGACCTCATGTTCAACTACGTCGGTACTCGATCCTCCAAACAAGTAATGCCGGAAGAACTCTCTCCTAGATTGTTCGTATTCCATTTCCATTGCTGTGCTATGTAAAATATATGATCTTTGGGATCCGGTGTCTATTATAGCTCGTGCCGTCTTCTCCGTTCTGTTCCCTTTGAGGGTCACTCTCAAAGTAGGCGACAAGACGTCTGGGGAGGTTGATAAGTTGGCGAGAGTTTCATCTTGCACTGTTGGAGACTTAGAAGATCCACCTCGATCTAAAATCCGTTTTGTGCACATGACATCCAGGTGGGAAGACATGTTGCAGATCGAACACCGGACTACATTTCTGCAAAATTTACTTAAATGAGAAGGCCGAAGAGACATTTATAACAAACGCCTTTTTTCTTCATGAGTGATCTCTTTTCGTTTAAACTCATATTAGCTGAAAATTCACACTTAGGGCTTCCATGGTTGTCTTTACCACAAAATACACATTCATTCGATTTGTGAACTGAATTCAAAAGTTCTGAAGCTGTCGCAATTGGTTTTTCATTGTAGAATCTTGTCTTTGGATGTTTGTTTACCAAATTAGGTTTATAAGTTGATTCATTCCCGGTACCGATTTCGTTTCTCAAACTCCCCTCCCGTGCAGTTAATTGTCTTTCTAGAAAGGTAATCAAGTCATTAATTACGTAACCTGTCGGGAGTTCTTTGTTCAATTCCAAATTAAGGTCTGCAGGTAGAAGCTTTATTATTATCGGGCACAACAGTTGTCCGTAAACATCAATGTACACGTTTAGTGACTCGAGACTCCTTATTTGAACAGAAAGGTTGTCAAAAAGTTCGCGGAAGGTTCTTACATCGCTTGACGTTTTGAGTGGTCTCATTGACAACAAATTGTTCATATGTCGGCTAATCAAAATGTATTCTCGCCCAAATCTGTCTTTAAGCAATTTATAGCTTTCTCATAATTGTCCGCAGATAAAGCGAAACCTTCGACTGTGTTTAGTGCAGTTCCGCCGAGATGTGACTTCAGATAGTTAAATTTATCGATCGGGTTCAGTGAGTTGTTCTAGTGTATAGCTGCATCAAAAGAATTCCAGAACGTCAGCCATTCACTAAAGTTTCCATAAAATTTCGATATCATCAATTTCGGAAGTTTCACAGTCGTGCAGGAAGGTACATAATGTCTCATTTCATTTTCATCTATTCGTGAGTTCGAATTCGGTATATTTTCGCCATGAAAATCTGATTGGCGAATCTTTTTATTTGCCCTAAATCTCCAAGTAATATATTTCTCTCGATATTCCTCTACGCCCTGTAATTCCTTCTCTAAATCGTCAGTTTCAAGAAGCGTTTCTATTTCGTGATCCACTAATTTAAGTTCGTTAAATGATTCATTCAATTGTTCTAATAATTCTTCAAGATCAATTCTAATTAGCGTGTCATGTCCACTTTCAATCTTATTGCATGTTTTCGTTAAATATGATCTGTTAATAGCACGCTTCTTTTTTAAACGTAGAATTAATTCTTCCGCCATCTTGTAAACAAAGCAGCAAGTAGGGTTAGCTAGCGAGTTCCAAAATGGTCAGCTTAAAATGATTTTTTTTCTAGAATTTACCTTCAACAGTCCCGGCTGGGATGCCAAAAATATTGCGATTTCACCGCCACTCTGTGTTGTGACGACGATCTAAATTCTATAGAGGTAATCACTCACCTCTATTCTTGGTCGGCGGGGTTGAAGGTTCAAAATTGTGGTGTCGCTGTTTATAACACTTTTAAAATATACGACGAAAACAGGAGGGAAAATTATATTTATTACAATTTAAGAAAATAAGTAAAGTATTATTTAATTAATTATATATTTAAATATTTACACTAAAAGAATAGGAGATCAGGGCAAATTCTAGCGTTCGAAAGTTGTTTACAGGTTCTTCTGTTTTTGTTTTCTCATTTTAGCCGCTGCATCCCCGTAGCCGCTTCCGTCGGCCTCCCATTGCCGCTTCGAACTCCTTCTTTTCCAACAGGTACCATTGACTTAGAACTATCCTATGTCAAAGGAAACAATAATAAAGTCGCAATGTTCACAGACGCCGATTATGGGAGTGACACAGATGATAGAAGATCCTACTCCGGAATGGTTGCAGTTATTGATGGGAATGTCATCAATTGGCGATCTAAAAAGCAGCAAAGTGTTTCGTTGTCTACTATGGAATCGGAGTATATAGCATTATTTCACAGTGCTAAAGAGGCCATATGGCTCGGTCAAATCCTGTCTGATCTTGGATTTATCTCGCACTTTGCCAAACCACTCACAATCTACTGTGACAATCGATCAGCCATAGACTTCTCTAAGGATCACATTGAGAATAATCGTTCCAAGCACATCTCAGTTCAGTTCCACTATACAAGAGATAAGATAAACTCTGGTGATATCGCTGTCCAGTTTGTCAACACCAAGGAAAACATGGCCGATATCCAAATCAAGACTTTAAAGAAGTTGATGCACAGAGATGCATGTTTCCAGATGAATTTGAAGTCGCAAGTGAGGGAATGCTGATCTGTGTGCTTCCTTCAAATACGCAGTGGCTTCCAGCGCGCCTACGTCACGGGACGACGTGGCATTGAGGAGCTTCCAACCACCACCACTAGAGGCGCTGCACCTTTCCCTTCACTTCCTGTTTATGTCTTCCCTTGTTCTGGTTACTTGCTATGTCGTGATATATTAAAACTTATATATTTCAATCTATTCTGCATCTGATTGAACCATCGATCCAACAATATTCATACCGAATCTACTAGCTACTTGTGTGAGATTACACTTTCCTTTTAAGGTTTAAAATTTCAAACACATTTCCTCTTTTGATTATTATACCTATTACTTAAATGCTTCCCTAGCTGTTGTGTTGTTAGTGGTGGTTCTTCATGGATTATCTATTAATATTTTAGACTATAATAACAGAGAAAAGAAACTTGTAATTTTATTCATTATTCTTATCTTTACACTAGTATTGTTTATTACACCACATTATAGTATAAAATATAGCAGAGCACACTTTTTTAAATGTCAAATCATAACGACTCGAGAGTTGAGCACTATCTAAACAGTACTTGACTTCCAAAATTCTTTGGAAGTTCTTTATTTAATCTTATACTTCGATTCAATGATATTCTAATGCGGTATTTTTCATCGCCTGAAGCACCAGTTTTATGATATAGCTCCTATTAGTCCTAACCCCTGTCGTTCTAAACACTGAAAGTTACAAGTAACAGCTCGCCCTTTCGTTTTATCATGTCGACAACTTCCATGCCAACCTGGTGACAGGAATCTATCCATCCAGTACACTTGTACTTGGAACCTCATTCATTATCAATTGCCAGACATTAACTGTCTTCTCTTGCGAGAAAAATAAGAATGGATCTTCTGGCAATAACTAACACTCCTCCATTTCCTTCATACCTGAGAACCGAGACTAGGCCACCCGTAATCTATAGGTGTTAATCTAAATTGAATCTAATATGTTGGCTAAAACTGAAATTTCCAAAATATTTCTTACAGTGAACGAGATTTACCTGTCAGCTAAACAAAATACCTGAGCTTTGTAGAAACCGACCCCCCCCCCATAAAAATGAAATAAAATAATAATACTCCCCTATGATAACTAAAAAAAATGATGTGAATTATTTCTTTAAAAAATCGAAATAAAAATAAAATTAATAATATTTTTAAAATGTCCCGATACTATTCTAAATTTAGTTTCACAATATAATTGTCTATAGCCTTTTCACATTCATTTTCATTAACATTCATTCACCTCATTCAAAGCAAACAGTCAAACTAAACCTAGTGTCGATTATATAGGCCAAAATACTATAATCTTCTCAAATAGCCTAAAAATAATACAAAACTTCCAGGAGTAATCATGAAATCACACAAAAAAAATTAAATAAAATTTGGTAAATACATGCCCTTGATTAATTAACCTATGCCTCTATTTATTTTCAATCTCTGAAAAAATATTTATAGCTAAGAGAATGACTGATATCAGTCCTAATTGTAATCTAACCTAATATTTAAGTGTGAATATGATTGGTCCTTTGCTTCTGTACTCAATACTATGGCTCAGATAATTTATTAAGACAATTCACTGATTAGAGCTATATAGAACTCCACTAAAACAACTCTCAGAGCTACAAACTCTTATTATAAACAGCACCTTCAGCTTGACTCGTGTCATCATCCCAGGACATTGGTGGCTTTATGATTTGTGAACTAACCAAACCATAGCTTCACCTTGGCCATAAGGCTCTTAGAGTGGAAAACAAATATCCCACTAATCCGACCTTATCCCCAGCATTATTCTGACTAGGATACATTTTCAAGCAAAAGTTACCCATGTAGTCCTCTCTCTCTATATAAAACTGAATGTATGCCTGTCCTTTAGGCCTGACCAAACCACTCATCTGATCGTCACGAAACTTCAAGAAATTCTTTAGTATACTACCGTGAAGGTTTCTGGTTTGAATTTGCTTTGAAATCAGCATTCGTTGAAATTTTATTTGCAAATTTTCCAATTTCGCTCGCAAGCAGCACCTCTCGCGTCTTCTGGTAGAATTACATTTGTAAATTGTAAAATGATAAATGTGTTCCAAATATAATAAATGTGCTATAAAACTATCTTTAAAAGGTTTTTGTATGCAAAAATGAATAATAATTTAATACTAAAATGAAAGAAAATTTCTGAAGACGACTTTTTCAAAATTGGGAGGTCTGAAGTATTTTACAGTTGATTTTAAACTTTGTTAAAGTGTAGTGCGGTTGTATCACGCGTTTCTACATGTACATCACATAGTGTGCTACGGCAGTCTAGGTTTAAAATTGAGTGTTGGTGTTAATTAATAACATAAATAACAAATAGAAATATAAAAGGCCTTTCTTTATTGCTTTTCATTTTAATTGAATTTAAAACAAATGGTAGAGAATTTTAATTATTTACATATATATAAACCAAAGACAAAGAACAAACGAAAATAGAGAAAAAACGTAAACATTGGCAGCCGCTATTTTCTTTTTCCGCAAGCCACAGTTATATTCTCGATCCTGCGCAGGCGCACACCACGCCAGCCGCCTTCACGTGTTGCTCGATGGGGTCGTCCTTTCGAGCTGCTTGCTTTCTCTAATGGATATTTAACATACTCCCACCTATGATTTGGGGAAGAAAATCATACAATTAAGAAAAATGATATATATGTGGTAGGTACATAAAAGGATTTAAGCATTATAAATTAAGTCTCTGTTGTTTTTTAAACACTCGTCCACATCGAGTTCGCTTAGCCTCACTATGCTCTTCCTCCATTGTAGTATCTCCTTCAGATCGAAGAATTGAATCCTCACTTAAAAATTCCAGAGTGTAGAGCTTCTGCACAAGGCGTATAAGGGTTCCCAGTTTTGTGCGAACTTTAGCATCCCGAGAATGTCCATCTCTTCCTGGAAACAGTTCCACTATTCTTGCCATAGGCCAGTGGAGTCTCCTCTTGTTTTCCACCTCCACTATAAACTCATCATCAACACTCTGTTTCGGAGTTCTCTCATTGGCCTTCTGGACAAGCTGGCTCAGATATTCACTCCGGAAGCGACTTCTGAGGACTTCTCGCAGCCTTTGACAATGCCGATTTCTATCTTGAAATTTCTTTGAATCCAACTTATATCAAGATCTGGAACTCCCACGTATTTTGAATCATGTAGAAACATGAAGGGTGATAAAGGAATCAAACTATCAAAGTCCTCGTGAATGTATGTCAGCGGACGACTGTTGATTGTAGCTTCTACAGCACATAGGATAGTGGACATCTCTTCATAGTACACTGAAGAATGGCCCAAAATCTGAACAAGGAGATCCTTGATGGAGCGAATAAGACGCTCCAAGTATGAACTTCCAACTTATCTTGAGAATATTTTGGTCTAACACTATCTTCTTCCAGTTTAAAGCCTTGAGATCATTGTTAGCACCCTCAAAATTAGTACCATTATCAGGGCTTGTATAGGGGCTTCAGTACTTAATGAGGTTACAGTTCCAGGTGTATAGCTCTGAAGACATAGAACAATACATGCCTTGGTCTTGTTCTTGAGGTAAAGTGGACCAGCAAGGTCTACTCACAGAATTTCAAAAGCTGTGGCATCTCTCACTCTATCAAGGGATAAGTGTATTGGAGTAGTTTTCACAGGTTTTGATGAAAATCTTTTACACTTGGCACACTGAGAGACGACACTTCGTATGCTGCGCCGGGAATTTAAGATCCAATAATTTTCTCTGAGTTTCGTAGAAAGGATCTGAACTCCTGCATGACAATGTCTCAGATGGAATTCTCTTATCAGGCAGGTGACAACATGATGTTTTGTTGGAAGCAAAATTGGATAACGAAATGAATATTCGTCATCCCTTTCAATAAGCTTGGAATTTATACAGATCATTTCATAATCATCTCTGATTATCATCAACCCGTAGATCGAATCTCCTCAGCTAGAAAAAATTGCTGCTGAACAGTTTTCCAAATTCCCTTTTCAGCATCTTCTAATTCTGAAAGGTGTAGACTTTGCATACCTGATGGGGACAATTTTCGTGTATTTCGTAGGAACCTCGAATCCACGCATTTATTCTGACAATCTTTGTAAAATTGGAAAATCTTTCAAACCATGGCATTACTTCAGTTCTGGCATGAGTAGTAACCAATACTTGTCTATCTATTTCTAAATAGACCAAAGTTTTATCCGAGTGGAATAATTGCTTTGGCCAGTGATCTTAAGGCTGCTTGAGCCATTCAGGTCCCTCCCACCATCTGGTGCGCTTAATCTGTAGTACGCTACAACCTCTTGAAGGAAGGTCTGCAGGGTTGAGGCTCCCTGGTACATAAAACCATTTATGGTAAACGGTTTGCGGATTTCGACAATTTAGAAAGAGGGAATCATATATCGCCGCAACTCTTTTTATTAACGCGATTAAGGAAGCTTTCGGGCAAGCCCTTCTATAGTTAGCTGAAGAAGGGCTTGCCCGAAAGCTTCCTTAATCGCGTTAATAAAAAGAGTTGCGGCGATATATGATTCCCTCTTTCTAAATAAAACCATTTGTTCGGACCTGAAGTGTTGCATATCTCTTTGACTCTGTTGTTTACAAAGGTCCCCCACTGCCTGTTCGTCTTGATCCATTGAGGTGCTGTAGTAGTCTGTCCAGTAGTACACCGGTTCCGCAGCCAAATTCAAAGACTCATTTATGTACCTACTTAGTCTAACTCCCAACATAATAAGCAAGAAGTTCCATCCTAGGGATAGTAGTTTTCTTAAATGGGCCTAGCCGGGATTTGGTCATTAAAAGTTGTCTCAGGACAACATAGAAAAACTGCTGCTGCATAAGCACTTTGGCTGGCATCACAAAATATGTGAATGGACCAATGGGCTCTAATCCCTTGGCCCACTCTACGTGGAATTTTTATGTCGGCAAGAGTGTCCACTTCATAAAATTTTCTTGAATGGTTGATGTTAAAGGTTCATCCCAGTCTGTTTTGATTGTCTAGGCTTGTTGAATAAGTAGCTTAGCAAGTAATAAGACAGGGGCTAAGAACCCAATTGGGTCAAAGATCTGTTGGGTATGAGGCAAGAGGTCTCTCTTGGAAAGTGAGTTTATTATAACTCCGAACTTAGGGGTCTTATTATGAGTATCTTCTGAAAGATCCCATTTCATAACCAGAACTGAGCCTCTTCACTCCTTTCTATATCAACACTCGGAGGTAATCTAGAATAGACTTCATTGACTCGGTGTATAGGTCCGAATTGCCACATTCTGAGATCCATCTTGGCTTTTGCAAATATTTCAGTAGATTTCTCCACCAGATTACCTAATCCTGCCTCGGTATCCACTGAAGTGACACAATTATAAATATACAAAAATTCCATCAACTTCTGAGGAAGAGCTCCAAATTCAAATGAGACTCCTTTGAGATGATGCAGGATGACTGCTCCAAGCAAATAGGGGCTACAGGTCACACCAAAGACAATTCGCTTGTGACGGAAAACCTGAATATGATGATTATTTTTCCACCATAAGAATCTAAGATAGTCTCTATCTTCTTCTTTCACTTCAATTCGCAAAAAGGTTTTTCTAATGTCAGCAATAACTCCAATAGCTTCTTCTCTAAACTTCAGCACGATAGCTGGGATCTGTTCAATAACATTTGGGTCACTCGCCAAACAATCGTTCAATGAAAGATTCCCCTTGTCCTTACATGATGCGTCAAACACAGGTCTTGTCATGGTGGTGTTGCTATTGGCTTTAGCCACTGGGTGATGAGGGAGTTAATGACACTTCCTTCTCAAATCTTCGGCAGACACCTTTTCAATAACACCTTCAGCTAGCCAAACGATTTCTGGTCGGAATTCTGTGTGCCACTCGGACAGACTTGTCTCCAGGAAGCTGGCTGAAGGCATCGGTGGCAAGGAAGGCCTTGACAATGTCCTCATCCGCGGTTTCCGCCTCCACGTTGAAGAGGCAGATTCTTGGGAGGAATTGCCTCTATTCCCAGACGTTCAGGCCTTGGAGCTTGTTGTCCAGGGCAGAACTGACGGCAGGAATGGCCTCTGGAGTGTTGGAGCGCAGCACCAGTATTCCCCTGGTGAGTAGAGACGCGAAGGCGCCTTGGGGCAGAGTGAGGGCAGCGCGGACAGCTTACAGGATGTCCCGTGGGTCAGCCTGCGGGTTATCTGCAATAACCACGATGTGGGCCGCAGATTTCTCTCCATTGAGTGTGCCTTGGCAACGGCATGCTTGGGGGCGCGTAAGATGCAGGCTTGGCTGGAACCAGTGATTTGGTCCTCTTAGCGGGCAGGCTCGACGCCTCTAGCTGCTCCCTCTTGGTTGGAGCAGGATCTGGCTTCTTGGGAGCAGGTGCTGCCACAGGGACAGCAGCTGGAGCGGGGGTGGCAGGCTTGAATGCTCGGTCTTAGCGCTAGAGTCCTTGCAGGTGGGAGCAGGACCAGTTTGAGTGGTTTGGCAGGTGGTCTTGGGCATTTGGGCATCCATGATTTCTTCCAGCTCCAGGAAGTCATTCACGGTTTCCACGAGGTTCTTCACATCCTAAGCATTTGATTATTTCCGTCCGCTGCTCAACGAAGCGGACAAGGTCCAGGTGAAGAGCTGCGAGGGAGAGTTGGCCGAGGGATTGCAGGATTTGGTAGTGGCGGGAATGACCATGTTGTCTTCTTCAACAAGAGCCGCGATGTCCACCGAGGGTAGAGAGGGCTTGCTGGCCTTCTTCTTATTTTTCTTGGTGGAATCCATGGCGGAAAAGTGTAATGCCAAGAGCGTGTTAGCTTCCTCTGGTCGTCGTCTCTTAGTAAAATAAAAAGTCTCACTTATATTGTAGGCGATAAAATTTTTATTTAAAAATAAACTCGACAACTAAATTATACTGAAAGAAAGTGGCACGTGCCACGACGCTAGCGTCGCCAGCGTTGTCACTCGTACTCTGTGGCCTTGACACCTGATTGGTCGGGCCGCCGTGACCAATGGGGAGGCGGGCTTCCGCCACCCGGGTTGCCGCGGGCCGTTTTCTATGAATGTCTCTTACAAGCGTATAGAGCGTTAGAGCGTGACAAAATATGACAGAGCGCCCTCTAGTGAAACAAAATCAACTAAACATTGATTTATTTTGTTCCAAAGATATTTGACCAACCCAATTTCTTGATAAATCAAGAAAATCAATCACGTACGCGTTTTTTTTCCATTTTTTTCTTGATTTTTAACATGAAAAGCGCCTTTACGCAAATTTGGCCTTAAATACCCATTTCTTGTTACCTTAGGAAGCCTCTAGGACCAACATTTGGTCGTAAAAGTACAGTCTGCACCACGCTGACGAGGGCCAACAGCCCTAAACGCGTACGTGGTTGACTTTCTTGATTTATCAAGAAATTGGGTTGGCCAAATTTCTTTGGAACAGGTTATATCAACGTTTAGTTCATTTTTGTTCCACTGAAATGGCGCTCTGCCTTCAAAAATGCTCATGTGAGCGGTTAGGAAATGCCAATTTTGTTTTTAATATCAAAACCTGACCATTTTTCCATTTTTTTCTTGATTTTTAACATATATATATATATATAGTGTTATATATATATATAGTGTAAAAACTATATAATAAAAATATAATATATATATGACATAATAAAAATATGATTTTTATTATTCATTAATATAATTATAATTAAAAAATCATAGAATTAACACAGAGTTAATTCTTTAAAATCCTTAACAAAAGGAGTACAACCCAAGATGTTTTTTGTATATACTTAGATTATATTTATAAAATTATATGTATGCAAACTTTTTGTTCTTAAAATATAATCATTAAAAAAATACAATTTTGAATATAAAAGTTATCATTTCACTTCAATCCACGACTGCATGAATGAATTGGTAACGTACCTAAAATACATCTTTTTTATGACATCTTTTTTAATAGTCGACAGGATGTATTTTAACCCTGTACGAGAAGAATTCCAATAGATTTCCAAGCCATATATTGCAACTAAGATATTTGGGAAAAGATATAGATAAAAGAATAGCAATTATGGAAGTCGAAACTTTAATTAAGAAATTAAAAAGGATAAAAAAAAGTATAAAAGGCATTGAAGAAAATATCGAATCCATTGTGTCTATGGTAGATGTAAATGCAACGAAATGCAAACTAGAGTATGCAAATAATGATTTGATGAAAATGGGTGATATTTTCTTGCAGAAACTTGAGGATGAGGATTTGAATGACGAAGTGGAAAATTGCATAGATAAGTGTATAAGATTAAAGTGTGAATTGGATTTAAGGCATAATGGGCAAGAAACATCTGAAAAAAAAAGTAAATTTACATGTTAAAATGCCTAAACTTGAATTGCCAACTTTCGATGGTAGATTAGAATCATGGCTTTCATTTAAGGATTTATTTTATTCTGCAATTGGTTCTAATTCACAAATACCGGAAATTGAAAAGTTACAATATTTGAAAGGCCAACTGAGAGGCGAAGCCCTAAGACTGGTCAACGCATTTCCAATTACAGCCGATAATTATGTTGAGGTTTGGCAAACCTTATTAACAAGATATGATAATCCAAAGGATCTGATTTTCACCCAAATAGATAATGCATTAAGATTACCAAAGTTAGCCGATGACAACCATAAGTCAATGTTTAAACTTCTAGATAGTTGCAACGAGATAGTAAGAACAGTGAAGGTATTAGGTTACCAAATCGATAGTTTATCTGATGTGTTTTTCGTCGAGATCACACAAGATAAGCTTGATAAAACCACAAGAAAACAGTGGGAATTGCAGAACAACCCAAGGGTTGTGCCTTCAATTAAGGATTTAATGGAATTTCTAGAAATTCGCGCAAAAAGCTTGCAGAATTTGCCAAATAAAGATGCAAATGTGGAGAAACATTCAATAAGAAGGGAATCACATAAGGAAATGGAGGAGTCATCTATTAAAAGGGAAACAGCCCCAAGAATGGAAGTACAACAAAAGCAATGGGGACATCCAGGTAGAAGCCCTATGGACTATAGTTCTAAAAGACGTCCTTGCCGAATTTGCCTGAACCGGGGACATGCCGGACGCTTCCATCCTGAGAATAGGTGCTGGTTTCGCGAGAGAAGAGCGAAAGAAGCTTCATGTCCGTGACGTCTCGATCCATGGACACCTTGACGCAGACAACAGCCCCTTCGAGCGAATGCCGACCAGCTCCGCCTCAACACTCCTGACGCCAAGGTCTGTATATAAATCTAAATGTGAATAATAACAGTATTGTAGCTCTCAAGGATACTGGCTGTACCTTCTCTATAATTCCTCAACATATGATAGATAAGATTCAACCAAACTATGTTGTTTTTAATAATTTACCTCTTATTAAACAGACATCCGGTATGCTAAATATAAATTCAAAAATTAATGTTAATACAACTATAGGATTTATTACTAGAGATATTGATTTTTATTCCTCTGATATTAATTTGCCATATGTATTGCTTTCTTTACACCATATAAGATTATTTAAATTAGACATTGATTTTCAAAGTTTTACAATTACTCAATTTGGTAGAATTCTTAATGTTAATTACCATAACCCTAATAATAATAATTATACACATCATAATGTAATTCCTTTATTTAAATCTATTATTCCTCCTAATGAAAATGATTTTAGAAATTTTAATAGTGTAGAATTTGATGAAAAACTTTCACCATATGAAAAATCTGATTTAATTAAATTAATTAAGGAAAATAAGGAAGCGTTTGCTGCCCATAAAATGGATATAGGACATATTAAAGCAGATCCAATTAGAATTAAACTTACCTTACAAACACCTATTTCATTAAAGCCTTTTAGACCTTCCTTCTCGGACAACATTGAAATTAAAAGACAGATTGAAGAACTTTTAAAATATAATGTCATTAGACCATCTTATTCCTCCTATGCATCCCCTGCTATGTTGGTGAATAAGCGAAATGAAGGTAAAATTCGACTAGTAATAGACTACAGAAAATTAAATGATATAATAAAAAGAGATTCTGAGCCCATACCAAGAATAGATTCTATATTAGATAAGCTTTCAGAAGCTAATATCTTCACTACACTAGATCTTTTATCAGGTTATCACCATTTAGATATACACCCAGATGATAAAGAATACACAGCTTTTACTACCACTCACGGACTTTACGAATTTAATAAATTATCTTTTGGATTAAAAAATAGTCCAAGTCAATTCCAAAGAGTTTTAAGGCAAATTTTAAATAAATATGATGTTGATTTTTGCATGAATTACTTCGATGACTTCATTATATTTTCAAATAATTTTCAGGAACATTTGACCCATTTAAAAGTAATTTTAGATATTTGCATAAAGGAAAATGTTAAGCTAAAACTAAGTAAATGTAAATTCGCTACTTATCAGATTTCTTTTCTAGGATATGAAATATCAAACCATCAATTTTCACCCAGCACTAATAATATAGAAACGATTAGAAAATTGAATTCCCCAAGGAATAAAAAGGATTTACAACGAGTTTTAGGATCTATTAACATTTACTCGAAATTTATCCCTAATTATGCTAAACTCAGACTCCCTTTGAATAATTTGTTGAAAAAAGATGTAAAATGGAAATGGGATGAAGAATGCGAAACCGCATTTTCTAAATTAAAAAATATGATAACCTCAAAACCTATATTAGCTATCTATAATCCCAAATATCCTATACACCTTTACACGGATGCTAGCCAAGAACAGATCGGATCTATCCTAAAACAAGAACAACCTGATGGGCTTTTAAAGCCAATAGCGTATAGAAGCCGTAGAATGACATCTTATGAATCAAACTATTGTGTAACTGAGCAAGAATGCCTTGCTATTATTGATGCTGTGGATTTCTTTTTACCCTACTTAGATGGCGTGCATTTCACCATCCATACAGACCATGCTTGTCTAAAGTATTTGAAGAACATAAAGAACCCAAAAGGACGATTATTTAGATGGAGCTTAAAGCTCTCAATGTTTGACTTTGAGATAAAACACATAAGAGGAACTGAAAATAAAGAAGCTGATTTTCTCAGCAGATACCCCATAGCTCATTTTGTTTCTGACCCAGAACTAAAACAAGCTCAATTTGATGATAACATCAATGATAGGAAATATACTAAATTTAATGGACTTTTAACAATAAAGAAAAAAGGATTAATCAAAAGTGTTGTTCCACCATCATTAAGAGAAAAAGTATTAATAAGAGCTCATCAAGATTACGGCCATATAGGAGTATCTAAAATGTTAAATCTAATTTCCCCTATCTATTATTGGCCCTACCTAATTCAAGATATTTCTAATGATGTAAAACACTGTGAGGTGTGTCAACTCAATAAAATATGTCACCAGAAGAAATTTGGTCTGTTGGAAAGTCTCCCCCCAGCTAAGGATCCTTTTGATCTTGTGTCTATAGACACAGTAGGTGGACTAAATTACTATAATTCCACAAAGAAATTCCTTCACATCATCGTAGATCATGCTACTAGATACATTTGGGCTTTCCCCTCAAAAAGTCAAACTACTGACTCATATATAAATTGCCTAAACAAAATTTTTCAAATACAAAAACCCAAACAATTTTTAAGTGACAGGGCACCATCATTTACTTCACCAAGATTTAGAAAATATTTGATTAACAATAACATTAAACAATTATTGACTTCATCATCAAGACCTCAGTGTAATGGGTTAAATGAACGACTTAACCAAACTATAATAACCAGGTTAAGATGTAAATTCAATAACTTGAAAGGAAAATCAATACCATGGACGAAATTGTTAGATTCAGTACTAAATGAATATAATAATACTCCCCATTCCATAACAGGCTATACTCCTACTTACCTTTTGTATGGTAAGCTCCCTTATGATCCCCCCTTAAAAGAATCAGAATTTTACCCCTCTATAGACACTGCCAGAACAAATGCCTATAATAATACATTAAAATTTCATCAGATAAATAAAATTAGATATGATCAACATTATCAACCTTCCACCTTTAAAGTAGGCGATAAAGTTTGGTTACAAACCTTTTACCATCCAGATAACCGAAAATTAATGCCTCCAATGTCTGGGCCATTTACAATCTTAAAACAGATATCCCCAGTCAATTATGAAATTGATAAACCCCAATCTAATTTAGGAAAAACTACCATGGTAATTCATTCATCCAAATCAGTGTCGGGCAACCTTTTTCGAGTTGCGGCGCACTAAGCTTAATTTCTTTTTTTTCGCGGCGCACCTGTGGTTCTCACTATAAATTTCCTCGTAGGTAATTAAAATACAACAATAAATACTAGTAAAAATTTAAACATATATATCACATTTTATTAATTTTCAATATCAAATTAACATAATCAATGCGAGCATTGCGATTGTTTTTGAGAGCATATCAAATCAATACGGGGATCTACTTGTGAAAGACAAACGCGCATCTCCTCATCTATCATTTGAAGTCTTTCGCGCTTCTTAGACTTCATTTCTGTGAGTGTTGAAAAACCTTGCTCACACAGGTAGGAACTTCCAAATGGCAACAATGATTCGATGGCCGCATTACTAAGTTTAGGAAATTTGGAGTTTAAGCACAACCAAAACTCAGATAGCTCCTTTTCAGTGAATAGTCTTTTGAAAACTAAATCGTTTTTTTTAATCAATTAAGTTTTCTTGCATTTCTTCTTCCAGATGTTGAATTTCACAGTGCATAAATGGGTTAACTACCCATTCCATCTTTTCAACGTCCAAGTAAGGAAAATATTTATCAAAAGAAGCGGATAGTAATGACAAAGTTTCTTCGACTTCTTTTTTTGATAATAGATTTTGTATGGATTCTCTTGAACCATCGGAAAAGATGCAAAGTTTTCTTTAGCAATGTTTAAATTCCATAAACTGAGTTTTTCCTTAAACGCTTTCAACTTGGTGGAGATAGTGATAATGTTCTCCTGAGCACCTTGCAAATTTAAATTAAGGCTGTTTAATTTGTCGAAAATATCACCCAAAAATGAAACTCGTAACCACCAAACATCACTCATCATTAAAGGAAAATTAATCTCTTCGTTATCAATGAATGCCATTATTTCATTTTCATTGAAATAAATCGATTTAAAACTTTGCCTTTCGACAACCATCTGACTTCAGTATGAAACAATAAATTTTTACAATCGGAATCCATTGCTTCACAAAATGTTGAAAAAATTCTCGATCGAAGAGCATTTGATTTGATGTAATTGACTACTTTGACAACTTCATCTAGAGTTGTGACAAGGATGGGAGGAACCGACTTTGACACTAACATTTCTCTATGAATCATACAGTGAACAAATTTGATATTTGGATTTTTTTTATGACATGTGCTATCAATCCCTTTCTTGAACCTTTCATAGCTGGAGCTCCATCCGTACAGACCCTAACACAATTTTCCCATCTCAAGTTATACTTCATAACATTTTCATCAACTAATTCAAAAATGTCCGCACCAGTCGTTCTTTGTTTTAATTCTTTACAAAAAAAGTAGTTATTCACAATTTTTTCTGTATCGACGAACCTAAAAAATGCCAGCAATTGAGCTTTATTACTAATATCTGTGGTTTCATCAAGCTGTATAGCCCATTTTGTTGATGAATCATTAAAAGATTGTTTTATTTGCAACTCAATATCTTCTGACATATCTTCAATTCTTCTCGCAATAGTTTTTGATGATAGTGGAATTTTCGTAACCTTCTCCATAGCATCATTCGTTAACATACATCCAGCCACAATTTTTAAAGCAGGCAAGATAATTTCCTCTGCTTCCGCGTGAGCTTTCTTCTTTCGAGCGATGAGTTGAGCTATCATGTAACTAGCTGTTTGAGCTTCATCTGAGGTGGTCATAAATTTCTAGAATTTTTTTGATTGCTTTTGAAAACTTGATCGTATATTTTCAAAGTAGCTTATTGGATTGTTCATCTGCTCCCGATGATTTGTCTCAATATGTCGAAGTAGTTTACTTGGCACCATTGTTTCGTTGCTGAGGGTTTTTTTGGCAAATTAAGCAAAACGGCAGTGATGGATCATTAACAGATGGTATAAATCCATATTTGAGATCATCTTCAACGTATTTCCTCTTATTTCCAGTTGATTTTACTATTTTCTTATCTTCTTTATTTTCGTTTTGATTTTGTTTATCACTGGCACCTTCTCTAATTAGAAATCTCTCCATCTAGTTTTGAGATAATTTAGAAAACACACAAATATAATAATAAAATGTTTAAATAAAGTTACCTTGAGTTAAAAGTGAGTGAGAATTTCGTAACAAAAATATTTTTTTCCTTTTTTAACCAACATATTTTACGGTGTACAAAACTTATTGTGTGAATGTGTGTGTGTTTTACAACATGCAAAAAAAATGAAGAATTACTACAGCAATACTTTGACGAAAACTCCGAATAAATTTTTTAAATAAATTTATATATTTTTTTTGTTTTCTTTTTTTAAAGCTTTGTAGCTTTGAGTCTCTATTAATAAACAGCTGTGACAAAGATTGTAAATGACGGTTAAGTTTGGACATATTATTTTAAAAATTAGGTATTTTCCCGCAGTATGTATTCAACTTTATTAAATAAAGTTGTTTTCGCGGATTGTTTTTTTTTTAACTTATGATTTTAAATAGGTACGTACCTATTTGCATTTTTATTTTTTAATAATGGCACGTGCCAGTTATGCACGTCAAGATTATGTACATACGTTATATGAAATATAAAATTATGCAAACTGTTGTAATTATAATACCAAAATAAGTTTTATATAAAATGAAATTTGCTTTTTTTTAATTTCATTTTTTATATGAAAATTTTTGAAAAAAATTATTAAAATTGAATAAAAATTATAAAAAATATTTTTTGAAACATTATTTTTAAATTTAACCAAAAGTTCTAAATACCTACAAAAATGTTCGCGGCACACCTAGAATTCTTCGCGGCACACCAGTGTGCCACGGCACACCGGTTGCCCGACACTGATCCAAATTGAGGCCATACTAGTCAAAAGAAGGATTTGAGTTAAAACTGACAAAAAGTAAAATACCCACTTTAGAGAAAAAACAAACCAACAAGTGGCACCTAAGGTAGTGAAAAGTAGAATCCCTCTTCTTACTAAATAATGGTAGGGAAATCTTAATATAAATAAGACAATACCAAAAATAACTACGCCTAAAAATTAAGCCTTGAGAATATAATTTTTGTGCACATATAAGATATAACTTGACATTTTTCTTTTCAATTGTTGTAAATATTTTACATTTTGATTTTATTTGTTGAGAAATTCACTCATATGATTCTATATATTTTTCCCTCACAAACTTTATATGGAACATTTCATATTCGAACATTCTTTTTTTTTAATGTAAATAGTAAAACTTCATGTGTAAATATTTTTCATTATGTGGAAGTAAATAACCCATTATTTTATGTTTTTATTCTGATCAAACCAAATAAATGTGAAACAAGATGTTGGATACCACTCGTCATTATGAGAAATAAATTTGTGATTTTCAAAAATATATTTTTTGGCATGTGGCAAAATACCTTTTGAATCTTGAGAGCCTGAGAAGGCCTACTCAATTCATGAGGTAAATCCCCTTATGAATTATAGGAAGCAGACACCTATAAATTCAAATAAGATTGGATAATTTTCAGCTACTGTCAAGAAAAAAGGTACCAATAGGAATATGTAGAAGGAATAAAGAGCATCATTGATATAGTTTCAATTGGTATCCTCCATCTTAATTGATAATCTATGTAAATAATAATGATACTTTTTTTTTACTTTGAAAATTACTCCCTAATTTTTATCCTTGGAGGGAAGAAATGACATAATAAAAATATGATTTTTATTATTCATTAATATAATTATAATTTAAATAATCATAGAATTAACACAGAGTTAATTCTTTAAAATCCTTAACAAAAGTTGTACAACCCAAGATGTTTTTTGTATATACTTAGATTATATTTATAAAATTATATGTATGCAAACTTTTTGTTCTTAAAATATAATCATTAAAACAATACAATTTTGAATATAAAAGTTATCATTTCACTTCAATCCACGACTGCATGAATGAATTGGTAACGTACCTAAAATACATCTTTTTTATGACATATATATATATATAGTGTAAAAACTATATAATAAAAATATAATAGTGATTCTATATTTAAAATTTAATGAGTAAACTGATAACAATGATAATTTATATCAAGTAGATTTGATTAGATTAGCAAGCTAAATCTAAATTAATTATAAAAATAAATAGTTGTTTAGTTTTATAGTTTAGTTTTGTATTAAAATTATCTTTATTATTTTGATTATTTAAATTCAAATTATAAAATTTGTATATTGTTATTATTTAGTAGAGAGAGAGAGAAAAAAAATCCTTTACTTCTTCCATATCATCCAATTAATTATATATTTATAATTAATAACAATAAAATTTAACAACGTAACGTCTTTTGCATCGGCTTTTACACGTCATTTAGACATACTCTAATTTGTATATAGAATAATAGAAGTGAGAATATATTTAATATTATAAATTTTAGTAGTTAGAGAAAAGAGAGAAAGACAGAACCATACACTTATAATCAAACTAATAATAAGAAAAAATAAAATTTTTGTAAAGAAGGTAGATAAGATTGTTAGTATATATATATATTATTTTTATAATTTTATTTTTATCTTTTTTTTTTTAAGAATTTTAATTTTTTTTAAATTTTATATAATGAATATAACTAGTTGTATTTAGTGAAATATCTATAATATGAATTAACTTTTGTTATAAATTTGGTTATTATGTTTTGAAACCCTAATGGTAGACCAGACATATACAAAAATTTTTTTAAAATGAATTAATTAATGGAAAGAGAGATATGCTGGACCGGGGATTATCAAATAGAAATCCAGCTGATATTTCACCCCTGCTCTATTATATCATATATCTCTCTTAGACCGGATTATATGTGTTGATATTAAGTTGTTTTAGTGAAACATTTATATATAAAGATCCAACAAACATAAGTGTTAAGAAATTCTAAATGTTACCTACCTAGTCTGTGACGCGTTCCTCTGTAAGCAGCTATTTCTGGATAACATCTGTTGCGGGGGGGGGGACCCGTGTTCCTCCGTTCAGAAATAGATTGTTTTCTCAGAAATTTCAGAATAATAAGTCAACTGAAGAAGAAAGAAAATAGTTAAGGGAAGAAAGCCAATCTTTATAATCTTTACAGTTATTTATATTAATATAACTGATTCAATTATTATTTATCTTTTAATTTTCCTTTAAAAAGGTAAATTATTAGAGGATTAATAAAGCTATTAATTTTGAAAATTCATTAATATTTAATTCCCATTTTCCTCCCCAGAAATTGGAGATTAAATAAAATGAATTCTATACAATATTACTTTAAAAATCTTGTGAAAATTTTTTAAAATCAGTTATATAATTTTAAGTTTAATTAACTGTTAAAGATTATAAGTTTGTATTAGTTATTATTGAGAGAAATTATAAAAAGTTGATTTAATAAATGGATACTTCCATTTATTCTTTTAAAAGTATTTTATAATTGATATACTGTTGAAGTATTTTACTTGTTTAATACTAAATTTGTTTTTAATAAATTCCATGTTTAAATTTTTAATATCTTCTATGAAATTTTCTAATATATTATTTATTCTATAAAATCTTAGAAACTGACCAAAATATATACCTTTGCAGCAGTTTAATGATATATTAGAATTTATATTGCAGTATTTTATAATATTGAAATTATAATTACTTTTTTTATTATAAACTTTAATAGCATTATTTGTAATGTTTATATTTAGGTCTAAAAGTTAACTTTTTTGTTTCTATTAATTTTTTCATTGTTCTTAAGTTTCAAGTATTTAGGATATATTTCAGGTATTATGTTTTTAAACTGTGGATTATTAAATATTATGATGTCATCTACATAAGGGAACATTTGCCAATTAACATTATTTTGTAGAAAGTATTCTCTTTCGTACCAGAATAGTATTAGGTTGGCTAATAAAGAACTTGAAGAAGTTCCCATAGGAACGCCTTCTGATTGAATATATATTTTATTTTTAAATTCTATATAATTAAAATTTAAAAATGTTTCCAGTAGAGTTTTTGCTGTTTTAAGATCTAATTTAATTGTTTTATATTTGTTATGAATAATTTTAATGTGGAAAGTTTTGTCATTAATGAATTCGTTAAATAAATTGGTTATTTTATTATTTAGATCTCTTAAATTTATTTTAGAATATAGGTCCTCAAAATCAAATGTGTGTACTGAATCAATGTTTGTCCAATTGTTCATTAAATAGTTAATGATTTTTTTATTTGAGTCGATAAATTTATAATTATATTTATTAGTTAATTTATTTATAATAAATTGTAGTGTTGAAGCTAATTGTATATCAATGTTTTTTATAACTGAATTTATACCAGATGTGATTGTTCTGAAAGAAATTGGTTTTTTGTGTAGTTTAGGAATTATATAGAATTTTGGTATGTTTGGATTTTTGTTGTAGTTATAAATCTTTAGTGAATTTTCCACGTTTTTGATGTCTTTTTTGATTTTTGTGGCTGTAGTTCTAGCAAAAGTGTATTTATTATTATTATCAATTTCCTTTTTTAGAATATCGTGGTATAGATTTTTACAAATTATAGATAAATTATTGGGACATTTATCTATAGGAGTGATAATAAAGTCCTTCTGTAATTTAATTATATTTTCTTTAAAAGAAGGAATATCTGAATTAGGTTTTGTGTATTTAAGTGTATTATTATAATAATTTATAATTTCCTTTTTAATATTATTTTTCCATTCCAGAAAAGTAAATTCTGGAATACTGTATTTTATACTAGTTTTATTTATGAAAATGTCTATATCTTTTAATATAGATTTAATTGTATTATTATAATTGTGTTTAATTTGAGGTATATATTTATACCCTTTATTTAAAATATCTTGATATTCTGGATTTAAAAAAGAAAAATTGCTAGTTAATATATGACCTGAGAGCTTATATCTATCTATATAGTTGTTGCAATTACATTTAATTTTTTTAAAATTTGCCAAATTATTAATAAATTGGTTATAATTGCAAACTAAACTACTTATATTTTTGTTGTATCTCCAGATTGTTTTAAAATTTAAATTTTTTATAGGGAAAAGATTATTGATGTTTTGGCTATTAAAAATATCATTAAATTTAATATGATTAAATAAATTGTTATTAAATTTAATGATAATATTAATGTTATTAGTAGATTGTTTAATTTTTCTGTATTTAAAGATGTCGTGTGTGATATCTATTAATCTGTTAGTCAGATTATGAATTTTAATATATTCTATAAGTTTGATAAATTTATTAATATTTAGTTTAAATAATGTTTTAATAAATTTATCGACGAAGTTGTTAGTATACATTTGTTTTGGGTCCAGTAATTCTTCAAATTCAATGTAACCTAATTTATTGGTAGTTTTACCTCTAGTTTTATTAGGTTTAGTTTTAAATTCTTTTTTTTTTGTATTTGCAGCTGATTTCATAAGTTGAAATTTCTTCTGTTTGTGGTTTGTATGTGTAGTTTAATTCGTCATTAAGTCCATAAGGGAATAATGTGTTGTGTTTATAAATGTAGTTGTTTTATAATAATAGTTGTTGTTTTTTGTTTTGACATATGTCTAGTATTTCTATCTTGAAGTTGTTAAAAGTATGTAATTGATTGTGTTCTTTCATATATATATTACCAATTGATTTTTTGGCGTGGTTTCTATGTAGGTTTATTCGTATATTTAATGGATTACATGTTTGTCCTATATATGATAGTTGACAAATTTGGCATGTTAATTTATAAATAGTATTTACTAATTTACAAAATTACTTTATAAAATTATAAAAATAATTACATATAATTATATATAAATAGTATATATACTAACAATCTTATCTACCTTCTTTACAAAAATTTTATTTTTTCTTATTATTAGTTTGATTATAAGTGTATGGTTCTGTCTTTCTCTCTTTTCTCTAACTACAAAAATTTATAATATTAAATATATTCACACTTCTATTATTCTATATACAAATTAGAGTATGTCTAAATGACGTGTAAAAGCCGATGCAAAAGACGTTACGTTGTTAAATTTTATTGTTATTAATTATAAATATATAATTAATTGGATGATGTGTAAGAAGTAAAGGATTTTTTTCTCTCTCTCTCTACTAAATAATAACATTTTACAAATTTTATAATTTGAATTTAAATAATCAAAATAATAAAGATAATTTTAATACAAAACTAAACTATAAAACTAAACAACTATTTATATATATATATATATATATATATATGGTAATTTAAACCAACAACCCTATATTGTATAATTACTTATAACAAGATTGTCATGTTGTATATAGAAACACATCTATAAATAATTATGCGCATGATTAATCTGTGTCATTGCATCACCATATGTAATGTACTTTGTACAAACTAAAGACAAATAAATAAAACTATGTAATAGATTAAGAGCTGAGTTAAAGCAAGATTGAAAAGTTCAAAAACGTCTACAATCCAACAACCCTGAAAAGGAATTCGGCAGCCCGTTGCCATCTGGTCCAAAGGGTGCGGAATGCCGCAGACGTTTAAAGTCCAACTCCCCCCCCTCCTCGGGAATGGTATATAAACTTCGGTTTTAGCCGAGCGCAGTTAGTCCGCAGTTAGTCAGCAGTCACCCCTTTCACCGTCCGTGCGAGCCCTTGTCGCTTATAGCCAGGACCACCTGATCGCCATGTAAAACAGTAAGATCTCTTCTAACTCCATCTTGCTTAGCTCAACTCCTATCTGTTCATGGAACTTTCCTACTTCAGCTGTGTCTCTTCGTTTTGTGTGTGTGGGCATTCCCAAACTTTCCACTCTGCCTCGACCACGACTGCCTGTACTCTGTGAAAACTGTTAAAGGTCTTCCAAAGTGCAGAGAGGTACTGGAAAACTCTCCACGCCCTGACTGTTACCGCCTCTCGGTTACTACAGGTTTGACCCTCGGTTACCACAGCTTATAGCGAGAGTCGACAAGATCTCATCACAGATAAGTCGACAGCAACTCTTTATCACATCTAAGTCGACAGGATTCTACAAGGCTTACCAGACCTCACACTTCATCACATATATATATATATATGAAAAAACAATAGAAAAAAATAAAAAATAAGTTGGTCAGGTGTTGATATTAAAAATAAAAAAGGCATATCCTGACCAGGAGCACATGTGCTTTTCAGAAGGTAGAGCGCCATCTGGTGGAACAGAAATCAACTAAACATTGATTTAGCCTGTTCCCTGATATTTGGCCAACCCAATATCTCGATAAATCAAGAAAAGCCATCCACGAACGCGTTTCGCGCTGTTGGCGCTCGACAGCGTGGAGTAGGCTGTACCACTGCGACCGAAAAGATTTTTGGTCCCAGAGGCTTAATGAGAAACCTAGAAATGGGAATTTAAGGCCAAACTTGCGTAAATACGCTTAACACATGAAAAAACAATAGAAAAATAAAAAAATAAGTGGGTCAGGTGTTGATATTAAAAATAAAAAAAGGCATTTCCTGACCAGGAGCACATGTGCTTTTCAGAAGGTAAAGCGCCATCTGATGGAACAGAAATCAACTAAAAATTGATTTAGCCTGTTCCCTGATATTTGGCCAACCCAATTTCTTGATAAATCAAGAAAAGCCATCCACGAACGCGTTTCGCGCTGTTGGCGCTCGTCAGCGTGGAGTAGGCTATACCACTGCGTTCTATATATAGTTATTGTAGTTCTAATAATTTACTATTCTCTTGCACTTATAATTTATTATTATTTTCCTGCAGTCCCAATATTTAGAGTGAATATACACAATTTAGATTATAGTCTGAACCTACCAACATCAGACAAAGGATATAATTCTCTTTCCTTTGACGTTTGCTTTCCTGTTCTCATGTTGAACACATTGTTAATTTGTTTGGATAGGGTCATATTATCTTGTAGTTGTAATAATTTATTAACTGTATTTCTAATATTTTATTATTTTCTTGCAGTCCTAATATCTAGAAAAAATAAGCAAAATTTGAATTATAGTTTGGTACTAAGGGAAAGGTATGTCTTAATCTGATTAGGTTTGGGGATTTGAATACATTGTAGTTACCATTATCAGACAAAGGATCCAGTCCTAGGTCTCTATTGAGGAATTTATTATTCTTTATTTATCACACACTGTTGGTCTGTTTGGAATGAGTTATATTTTTTTCCAATAGTTTTAGTAATTTATTACCCTCTTGTATTTCTAATTTTCCCCCGCCCATCTGTCCTAAAATGTAGAGTGAATAAGCACATGTTGGATGATAAATAGTAATTATGGTAAAGGTAGACTTGATCCAATATGTTCTGGTTCTGTGTGTTGTTTCAAATCCACTGAAGTTGCCATAATTAGACAAAGGATTTAATCCTTGGGCTGTCGACGATAACTTTTTTGTTTCATTATTGACGCAAACATCTGATTTGAGTGGATCGTGTCATATTATCTTATAGTTCTAATAATTTATTATTTTTTCATAATTTAAAAAAATTGGAGAGAAAAAGTACATCTTGGATTATAGTTTTGAACTACGTAAATGTAAGATTAGATCAGATTAGGTTGATGGTTTTTCTTGTTTCAAAGACAGGTTTATTGAGTCATCAGACAAAGGATTTAGTCCTTTGTTCTGATAACTTTAACTTTCCTGTTTCCATATTGACACAAACAATTTTTGATTTGATTTCTTTAAAAAATTATCCTTTTCTTATAGTTATAATATCTTATTTTCTTCTAGTTTTAATTTCTAGAATGAAAAAGCACATTTTAAATTTAGTTTGAAACTATGGAAAATGAGTCTTGATCCAGTTCATTTGTTGATTTGTGTTGTATCAGTAGCACAGTTATTACTCCATTTCCATTCCAAACAAAATTTTATTTTTTTTTGGTCAAAGAGGTATGGTTTAATAGTCATGAAAACGCGGCTGAAAGTACTGCTCAAGTCTCCACCTGAAGAAGCCCGGCTGAGTACCATCCTCTTTCCATTTGGTCAAACCTTTACGGTTTTCATTTTTTCTGACTTTTAAGGTTTTCATTCCTCCTAATTGGGTTCATTAAATTGATATATTATCTTATATCCAGTTTTACACAAGATTATTTTTAAAATAAGCTATCCAAAAAAATCTTCACAAAAAAAAAAATAAAAATTAAAAAAATCTATCTTCTTTCACCAAGAGAGAAAATAAAGAGAAAAACTCTTCTTTCTCTAATTAGCTTAATTTTAATATTTCGAAAATTATTATCATTGTTCTGTCTTTACTCTTTTCTATAAAACAATTTTCTTCGCTTATTCCTTTTTTTAACCCAGCCTATAACGCTTAACCGCTGATGTTTTGCTGGTGTTACTTTCGACAATTGTTTTGCCTTCTACATGCTTCGGTAAGCATTTAAAGGCATCACTCATGTTTAGGTGTCTCCAAGTGCCCGCCGCGGTGGAGGGCCAAGGAGAGGGCTGGAAAGGCGACGGCGAGGCCGTGTTGACCCCAGGGGAGAAGAGGGCGAGTGCGCGCCGTTTTGAGGGAACCAAGGCAGCACCAAGCACAACTAAGGCGCCGCAGGCTACAAAAATAGTTAAGGGATCATTTCAGGGATCAAGATCAAGCGATCGAGACCCAGATCTCAGGAGGTCTGGCTTCTATCGTCTGGCTTTTATCTCTTGCTGGTGTTACTTTTTTCTCCTTTATACTACTATATGCTAACTACTTATCTCTATATATAAAAGTCAATTTCTGTCTGTCTGTTTCGCGATAAACTCAAAAACTACTGAACCAATTGGTACCAAATTTTGCATGTCGCTTTTTATAAACCTGAGGAAAATTTTCGGCTGCATTTTGATTAGTATTTTTGGCTATTTCTTTTTTTTTTCATTTGAAGAACTTTTTTTACCCGGACTAATCCGGAATGGAATGAATACCTAATTATGGCCATTTTTTCAAAGCATCGGTGGTTCAGTGGTAGAATGCTCCCCTGCCACGCGGGCGGCCCGGGTTCGATTCCCGGCCGATGCATTTTTTAAAACACTTTTCAAAACTCATTTATATTATTTATTGTTTTGCCTTCTACATGCTTCGGTAAGCATTTAAAGGCATCACTCATGTTTAGGTGTCTCCAAGTGCCCGCCGCGGTGGAGGGCCATTTATATAATATAAATATATATTATTATATATCAACTATATTAATTAAATCAAATACCTAAACACTAATATAATACAATTTTTGCCATCACACACACTTTTTTCCTGTAGTGTATGTGTTACTTCTGTATTGCTATTCTATGGCACTTCTAATATTTATTATTGATATACTTTTAGTATGAAGGAAATTGCACCCAAGGGATTTCTCTGGCGAAGCCGGGTCATTCGCCTAGTATATATAAATATATATATATACTAGCGAACCCGGCCACGCGTTGCTGTGGCTAAATTGTAATATGTTAAATTAACATTACACTAAACTATTCAGTACAGTAAAGTTAATATTCACTTATAAAGATAAAAATGGTTTAGCCGATCTAAAGCCCTACGGGATTGAGAATGGAACGTTACGTTAAAATTTGAAAGTGATTTTTATATATATAGATAATATAGCCCTTTATTGTAATCATTGATTATAATCACTGCATTGATAGATGTCAGTGAATTCGTTTATATGTATTGTTTTTTTGTTTTCGAGATATTCTAATAGAACGTTCTCAAATTTTCTGTAAAATATTTATATATGCACAAACACAGAATATAATCACTATGTCTTAATTTAGCTATAATTATTGTTATAAATAGTATTCTAAAATAATTCGCCAGAAATCGTCCGGGCAGCATACTAAACAACTTCCCAAAGTTTCATGGCAAACATCAAAAATAAAATAATACTTTTAATACTTTGCTACAATATTAAAAAGAGGGGGACTTAGGTGTTTAAAATGTAAAATGTGCTCTAAATAGTATTACATAGAGCCTTCATAACAAACATATTTAAAATAAACCAATCAAAATATAATAATGCTGTAAAAACAGACCTTGCTACAATAATATAAAAGAAATGAAAATAAAAAAGACACCCACGCTGAGCCTCGAACCTAGGTTTGTTACAAATATTATTAAAAACTTGTTTATGTTAATTTTTATTGTAAAAAGCCTAAATTTTAAATAAAATAATAGTTTTAATAATTTGCTACAATAATATAAAAGAAATGAAAAAAAAAAAAAAACACCCACGCTGAGCCTCGAACCTAGGTTGCGGGGGTAAGAAGCTGTGTACCTAACCTATAGGCTAAGCTTGATGTTACAAATCAGCTCATGCGAGGCTATTTAAGGCCACACGTCTTCCGCGAGGGGGCGCTGATTGCGAGTGAATTTACGTTTTATTGTAAATAAAAATGCAACGAAAGGTTATTTCTAGAGAGTAATTAGCCAGAAACCATCCCGGTAGTATACTAAACATCTTCCCAAAGTTTCATCACGATTGGTTGAGCGATGTAGAAGATTATCACTTACGAACGGACGGACGGACGGACGGACCAACGGACCAACAAACATCCATTTATATATATATAGATATACACTGCGTGACATTGAAAATGGAACACCAAGAAATAGTGGCCAGAAAGTGATGAAACTCGGCAGACAGAGAGAGACAGGGACGAACAATAAGTGATCTTTATTTCAAAATGATAGTCATAATACAGAGCGAGAACGGCGTCGGCTTAGTAGCAAGTAGGACCACCGCGGACGGCGATGCACGCAGCAACACGTCTAGGTAGAGAGTCAATCAGAGTACGGATGGCGTCCTGAGGGATGGCTCTCCATTCCCTCTCAACCATTTGCCACAGTTCGTCTTCTGAACGCGGCTGTGGCAAGGCATGCAAACGGCGTCCAATGATGTCCTAGACGTGCTCGATTGGTGAGAGATCAGGAGAGTACGGTGGCCAGGGAAGCATCTGTACATCTTGCAGAGCTCGTTGGCTAATGCGAGCAGTGTGCGGTCGGGCGTTATCCTGCTGATAAAGGGCATTGGGTACCCCCTGAAGGTAGGGGAGTGTCACCGGTCGCAGCACATCATAAACGTTTCGTTGGGCCGTCATAGTGCCCTGAATACGAAGTAAAGGTGACCTGGAATCATACGCGATTGCGCCCCAAACCATGATTCCACGTTGTCGCACGGTGGGGCGTTCCACAATTGCTGCTGGATTGGACCTTTCTCCACGTCGACGCCACACGCGTACACGGCGACTATCACTGGACAAGCAGAAACGCGACTCATCTGAGAACACGACCCTGTGCCATTCCACGTCGATCTAGCCCGGCACCATTCCAAACGTTGGCGCCTATTCGGTGGGGTCAATGGCAGTCTTCTTAGCGGACGGCATGAGTGCAAGCCATTAGCAACCAATCGACGGGAAATGGTTCTGGTCGAGATGGAATGATCTAGGGTGTCTTGCACATGATGCAGAATGGCGGTACAAGTGGCTTGTGGGGCCGCCACTGCTTGTCGAAGGATACGCCGATCCACACGTGCTGACGTCACTCTGGTTGCACCGACATTCCTATAAATTGCCACATTTCCTTGTTCCAACCATCTTCTCCACAGTCGGTGCACCTTGGACGCACCAAGGTTTGTATCAGCTGTGATTTGACGTATGGACCAACCTGCCCTTTTCAGTCCGATCACCATGCCCCTCGTAAAAGCGTCTGTCTGCTTGAACTGCCTTCGTTTACGATGACCTGGCATTCTCTGTTATTACACGTGTCTTTTGACACAAGAAAAAAATTTCTACAATTATTTTCCTTGAAGAAATAACGACACGAATACTGTCCTTTCTGCAAGTTCCTTCCTTTATATCTTACTCCATGTGCGCACGAGAGCTGCGCATTTTACATCATTTGCATAACTCGGTTAGGCGCGTCTACCCTGAAAAATGCATAATTTCCTGGCCACTATTTCTTGGTGTTCCATTTTCAATGTCACGCAGTGTATATATATATATGTCATAATATATGCTCTTCCAGGAATAATAAAGTAAACCTACAGTCAACGAGAGAGAGACGTCGATAGAAGGCAACTAAGTTACGACCATTTTGAACCACTGGCCACATTCCGGAGGGGGCTTTTCTTGGAACCCTCAGGACTATTTTTGGACACAGTCGGGGGGTGGTGTGCGACACGAACGGTCGTTCAGCGGTGGCAGCCGCTCGCGCTCCCTCTCTCTCGCTGGTTGCCTGGAATTCCTTTTCCAAACTTGTGGCTTCCTTATTTCTCTCTCCCCACATTATTGTCACTATATTGCCACATTGAAAGTCGACAGGATCATATCACAGAAGAGTCGACAGGATCATATCACAGAAGAGTCGACAGGATAAGACCTGGCCGGGAAGCAAATCCCTCATATACCGGATTATGAAGAAACAAGAAGCCAAGCCACGATGATCGGCCAAACCCAACTCAACTGTAACCACTCCTCTTCGAGCCCTCAACCCCTTCTTCGCCAACCTTTGAACCGTGATCCCGAAGAAGTATTCACCTACGACGGAGATGGAGCTGCCACGCACTTCTTCCAGCACTAGATCTGCCCAAGAACGACCACCGGGCCAGGGCAGGACACCTTCCTCCATCATGGACAAGACTCCGCCATATCCCTACCGCTACTGTGATGTACAACACTGGTACGCACAGTGTCACAGACAGAACTCTCCCGAAGCTCAATGAACTTACCTGCGCCCTAAACCAACATAACTCGTGAGTGTAATTGTTTTAACTCCTACCATTCATTCCTTGTAAATTGTCCCAATATATACATAATTAGTCCATTTATTCTCTCCACGCCTATTAACAATGATTTTATTCTCCATACTATTTATCTAGATATTTGTAACTCATTTAATTAGTTACCTTACCAGTAGAATTTAACAATCGTCATTTTAATCAAATAATTTCCATTTTAACGTAACTCTTTAAAAAAATGGAATTCTACCTATTAATGCTTTACGATTTTTACTATTAACAATAGATTTTTCATAATCAATTTATCTATAAAAATATGCCTCCAGCACCTAAACTTTTGTATACCTATTTGTATATGACCTCTCCTACTTGTAAGCACGGCTCACGAAAAATAATTTCTTTCCCTAAACGACTCAAAATTCACCCTGTAATTCAGGCGTCGAAGAATTCCAACCACCACGTGAGCCTTGCTTACAAACAACCCTTGGTGACTCTTATCTATCTTCCCCTGAATGCCCCTCTCATTCTTACAACTTTGTTAACCTTATACCAGCTCAGGACCTTTTATAGAGAATTATTGATTAATCAATTATCGAACTTCTATATTGTCATTTCAAAATCCTAACCTTCGCCCTTCATTTATGATAATATATTTCGCAGTTCATCTCAAGCCTATCCACCGACCCACACCATCTAGCCAATGGTGTGTTCGTCACAGGATGCAGATCGACTAACTGCTAGATATTTATCAACTCCTTTTTGTTCGCACTTGAACAATCTGCATCGAGCGGCACAGTTCGCTTATTCTTCTCGCGCCACACGTTCGCCACACGGACCCTGTCTTCAAATCTATGTTTGTCCCTTGTCCAAACCAGCACGATATAACCTACTTCCGATATTTCCCATGGAGGTACGTTAAACATCGTCGCTGATTTTGTCCGGTCCGTCATCATTTCGCGCAGACATGGGTTTTACGTTCAACCCACCGCGAAATCATCGCCTTGCACAAGCTCCCACGACGGTTCAAACACCTCGTGTCCGAGTAGCTTGACACTTGTAAAGGACAACGCCGTCCTCGTCCCAATTTTTGGCACTGTGCGCGCATACTTTTCTCCAATTAACTATAAGTCCATGCGACTTCCTCACCTACACACGGGATTTTTCCCCTCGGACTCGCTACACAAGTAACTGCATAGATAAGGTAGAATGGCCCAGGGCAAGTTTCCCCTCGCTCTGTTCGCCAAGGTTCTAACATTGTATATAGTTCTATATTTACCTCAGTCCTGAGCTCACACAATTGCCAACCTCAACCTCATTTCTCATACTCTACACCTATAGCATAGAAAGCCCATGACAAGTTTCCCCTTGCCATGTCCGCCTGAAAAATATCTAAAGTGTAGAGTTCCCCAGTCTTAAAGCCCTTCAGAATTTCATCATGTGTATGTGACTCCCCTTCTCGTTGTTCACACTCCTCCATATGATTTCCCATATAATACATTAGATTTTGTTGTATATAGCCTTTTATAACCTTGATATTTTCAAGAATTTCCTTAAATATCAAACTCTCCGGTGTTGTAAAACTGCTTGCAAATAATATTTACTTGTGTACTATACAATATTTTATTTACATAAAACTATGTCACCATAACCTTAATTAATTTCAACTGTAAAATTATTTTCTCTATCCCTGGCTTCACCAGCTTTAAGTATACTCAAACCATGTTCAGCCTTCTTCAACGGGGGCCATAGGTCATAATATATGCTCTTCCAGGAATAATAAAGTAAACCTACAGTCAACGAGAGAGAAACGTCGATAGAAGGCAACTAAGTTACGACCATTTTGAACCACTGGCCACATTCCGGAGGGGGCTTTTCTTGGAACCCTCAGGACTATTTTTGGACACAGTCGGGGGGTGGTGTGCGACACGAACGGTCGTTCAGCGGTGGCAGCCGCACGCGCTCCCTCTCTCTCGCTGGTTGTCTGGAATTCCTTTTCCAAACTTGTGGTTTCCTTATTTCTCTCTCCCCACATTATTGTCACTATATTGCCACATTGAAAGTCGACAGGATCATATCACAGAAGAGTCGACAGGATCATATCACACACACACATATATATATATATATATATATATATATATATATATATATATATATATATAACGCGAAAAACGGTCTTTATTCAGTTAAAAGAGGCAAATACAGTCGGCAGTCAGAGGGGAAGGGGTATCAAGAAGGAGTTGATCTATCTGTTGTTGTCTTTCCGTCTATTTCCATTTCTATACATGGCGGAGGGGTTGTCTTCACTTCTAGGGGAGTGGGCTTAGGTTTTTTTATCTAGGTTCCTGTCTTCTTGTTGGTCAGAGTTGTCGTGCTGAGACGCATTAAGCGGTCACTTCTTCGTCGGATATTTTGCATCGAGGATTGCATCGTATATTGCATCATACTTGTCGATCTCCGTTTGAATTAGCCTCAATTTGCCTATTTTATCGTTGAGTGCTCTTTTTTGGTCGGTATTGAGGTCTCTGAAGTTTTTTGACTTAAAATCTTCACATTTCTTGAGGTAGCAGGAGGTCCTATACTTCAGGTCGGGGTGCAGTTCAAGCTGTTGACAGACCTTGGTCTGTCTAGAAGTACCTGTCCTTTTGAATACCAACGCGATGATCCTTTCCATTTTAGGGTTGTCTCTGTGCTCGCAGTCTATCAACTCCCTCTGGAGTTGAGAGGAGTCCATCGACCACTGTGAGCACCTGGCTGATGTGTCTTCGTCAAAGTCCTCGGTTCCTGCGTCGGTCCTCGATTCAGAACACGGGTGAATGGCTGTTCCTCCACCAGGGGGGACTGGTTTTGTTTCTTCGCAGAATTCGGTTTCGAATTGCGAGGACGTCATTGATAAATCGGACTTGGTGGAAAGAGCGTCGTCATCTGAATCGTTTCCGTCTTTCATTAGAATGGATTGTACGACAGGGATTTCGCTGGGGGGAGTCTCGAGATTGTCAGCCTCAGCAGAACTAGCGACGTTAATCCTTTTCACTTCAATATTCATCGAGATGTTCTTGGGAAGTGGGGTTTCGATTGTTGGTGGACTTGGTTTTGGCCTTTTGCCCTGGTCAGTACACTCCTCTACGGTGTTGTCGTTAGACGTCTCAGACAGTGTTCTTTTCCTGCCCAAGGTTTCATCATTCGCGGTGGTTTTCACTGTAACTGTTTCTCCTGATGGGCCTGGCACAGCGGGTGGGGCTGTGGGATTGATGACTTCTGAATAAGTTCTTGTGATGTTGGCTCTGATTTCCGGGTTGAATGGGCATTTGGATTTAATATGTCCATGTCTCTTACATCTCAGGCAGATGGTGTCTTCGCCCACAAAGACCTTAAAGGTCCTTTGCATGTAGTCGATTGGGATGATTGCCGGCATGTCGGTTGATTCTCTTCTCTTCAGCACGACCTCTCTTCTAAGAGATGAGAGGTGTTTAAATAGTGGGTTCTCGGTGGGGAAAGGCAGGGGCCTGATGCTGAGGATCTCTCCGAATGGCGCCAGGGCTTTGGTGACCTCTTCATCTGGGATGAAGGCAAGTATTCCTGAGAGAATGTATTTCTTTGGGGGGTTGAATAGGGGTGTTGGGTAGATGGTGTTGCCTCTTACAGCAAAGCCGTTGTTAATGAGTAGTAGGGCCTGTTCACCATCGGCAACCGACACAACGGCCTGGCCATTCATCTTTCCAACCGAGTGGATGTTTTCGTGTCCAATGATTTTGGCTATAGAGGATAGGTGCTCCTCAGCACTGCACTCTGAGAGGTCGGTGAATTGGATGGTGGAGTTTATGTTTTTACTTCTTTTTTCGTATGTTTCTCTTCGAGATTCTTCAAATTTTTTCCACTCTTGAGGCGAAAATTGTCTTCTTTGGGTATGCAAATTGTCTTGTTGTTTGTTTTTCTTTTGAGATGGTAATTCAGCGATTGATGGCTTTGATGTAAATGAGATTTCTTCATGAGGGTGAGCGACCAATGAGACTATCGCAGCAGATGACGTGTTTGATGACGCAACGACCAACTTGGCCGTTGCCATGGTAATGATGCAAAGCTACGACTTGTAGCTTTGCTAAATTATGAAAAATAGGAAAATATGAAATTTGATGAGATTCTTTGAGAGATGGGTTGAAATGATGCCTGGATTAAGGCGAACAAGATGATATGATATTAGTTAAATAAAAATTGACTTTACGGGATGAAAAAGGCGAAAAACACGGAGCTCGCGCGACGCGTGGCCGCACGGCTATATATATATATATATTATATTTAATAAAATATACTGCTAATTTTTGATTATCCTGAGTTATATAATTTATATCTGTTGCTTGATTTTGGTATGCAGTCGTGGAAGAGATTATAATCTTGAAAAAAATAATGTCTCTTGATTAGAGATTTCTTTATTGAGCTGAGGAATGAATACATATGAAAAACATAATTTTGTACAAGTACTGCCTGGCTTAAGGCGTAAGAATAAATAAAACAAAATATTATTTACATAATTACAAAGTTTTGGGTCGGCCAATCGGGGAGAGAGAAAATATCTTTATTTTACGGGGCTGCTAACCAAAATGAATGATTTTTGAGCCCCGATGGACGCATAAAGCGGAATATATACAAAGCATAGTTGGGGGCCTGGGAATGGGTGGCCAGGGATCATCGCCAGGTGAGGCCAGGAGAGCCAGGATGTAGAGGAGGACCGGGGGGAGGGGGCAACGGGGAAGAGTTTCTTGAGAATCCGGGCTAATTGGCCTACAAATAGGTCTTCTAGCCCTACTATGGTTGCAGAACGCGAACTGGTGGCAAGGGATCCTAGGATCTGGCAGTGGAGGTGTCATCGCAGGGGGGAGGAAGCTAGAGAGGTCAGGGAAACAGCGCCTTGATGGGTGAGAAGCCTGGATGGAGGCCAGTTGAGGAGGCAGGAGGTCCTGGGAGCCTAGAACTTAAGGGCTCTAAGCTTCAAGATGGGGCAGCTTGAGGCTCTCGCCTCGTGCTTGTCTGGGAGGCCCTTGGCACAGCAGTTGGCGCACTTGGAAGTGTGCCGGTCGGCAACTGAGGGGTAGGCACGGCCTTCATGGCCGCCTTCACCGCAGTGGAAGCACGTGGGAGCTCTGGTGCATTGGGCAGAGTTGTGGCCGAAGCCACAACAGCGGAAGCAGACTCGTGCGCGGATGGACTCCTCGAAGTTGAGGATCACACCATCCACCACGATCCTTCCACGATTGCCCAGAGCTCTGAAGGTCGTGAGGTCCACCTCGATGAAGGCGGTGCAGGTCCCGTTTCTGGGTGCAGAACGATGAGCCACGCGCACCACCTTGTCCCCAGGGAGTTGGCTGACAGCAGGGGTTTCCAGCAGCGTCTCTTCAATGGTGGAGTTGGATGTTTCCTCATCCACTTTGAAGAGGCAGATGCGAGGCAGGATCACCTTCTGTTGGCGGACCTTCATGCCATCCAGCTTGTTGGCCAGGGAGGTGGTAACAGCTGGGATGGTATCGGAGTTGCTGGAGGACAAGCTTCCCTTTGGTTCGCAGGGAGGCCCAAACGCCTTGGGGTAGAGTGTGGGCAGCGCGGACAGCTTTAAGCATTGCTCTTGGGTCAGCCTGTGGGTCATCAGAGATGACCACTGTGTGGGCCGCCGATTTTTCCCCATGGAGGACCACTTGGGCGGCCGCAGGCTTGGGGACGCGGGAGGGCGCAGGTTTTGCGGGACCATTGAGGTTGGTCCTCTTTGCGGGCGGGTAGGGAGCCTCAGGCTGCTTCCTTTTGGTTGGAGCGGGAGTGGCGGGCTTGGTGGGGTCAGTCATAGTGCTGGTTTCCTTGCAGGAGGGAGAAGGGCTGGTTTGAGTGGTGTGGCAGGCTGTCTGTGGCTTGATTTCGTCCAGTTCCTTGAAGAACGCGAGGGTGCCAGAGAGGTTCTCTACCTCGGCAATGAGGGCCTTGATCTGCTCAGACCGTAAGTTGATGAATTCCATTAAGCTTTGGAGCAGGTAATATCGGGAGGTAGGGTGAGGATTCTGAAATTTCTGCTCGAAGTTCTGCTTCACCTCTTCGTTCTCCATCTCCAGTTGGGCGAGGGTTACGATGGGCTTCTCGGCATTCTTCTTCTTCTTCCTAGAGGGAGCCATGACTGGTACGTCAATCGTTGTAAGAAAAAAATATATATATATATGACCAACGGGGAAGAACAACGACCGTATTACGATTTAATGCGATTTAGAATTGCCAATCGGGGAAGAGAAAATATCTTTATTTTACGGGGCTGCTAACCAAAATGAATGATTTTTGAGCCCCGATGGACGCATAAAGCGGAATATATACAAAGCATAGTTGGAGGGGCTGGGGATGGGTGGCCAGGGATCATCGCCAGGTGAGGCCAGGAGAGCCGGGATGTAGAGGAGGACCGGGGGGGGAGCAGGGTGGTGATCCGCGGAGTTCAGGGGGTGGCAGAGACGGGTTCAATGGTGTTGAAGCAGGCGTAGCAGGTTTGTAGCAGGCAGACAAGCCGCAATGCACGATGTAAAGTATCAAGGTGCTGCACGCAACCAAGGCTGTTCAAAAAGGTTAGATTCCCCAGGCCAGGGAAAATAAAAGAAAGACTGCTGTTGTTTAAATAAGAATATTAGATAAAGCGAGAATGATTCAGCAGCTGATGGGAAAAGATAGATTATTATTTTTTATTTATTTATTATTATTATTATTATATTATTATTTTTTTTTTTTTGTAAAAATGAATATATTAAAGTTTTGGATAAGATTACTGGTGAGGGTACCAGTGCTAAGACGACCAACTAAAAAAGTACACCATGGATTGCATAGCGCGTTCAAATGAGTCGCTGCGTAAGTCAATTTCTCGAGCAGCCCGCGCCGTCGAATCGCCAAACCATTTGCCCTCTGTCCTTGGGTTACAGAGACAGCGTCAGGGGCGATCACATACGCAGGGCAGGTCGCGAAACCGATCTTAAACAGCGGCACAGGCCAAAGTTACGTCTACGAGCAGCCGCCAATGACCGGTGTTAACCATGAGGTGAGGAGTCCGAGTCATTCAGGTGATCGGAATCCTCCGCGCGGACGCGTGGCTTAAGTCTATCAGAGGCCTTTAGGAACTCCAGGCAGGCTCGCCAAGTGCTCCTGTTGAAAATAAAGTCTTTGAGTGACCGCGGAGTGTACCCTAATTCTTCTGCACAGGTGGAAAGAAGGGGGAATCTAAGGGCATCAAGGCTGCTGCACTCAAGCACGATGTGAGACAGAGTTTCTTCCCTGTCGGCGTCGCAGTAAGGGCAGGAAGGATCGTCAATGACGCCTATCCTGTGGGCGAAACTGTCCGTCCACGTGTGTCCCGTTAGCAGGCCTACCACAATGTGCTCGCTAGGGACGATGTACGCATACCTTTTGTCTAAAAGACTCATTGGAGTAAGGCCAAAGCGGGTGTGGATAGAAGGAGCTAGAGAGAGGAATCTGCTTTCCCATGCTTCACGCGCCCGGCCGTAGATTGCCGATTTTACAAACGACAAAGGAGCGAGTTTGTAACAGCTTGGGTCAGCAGACTCAGCACCCCGCTTTGCGAGTATGTCCGCAATGTCATTACCCACGTTCCCACTGTGGCCCTTGATCCATTGTATGGTGCATCTGTTCCCATTGCGATTCAATCGCGAAATCAGTAGCAGAGCTCTGTCGATAAGGTAATTACCAGTCTTAGAGTTCAGAACTGACTTCACGACTGAGAGGTTGTCCAGGAAGAATCCTAAAGTTAGATGATTAGGTAAAGTGGTTGCGTTTTCAAGAGCCTTAACCAATCCAAGGGCTTCCGCCTGAAAGACAGAACAATGAGGGGACAGAACATGAGATTCACGTATTTCAGGTGCACAATCGAGACAAGAGAACCTGTACACGCCGGCGCCAACTCCATCTCTGGTTTTGGAACCATCTGTATAGTATGCCACGTGGAAGAAAAGAGCAGGAATATTACTGGGAGCGGAGTAATAGGGGGGGTAGGGGAGAGGATGTGGAAAGGGAAGAGGCTCGAGTGGAATTTCAGCGTCAACCAATCCATACTTTTTAAGGTATAGCTCAGTTTTAGCCAAGATTTCCAGATCGAGAGGAAGGACTCTGGAGAGGGAGATTAGAGCAGCGTTGCTGGTTGATCTGAAAGCTCTACAAGCTCTCACTAGGAAAGGCCTTTGAGCACTCAGTAGAACATTCAAGGAGCGTTGAGAAAGATTAGGAAACCAAACCGCCGAGGCATAGGCAATGGCCGGAACAACCACTTGCAGATACAGAGTTCTCAAGGCGCGGTAACCAAAACCAAAGTTAAGATTAGCGGCTGCGGTCAAACGCGGCAACATGCCGCGGACCTTGGCGCAGACTTCAACTACGTGCTGGTAGAAAGATAGACGTTGATCAAATCTCACTCCCAGCACCTTAATTGAGTCGCATCATTGGATTGGCCGTCCGTGGATAACCAGATCCCGGCGCGGTTCAGGCAGTCTCCCGTGTGGTCTGAGGAGAACCATAGCCTGGCACTTCCCCACGCTGAGTTCCAGTTTATGCAAACTGCACCACCTAGCGATCATATCTATGGTGTGTTGGGCCGCGGGAAGTTGACTAGGTCGGCATCCCGAGACCACCACGACCAGATCATCCGCGTAGGCTTGCGGGAAAACATTATTCCTGTAGTCCAGCGTGAGGAGTTCATCAAAGACAATATTCCAAAGGAATGGGCCGAGAACTGAACCCTGGGGACATCCTTTGGAAGTTCGTCTCGACACAGTACAACCATTCATAGATAGTCTCACAACACGGTTACATAGAAACGAGTTTATCAGGTGATAAATGTTTCTGGGACAGACGCTTTTGTGCAACGCTCTCAAGATACTGGAGTGGAGCACGTTGTCAAAAGCGCCTTTAACATCAAAAGAAAGAAGAAGACAAGATTTCCTATTTTTAATCGTCCGGGTTATAGTAGATTTTAGATTTAAGAGTGCGGCTGTAGTAGATCTACAAGGCTTAAATCCGAACTGGTTTGGAGGCGCTTTACACATCCTATCGGCCATCCACGACAGCCTAGCAAGAATTAGACGCTCAAGGATCTTGCCCAAACCAGGCAGCATCGTGATTGGACGGTGTGATGCGAGAAAGTCCTCCCCACTTCGCTTGGGGACGAGAACGACGTCCCCCAGCTTCCATGTAGATGGAAAGTGGCCAGTGGTTAAACACATGTTGAAAATACTTAGAAAAAACGTCCGAAAATGTTTAACTAGTTTTACGATAAGAAGAGGTGGCATGCCATCACTACCAGGAGAAGAAGATAAGTTTACCTTATCCGCTGTCAACAACAACTCGTTATCTGTAAACAAAGGGTCGTTATCAGATGACGATGCGATGACTTTGCTTAAATCTTTGTGTTCTAACATGGTATCGGGCGGGACGCGGCCGAAATAGTAATCTAATACCTGATTTAATGTGTCCCGCGGACCTTCAGTGAAGCCGCTACCAACGTGGAGAGCTGAGAGGGGTTTGCGCTTAAAATTTCCCTTGATGAAACTGTAGATTCCACCCCAAGGGCTGATTTCGCAACGCGAGCAGGCTGCCCTCCATGCTTCTTTCTTAGCCAGTCTCCTCGCACGGCGATATCTTGCCTTCAGTCTTTTGTAAAAGACCTCCAGCACACCCTTAACGACACCGCGTGCCTTTATAAAGGCCCGCTGTGCCTTTTGAGTGGCTCTTTTGAGAGGATTCAAATCAGATTTCCACCAAGAGATGGACTTGAGGTATTTATCACTTCTGGGACGGGATGGAATGGTGTTTAGACATGTGTGAAAAATCTCTTCGACGAGTAAATTAATTACATCGTCGAGGGAGGATGAGTCACGCACATTTTCTAAAAAAAGATTAATATTTTCTATTTTTTTGCTGAAATGTTCAAAAACTCTAACCCAGTCAGCGCGACCAAAGCTGAAGTATATTTGGCTAAATTTGTTTAATTTAAATCTGGTGTTGTCCTGTGAAGAGGGAGCAAAATTGAGGTTAAAGACGAGGCGTTTATGGTCAGACAACTCCTGGTACTCAGGATGCCAATCGGTAACGCTATTTACAAGGCCAGCACTACAGCAAGTGACGTCGATGGAAGAAGAGCGGTTGCCCTCCTCCCACGTCACCGCGCCGTGAATGTTGAGCACATGCAAATAGTTGGCATCAATAAAGTTTTCAACTAGATCTCTCTTAGGTGAGTGATGCCTGAGGAGCAGAGGTTTATCCGACCACCTAAAAGATTCAACATTTAGATCGCCGCAAAAAATGACCTCGTCATAGTTCAGAGAATTAAGGCTAAAATTTATCTTATCGAGAAGAGGGGAGGGATCACATGATGGCGGAAGGTAAACATTACAAAGAAGAATACTTTTACCACTCAATTCACACATGACAAACACGACATTAACACTGGACAAATGAGACAAATGGACAAATTTAAGGCTAGGATTTACTACAATGACCATAGCTCCCAACCTAGAGTTTGTAATAGGGCCATAGCAAACTCTGTTAGATGGGATTGGCAGCGATGGGATTTTGCCGCGCGCGGCTGGGAGCTCTTGTAAAAGTAGTAAATCTATGTTCTCCTCACGACAATCATTCAATACTGAATACAAACAAGGCTGAGAGCGTCTTATATTGATTTGTAGGCACTTGAAAACAATCATTTGACTATCGACTTATTGAACTGATCCTGGGCATCTCGCATGTGCTTGCACATCATGGAGTTGGCATTGTGCTTGTCACCGCACCTGTGACACTTAAGCGCGCTTTTATTTTCACAGGCAGTGGTAAGATGTGCACCTGCACAATTGGCGCACTTGGGCGCATTGGTGCACTTTTTACCATCAGTGTGCGTTCTGTGAGAGAGGCTACCGCAGATACCACATGGGAAGACGCGTTTCGCCTGGGCGAGCCTGAGGGACAGGAAGTCAACAGTGACGCGGCCGCGTGCAAGGAGAGCTTCCTCGATACCCTTATTGACCTCTATGATAGCGGTGGAAGGCGAACCTTCCTTCCTAATCAATTTAACCAGCTTCAAGCCGCCGCTGTTATTAATTAATTGCGGGGCTATCACAGGGTTTTCCATCAGATCAGACACCAGATCAGATTCAGATTTTTCGACAGGGATGCCGAAAATTGCCAACCTGGGCCTGAATGTCGGGTTTGGTAGGACTTTAAGTCCGTCAATGTTGGCGGTCTTAAATCCGTCCACAAACCGCTTTGATTCTGCAGAATTGGGAAAGTGAAGGACAAGTTTTTTGTCCTTCCCAGTTACCGCCGTCACATCACAACTCTTCAACTGTGGAGTCTTGGCAATTTTGGCTCTGATGGCCTCGAAAGATAAGGTGTCTGAGCCGATTTTTACATGGTTTACACTGTTCTTTAACGTCTGCGCGTAGGTTGAACGCGCTGGCACTCTAGGGTGTACAGTTGTGGGTTGGTTGGACCTAATTTGGATAGCAGAAGTATCAGGTTGGGGGATCATTGTAACGGGGTTAGGAGGAGAGGGAGGCTTGGCCAACCTTTTCCTAAGTTGGATGACCTCATTTTCAACTATTTTTACATTTTTTTTTAAGATTCTTAACACTTCAGTTTGTAAAGCGTTAAAAATACGCCTTACATCGTCTTTCACTGAGTCAGATAACCCGGTGCGGGTGGTAGCAGGAAGGTTAGAGGCAGCGATATCCGCTACCTCATGAAAATTTTTGTTGAAAAGAGAATCTATCTCTTCCCAGCAGTCAGAGGATCCAGAATGGGTACAGGAAGGAATGGAAGTAGGGGCCTGGGGGATCTTACCTTGGGCAGTCCTATTAATAGGCGCGGAGACCTCTTCGGCCACGGTCCCAGGACTTGTGGAGGGCTCCAAAGGTGGGAATGGGTCGTCAGCTGATGTGGCCCGCGTCTGCAGGCGAGTGGTGACCATCTTGTATCTTGTCTCTTCGTGGTTGTTATGGTAGTCAGTCGTTGTGCCAATCGGGGAAGAACAACAATGAGTATTTATAGAGAAAGCGCGACTTCTGGCGGTCGATTTAAACAGAGTATTTATATCTATGAAATAATTTTTTTTTTTAAATAAAATAATACTTTTATATAACACTAGACGAATGGCCCGGGCAACGCCCGGGTTTTACCCGAGTGCGTATATATTTTAAAAACGTTTTAATTCAAATACTATTCGTTACAATTATAAATTGGCGCCATGGATGTCACTCTTGTGAAACGTCTCGTTCCAAACTGTGTGTTTTAAAAATGTTTTAATTAAAATACTATTCGTTACAATTATAAATTGGCGCCGTGGATGTCTCTCTTGTGAAACGTCCCGCCCCAAACAGTGTGTGTCTTGAAAATATAAAAATAAAAATGTGAATTTTCATAAAGATTTCATCATGTCGATTTTTTTTTTTTGCATTTCACCTACTAAATCGATAGAGATAATTACATTTGCAACATGAACTTAGGTATATTGACTAAATAGAAAACTGCATAGTAATAAAGATCATTTTTTAAAGGCACCATATCGTTTTTTTTTTCAATAAAATCGAAACAAAAATTAACGATAAATAACGATAATTGCCTTAAAAAGAAATTGCCTTAAAAAAAGAAACATTCGCGGTGATTTTGTCTTGCATTCGTTTATACAATTATTATATACGAATGACCCGGGCAACGCCCGGGTTTTACCCGATTAAATGCTTTTATTCAAATACTATTCGTTACAATTATAAATTGGCGCCGTGGATGGCATTCTTGTATAATATATAAATGAGTTTTGAAAATTGTAAAAAAATATATTTAAAAAATGCATCGGCCGGGAATCGAACCCGGGCCGCCCGCGTGGCAGGCGAGCATTCTACCACTGAACCACCGATGGTTATGAAAAATCCCATCCGTGAGCTTCAGACAAACAGACAGAATAAGGCAAATATATAAGTAGATTATATACGAATGACCCGGGCAACGCCCGGGTTTTACCCGATTAAATGCTTTTATTCAAATACTATTCGTTACAATTATAAATTGGCGCCGTGGATGTCATTCTTGTATAATATATAAATGAGTTTTAAAAATTGTAAAAAAAAAAAAATGCATCGGCCGGGAATCGAACCCGGGCCGCCCGCGTGGCAGGCGAGCATTCTACCACTGAACCACCGATGGTTATGAAAAATCCCATCCGTGAGCTTCAGACAGACAGAATAAGGCAAATATATAAGTAGATATATATATATGTCATAATATATACTCTTCCTGGAATAATAAAACAAACCTACAGTCAACCCAGAGAGAGATGGGCAGCTAAAGGGTGTCACTTTAGACATCAACGACATTCGAAGGGGCTCCTGGGGTCCGTCACTTAACACCTCGGGACTTTGGGGACAGTTGGTGATTGTATTCGACACAAACTCCATCTCCATCTCTCTCTGGTTGCCTTCCAAATTCCTCTACCAAATTGTGGTGTGATAATTTCTCTTTCCCCACATTATCACTATATTGTCATATATATATTAAGAAAAAGGCATCTACTTATCGTGCAACTGAAAGTTGCTGATGGCTTGCGCCATCTATCGGAATAAATATCAACTATTCTCGTTGATTTTTAATTATTCCAGAATTGGCCAAATACCCATTCTTGATTAATCAAGAAGAGCTAACCACGGACGCGTTTCGGGCTGTTGGCTCTCATCAGCGTGGTGCAAGCTGTGCCTCAAAGACAAAAAAAATGGCTGATGAGGGCCAACAGCCCGAAACGCGTCGGTGGTTAGCTTTTCTTGATAAATCAAGAATGGGTATTTGGCCAATTCTGGAATAATTAAAAATCAACGAGAATAGTTGATATTAATTTCGATAGATGGCGCAAGCCATCAGCAACTTTCAGTTGCACGATAAGTAGATGCCTTTTTCTTAATTTATGCACCTTATCCCAGTACAATATTGCATTTGTGCTATTTTTTCACATTTTGTAGCGTTCTCACGCAATTCTGGCCATAACTACCCGTTTCATGATTTTTTCAGGATGCCTTAATGACCAATTTTTTGGTCGTTGAGGTACAGCTTGCACCACGCTGATGAGGGCCAACAGCCCGAAACGCGTCCATGGTTAGCTTTTCTTGATTAATCAAGAATGGGTATTTGGCCAATTCTGGAATAATTAAAAATCAACGAGAATAGTTTATATTTATTCCGATAGATGGCGCAAGCTATCAGCAACTTTCAGTTGCACGATAAGTAGATGCCTTTTTCTTAATTTATGCACCTTATCCCAGTACAATATTACATTTGTGCTATTTTTTCACATTTTGTAGCGTTCTCACGCAATTCTGGCCTTAACTACCCGTTTCATGATTTTTCAGGATGCCTTAATGACCAATTTTTTGGTCGTTGGGGTACAGCTTGCACCACGCTGATGAGGGCCAACAGCCCGAAACGCGTCCGTGGTTAGCTCTTCTTGATTAATCAAGAATGGGTATTTGGCCAATTCTGGAATAATTAAAAATCAACGAGAATAGTTGATATTTATTCCGATAGATGGCGCAAGCCATCAGCAACTTTCAGTTGCACGATAAGTAGATGCCTTTTTCTTAATATATAATTCGAAAAAAAAAAGAATAAAAGGTCAGGTGTTGAAATCAATATTAAAAATGGCATATCCTGACCAGGAGCACATGTGTTTACAGAAGGCAGAGCGCCATCTGGTGGAACAGAAATCAACTAAACATTGTTCCCTGATATATGGCCAACCCAATTTCTTGATAAATCAATGGTTCAGCCTTCTCCACGCTGACGAGCGCCAAAAAGCGCGAAACGCGTTCGTGGATGGCTTTTCTTTCTGAATATAATCTATTTACAGTTTTCACAAATTTATAAGAAATGTTTTTGCAAACGCTTAGTTGACATACAGAGCAAAGGGTTTTTATTTTTTTTTACTGCGTTTTTTGATGGGCATTTGTAGCACCTTTTTGGAGTATCAGATTGTTGTGGCATCGTAGTGTCACTTGGTTTACTTGGACCATCATTATTTTTTAATTGTCGTCTGTAATTCCAGTGGGAGAGAATTGAGATTACGTGTGGCCAGGTGTTCATCAGTCAATGCTCTCCTAAGATCAACAATAAATTGACTCCTTTCTTTTTTACTATTTTTATCAACCGGTTTAGCGATTTTATTATTATTATTGTTATTATTTTTTTTGGGAACATAGGAGACTAAAGTGGTTGTTCCAGAGAAACCAAAAATAGATGTTCCCGATTCTCTATTAGGGTGCAGTTGAAATTGTGGTGAATCAAAGGTTTGTTCTTTCTCATTGTTCCTAAATATGTATAAGGCCATGTTCTTTCAATTTATCAACAAATTCTATTGAAGTGAATCAATTGTCTGCTGGAATATTTCTTCCAAAGTGTGCTCGACTAATCTCTAAAACTTATATATATTTTGGGTTGGCAGAGATAGTTCTCTCTGTTGACTTGATTGATAATTATACTTATCCAAAAAGAAGTGTTATTTTATAAAAGGAAGCTAAAAATAGTGTAAGATAAAGACTCAAGTATGAGCCACGAGCTAACATTGACACGAAAAATTCTCACGCTTCTGGACGGGCTGGGCAGAATCCGCCCCAACAAGCAAATTTAACCCCCCTCCCAAAACTGAAATTTATAAACGATGGATGGCAAATGTTTTTATCACTGTAAAATTAGAATACACGAAATCTGGTAGCTCAAGGTAAACGAAAAATTTTTTTTTCCTATATTAAGTTTATGCATGGGTAGAATCTACCCAACCCGTCCAGTTAAGGGTTAAGACATGTTTCAGACGTCTGAGAGCTTCTTCTGCATCATTAGCTGGAATAACAATATCATCTAAATAAGTCAACACAATACCTTTTTGAATTTCTTCAGCAAATATTGAGTTGATGAATCTCTGAAATTTTGCTGGTGCATTGAAAAGTCCAAAGGGAGTTTTCAAAATTCATATTGCCCATTAGGCACTACAAATGATGTTAGCTTACGACTATCTTCTACTACTGGAATATGAAAAAATCCATTTTTTAGATCTATGGTACTAAAAAGTCTTGCTGCTTGCAGTTTATCTATCTGATCTTCAATAAGTGGCAGTGGGTATCTATCCTTTACAGTTTCCTTGTTTAGTTTTCTATAATCAACACAAATTCGGGTCTTTCCATTTTTCTTTTTTATAAGTACAACCGGACTTGCATATTCAGAGTTGCTTTTTTTTAATTATTCCTTGTTTTAGCCATTCATCAATTTGTGCATCAACTTCCTGAGCTTCCTTTTGAGATAGTCTTCTAGAGTGTTGGTACAGTGGGACTTCAGTTTCAAAATTATTTTTGTTTCAATGTAGGTTGTCTTTATTCCTTTTGGGTTATAATTCTTTGAATAGATAAAATGTCTTTAGCCAATTGTGGGTCAGTGATATGTGCTAGATCAAGTGGATAGCTCTCAGTATGGAAAACATCTCCAATTTGTCCAATCCAATCATCTTGAATTGGTTTTATCTGTATGTTGTCACCAACAAATGAAAAATGCACTTCTTTGAGCATTTCATCTCCTATGATGACCTCAACCTTCATGGAATCTTCTGGCACAATATTGAATATGGTCACAAATAAAACATCATCAATTTTAACTTCAGCTTTGAACTTTCCTAGCAGCTTAACACGTTTATTACCAATGCCAGATATAAATCTATCATCAGCCTCAAAACTTGGTGATCCTATGACAAGGTACTGGTCAATTCGAATTAAATTCAAGTGACTTCCTGTATCTATGAGTGCTTGGAGTTCGTGGTCATCAATTTTTATGTCCTTGAACATCAGTCCTTTCTGTGTCGTTTCAGCCAAATAATTTTGTTTTTCATCAAGTGGCTTTGTTTGCACTTGTTTTACCAGGGTGTTGACATTACTTCTAGTTGGATACTGATTTTCTATGTGGCCAAAAGAATTACAACTGAAGCACTTTTTCCCCAAATCTTTAAATCTACACTCACGTGAAAGATGACCTCGTTTACCACAGTTGAAGCACTTTGATTCCTTATCATCAATTGGCTTTGGGATCACTTTGCTTGTGGTGCTATTAGTCTTAGATTTAGATTTAATGATTTCATAATTTTTAAATTTAATTTTAAAGTCTGAATAGGATGTAGAGCCATATAATATGGACTTATTAAATTCTTGGTCGGGAATTCCATCAATCACATATTGAATTATTACTGCTTCCTCAAGATTGCCTTGACTTCCAAGTTCTCTCATATTTAAGAAATATTCATAGTAGCTTTCAAATTGTTGCTTTTTTCTTTTAGTTAAAAGAATATGAATATTCCTACTGTCAATAGGATTGTCAAATTCATTGGTGATTGCCTCTTTAAGGTCTGGCCAAGTTGAGAAGGTTGGTTGTGACCTCAACCATAATTTGGCTACTCCAGTCAGCAACTTTTTTGCAACCACTGAGGTGTGAAGATCTGTCCAACCAAATAAGATGGCATTATCATCTATTTCTTGCAGCCATTTTAAATTGGAACCGCTGAACCATCAAATTCTGGAATGCCTTCAATGGCTTCTTTAAAGAACATAGCATTTCCACCTTGATCTGAATACTTCACTTGTTCTTTCAAAATATCAATTGCTTGTTTCAAATCTTCTTCAATTTCATTTAATTCAGCCTTTACTTTCGCCATTTTAAAAGCTAAAATGTCTTTTTTGGTGATAAAATAACTTCAATCAAAAGATCGCGATGTAAACAAATCGCCGAGGGCTTTAAATTTTATAATGAAAATAATACTTATAATCAATTAAAATAAACGTTTAAAATATACTTCTGTTAATATCCTTACATAAACACTTACGTTTTTTTTTTAAATATTATTATTACTTCAACTGAATATCTTTCTTCTTTCTTTTGTTTTAGCGTCGTCGTTCTTTGTCTTGGCGTTGTTCTTTTAGGCTTAGCGTCGTTTGTTTTTTTTTTATCGTCGTTTGTAAAACAAACAAAATCCAAATAATTGACTCTCGATCCGGGACGAGCCTCCAAAAATTTAGTAGGAAACGGAGTAGATATAAATGGATTTATTTTAAAGTTTACAATTTAAAAACAAAGTTGAAAAGAAAGAGAAAGTAAAAAGTCTTATCCTTCTGTAAGCGCGTCTTCTGCTCTTCTTGATTCCGTGTTGCCAGCTTCTTCTTAATCAAATCCTACATATATATAACAAACCTCACATGTTTAAACTAAATAACAAATTCTATAAATTTTGAAATTCTCATAATGGTATTATATATCAACATATATAGTCACGACCGTCATGGGCGGCCGGTTCTGTCACGGATGCGCGCGCATCATCATTATGATCATTATCATTATCTAATGATAATAATAATAATGATAATAATTATAATAATAATTATTATTATATTATTATTATTACCCATCAACATATATAGTCACGACCGTCATGGGCCGGTTCTGTCACGGTTGCGCGCGCACAGGGAGGTCACGTGCTCGCCGGCAGCCAACGGGCGCGCGCCGCTGGCATTACGTCATATATTATAAACACAAGGTAATAAGGCCAAATAAAAAAATAGTGTGTGATAAGGCACAATTTGGATTATCTACTTATATAATTGCCTTATTCTCTCTGTGTGAAGTTCACTGTGTGAAGTTCACGGATAGATTTTGGTCAGAATGGATAAAATAAAAAAGTGTCAAGGGATGGGAATCGAACCCACGACCTTCCGCTTACCGGGCAGATGCCATGACCACTAGGCTACCCTGGACATATTTTTCCGTTCACATTTTTATTTTTATATTTTCAAGACACACACAGTTTGGGGCGGGACGTTTCACAAAAGAGACATCCACGGCGCCAATTTATAATTGTAACGAATAGTATTTTAATTAAAACATTTTAAAAATATATACGCACTCGGGTAGAACCCGGGCACAAGGCGTTGCCCGGGCCATTCTTCTAGTATATTTATATATATATTTGTATAAGCAGATCTGACGTTTGATCTTTTTATGTAATAGCAAACTATATTAGTGTGAAACTAATTCAGTTTTATTATATTGACTAATTTTTCCGTTCATTTAATATTATTATTATTTTAAGGTATTTACACCTGCGTTAATGGCAAACACTAGGGTTTATCTATAAGACATAATTTCATTATATTTTCGTAAATATTGAAATCTAGAATAAATTTTAAGACGATTAATGTAAACGAGAGATTTCGGAAATATGTTCCCAAATATATTTCACACACAATGTGCATATTTATAAAAAATATTCCCGTCTTTTTAATATTGTAATAAAGGGTTATGTGATATAATTAACTATATGAAAACATCTCAAATTGGGAATATTTCGGTTTTATATATAATGTTATTAATTTTTCATGTGTTAAATCTACAATACCTTTTTTTTTTATATAGTGAAAAAAATAAAACAAAATTCAATCCAGTCACATAGTTAGAAAGCGTCACCTTTTGTTTTTGTTGACAAACTTACCGGCTATTTGACATTTTGCTTCCAAAAACCAGTGTTCTCTCAGTATCTCTCTAGTGAATAATGTTGAGTGTAAAAATTAACCTATTAAAATATAAGAAAAAGCAAATAAGAAAACCAAATATGACAAAAAGACGCACAAAGGAAACGCCAATCCAAGTAAGCGATGCTTCAAGATTCAAGTATCAAGACAAAGAAAAGGTACTTTGTTTTTATGAAAATTCACTCTATGACGTTATTGTGAAAAAAAAGAACAATTGAAGACGATGAGCCAATTTATTTTGTACACTATTACGGCTGGAGGTAAAAATTGGGACCAGTGGGTGGAAGAAGGTCATATTTTCAAGTATAATGATAACAATTTAAGACTTCAAAAGGAACTTGAAGATATAAAAAAAAAAGAAAATGCTCACCCCAAGTCCAAAACTTACAAAAAACGTAAATCGAAAAATAAAAGTTCTCCTGTTCCTGCACAAATAGAAGAGGCACTTTCAGAAAATTTGGATGTGCCAACATCAAGTTGTGCTTCTGCTTGTACTTCAGCACATTCATCATCTACTCCAGTGCGCTCATCAACAAGTGCTTCAGCAACACATTCAGGGGATGGAAATCAAGCTGCTATTCCTAAAATTTCTCCAAATGATGCTTCCACTCAAAAAACACTTTGTGCTTCATCACTCCTAGCAACCCCTGCTTCATCAGCTCCAACCCCACCACGTACTCCAGCAAATGCAACTCGCACTTCAGAAAACATGGATTTTTTGACCCCAGAATCAACAAGTGCTGCAAGCTGTGCCCCCGCTGAAAAAAAGAAGAGACAATCCCAACAACTAAAAAAAAAAAGTAAGTATGTACCCACTGAAGAACCCCCTTTTTTAACCAACAAAAATATCAGGATTAATTTCACTGAACAAATGAAAAAATGGCTATTTGATGATTCTACAACAATAACTAAGTTAAAGAGACTTTATAAATTACCAGCCAAAGTTAGTGTTGATAAGCTCTTAAAGAGGTTTATAAAGTATAAAAAGGAAAGAGATAATATTGATAAGGAAGCAGAAAAAAGACTTGTTAATTATATGAACATTATTAATGTGTATTTTAATGGGCTACTAGAAAAAATGCTGCTATACAATTCTGAAAGATCACAATATAAAATGTATATTCAGTCCCAAGCTAAGCCTGCATCACAAATATATGGTGGAATTTATCTTCTGAGGCTTTTTGCATGTATGAATGCATTGTTGACCAAAAGGGTCAAATTTTTCGAATTGATAAATGAAATAATACTTTTAGTTCCTCAAATTGAAGAACTTCTTGGATATTTAGCTTCCAAGCCTAAAACTATGTTTAGTTTGGCTAACTATGAAGTTGCTAGCCTTGAAGATCAATGGATGACATTTTTGTAAATCGCTACAAAAAATTTAATTATTCTTGGATGGTAATTTTACTTATTCTCACTTTAGTCATTATTTTTTAAATATAATTATGTATACAAATATTCTTAGTTGGTTTGCCAAATACACGCTTGTAAATTACAACTTTCTTGTGTGTAAATTTTCAATTGAACCTTATACATTTTTTATTCATAGAATATTTTTAGAAGTAGAAAGTACCTAACATTGCACATAATATTACAAATTTGCCTATTAGTGCAGATATACATTTTATTTTACTAAGAATATTTCATATTTTAAGAAAAATAATGCTATGAAATCGTACATTTGAAAATTTATACACATATCAAATAATTATCTATGTTTTTCCACCTTAAGAATTATAATTTATAATTTGATAAAGAAATGGATTTATGCAGTATAGCCTTTTTAATTCAACAGGAAACACCCATGACCCTTTGGATGTTGAACTAATGGTTTTGATTGTATTTTATGTGTACAAATTTGGGAAACCTTGCACCAATGTAAAGACTAATATTTTACACTATATAAAATTAATTTCTAGAAAGATAAGAGTATTTTTATATTTCAAAATTGTTTATAAATACAAAATAAGTTTTTTTTCTCATATGACATTGTATATAATCATATTCCATTTCTCATATATGTTCATTGTTTCTTTATATAGCACAATGGTTTTTTTTTTTCAAATTGTATCTCTATATTTTTTATAAGGATTGAAAGACAAACATTCAACTATTTCACTTCTCTTCAAAATTAAATAAACCTTAAATATATTGTAAAACTTGTGAGGTCAGTAAAATAAACTCAATTTTAATGAAGAATGTGATTGTTTAATATATTTTACTACAGTTTACATATATTTATACGTAAAGAGAATTAAGAGTATATTTTAAAATATACAAATTAATAAATAATACAGGCAGGAAGATACATAGCTATTTTTATGATTAATTGCAATTTTTTAATTGTTCCGCATGTTTTTCTATTTTTCACATATTTCTCTTTTTTTTTGTTTGAACATATTGTTTAGTTAATATGTGGGCAAGTGGAAAGGATACTATTAATGATAAACTGCTTTGTGAATGTTAAGAGTTCACTCTTATCCCAAAATATTTCAAATAATAAATATAATAAAAAGTGAAAATAATGATACTTTCAAAAATTAAAAATGGTATATATCATGTAATTTATTATTGCCACTTGGCTACCACCACATATTGAGGTTTAAATCATGATACATGAATTAATCCTCGAAAATCTCAGGCCTCTTTTAATGATTTTTCAATGAGCAAGTAAGCCAGTCAAAATGATTGTTATTTTTTTTAGCATCCTGTTGTTAACCAAGTTTTACTAAATCAAATTTTTTTAAATTGAACCTTCTTGAAATTGAATTTCTTGAACTCGCAGCTCTGCTTATGGCAATGGAGGATCAGCATGAAGATGTGTAGGAATATGGAGGAGAGTACACAGAGGAATACAACCTTACAAATTTTCAGATTTCCAAAAAATAACGTTTAATTAGTCATTTTATCTAACATTTCAAAAATCAACAGTTCTTTGGCTTATAAGTAAGAAAATGCTTATTTTTTTGCCTAATGTTTTTCTCATCACTATATACACAACACCAAACCTCATTTTATGACTGGTATCAACAGCTTTAAAATCTTGAGAAACTTTTCGTACTTACAGGGTGTACCAGGTAAATTGGGACTAACTTTGACAGTCCATAAAACAAAAACTACTTGAGATTAAAAACTTGTTTTTTTTTCATTACGTAGCCATATTCATGTAAATGCAACAGTACATGTGTGCGCAGTGTAGTGATGAAGAGTAACCGAGAATTTGAAAATCGAGCTGCCATCATCGTTGCTCTGCGCGCCGGAAGGAGCCCCAAAGAGATAGTGGATTTTCTTAAGTTGCCCAAAACCACTATTTATCGTGTCAAGAAGCAGTTTGATGAGGCCGACAGTAACAAAGAGGGGATAGCTACAAGGAAAAAGCACTCGCGTCGATCGGACAGGGTAAGAGGCGAAGAATTTGTCAAAAATGTCAAGGAGAAGATTGATGGAAACCCTGGGAAGAGCATGAGGGCCATAGCCAAGGAAATGGACGTTGGCTCTATGACAATTGTCAGAACTATCCATGAGGACCTTGGTCTCAAGTCTTATGCCCTTCGGAAAGGTCAGTTGCTGACTGAGAATATGAAGAATAACAGAAAAGGAAAGGCTGCTGCCCTCCTCAACAACCTGAAACACGACTCTTTTGGCATGCTAAGGTTCTTCTCTGACGAAAAGAACTTTGACGTGGACCAAAAGGTAAATCCCAGGAATGATCGCTGGATCTGTAAAGACCCCTCAGAGATACCTGTCGTGATGCACACGAAATTTCCTGCCTCCGTAATGGTCCTTGGCGTTATCAGCAGTGAAGGTGATGCCATGCCTCCCCATTTCTTTGAGAAGGGCCTTAGGATGAACGCTGACACCTACATCAATGTTCTGGAGACCGTTGTGAAGCCTTGGATGGACATGGTGGCCGCAGGAAGCAAGTATGTCTTCCAACAGGACTCAGCTCCAGCCCATAAGGCAAAAAAGACACAATCGTGGCTGACACTTAACGTCCCTAGTCACTGGGGTCCTGATATTTGGCCCCCTAATTCTCCAGATTGCAATCCCCTCGACTACTATGTATGGGGCGTTGTTGAGAGAGATGTCAACAAAGCTCCTCATACCACCATCCAGTCTGTCAAGAAAGCAGTTCACACGGTGATGACCCAAATGGACAAGGTCATCGTCGCCAAGGCCTGTGCTTCATTCCGCACTCGCCTCGAGACTGTTGTAGCTAATAATGGAAACTACATTGAATAAATAAAAACTATATCCTTTTATCTACTACTGTGTCAAATTTCATTCGGATATTTTAATTTTTACTTGCAAAATATTTCAGTTAAAATATCATTGTTGAAATTCCCAATTTACCTGGTACACCCTGTATATATATATATATGTCATTTTCACATTTCCATGCATGATTAGAGGCTTTGTATCTTTTTCGATGAAATATCTATGACAGAGACACCCATGAAACCACTTCTAGGAGAGACTGTTATGCCATAATTTTTAGTGGCTCTCATAAGGGACTACTTTAATGGGGGTTTTTAATATCATTATGTGAAGATATTTTACTTTGGTTTAGAGGAACATTTAACACTTTCAAATAAAAACTTATCATTAAATATAGATAAATTTTTGTTAGTTACTAATTTAAATGATTTATTTTACCATTATTTGGCTTTATAACTACTGTATTGAAAAGATAGTAGCCAACAATCCTGTCGACTGCACCAGACTTCCCCTCCAAACCCTCTTATCGCTCCTGTGATGGGATTCCTGGTGGCCTATGATGTGTTTGATGTTGTTAGGGATGTGGGCACTCTGAGTTTCTTGTTCTGAATCATAAAATGATATATTTAATAGAACTGTTATCTTTACATCAATAACAACATGGGGTCAGTCTGCAGTTGATGTTTACCTGCTTATTGGTGTTTCACCAGAATCGAATCTTCAGGTTTAATATCTGCAGCTCTTCATTGATTTCCATTATAATAGTATTTAGTGTGCAGATGGTATTTAAGGCGCTGTTCATTTTTCTTGGTTTCAGTTTAAAGGAGTTGTAAACATAATTCCTCGTTCGCATGAACTTTTAGTGCCGTACCCTTCCATTTATACCATTAAGAGCATCCTAGATATGTATTATAATGACGATTATGATATTTGACTGCTGCTTCCAAGTAGCATTTCCATTTAGGAAACTGGATAACAATCTATGAAGGTCTTGATTTCCTGAAACACTTGCTTGGCGTGACCATTTCCTGTAGGGTGATAAGGACTAGTATGAAGAAACCTGATTCCTTCATCTTGTGTCCAGTTTTAAATTTCCTCTTGAGCAAAAAAGGTACCTCGGTCAGAATTATTTTTTTAACATTTCTATGAAGGGCATGGTTTAAAAATATTCCTTCAGAGCCTTGTCAGACGATTTCATGTATTTAGAGTGGACAATCTGAGTAGCTTATCAATCACTACTAAAAAGGATTTGGTTGAGGCACTGGTTTTTTTTTTCTAAGTTCAGTGAAAGCGACATGAATAGAGTATTAAATGGAACATGAGTTTGAAAAGGTAAAATCATCTGATCTGGTGCAGATCTATATTTTGCTTTCACATTTTGACAGGGAGGACACGATTCAACATACCTTCAAATATCCTCTTTCATATTTTGCCACCAAAATCAGTTTTAAATTACATAGTAAGTTTTCCAAAATCCTGAGTATCCAATAGATTCAGGATCATCATTATATTAATTTAGAATGTTGAGAACCTGTTCAGGGGTCTGGTCTGGCCTCAGCTGTCTTGGCTAATAGTACCCTGTAAGGGCTCCTGATACAGGAGCAGTGTTTATACTCCATGTTAGGAGCGGCTGCACATAGTGTTTGTTCCTCATGTCAAAAAGAAATAGTGGATTGAAATTTGCTCTTCAATTGACCCAAAAACCAGTGACACAAAACTATGGGGACTGCTACATGCTTTCAATCAGGACACTCCATCTCCCAGAAGCCCAAATACTTTCAAGGATAATTAATACAAAAGCTCCTGGTCCAACATCATTGGACCCATGTAAAAATTCTAAGCTACCATGCCAAACTAGAACTTTTAAACATTTTCAATTTGAGTTAGCTCATCTACCCTTTCTAAAGAATGGAAATATGCCACAATTATCCCTATCCACAAACCAGGCAAGCAGGAGAATCACTCAACCAACTGCATACCTATCTCTCTGACCTCTATTCCCTGCAAAATTATGAAATACATGATTCTCAGAAGACTAACTTAACCTCAACAACCTATTAGATCCTCATCAAAGAGCTTTTAAAAAATAGCAAAACACAAAGGATTCAATCTTTCACTTTGTCCAACAAATCCATGACAGCTTTCATCATAAAACAAAACACAATCAACTATAGCAACCTTCATCAACATTTCCCAAGTCTTCAACAGAGTCTGAAAAAAAAAACAATTCTCAAATTTGATAAACTTGGGATAAAAGGAAACATGCTGAGTTGGATCAACAATTTTCTATCCAAACACACCATACAGGTTAATTTAAACAATGACAAATCAAAGACTACTCATATTTGCCATGGTCTACCCCTAGGGTCAATCCTAAGCCCTATTCTCTTCAACATATACCTGAATGATATACACACCTTCCACAAACCATCAGCTAAAATTGCTCTTTACACAGATGACATCTGGGTCTCCAAAAACAACCTCTCCGATGCAGTACACTCTCTGAACAAGGCTATGAAAAAATCTGCAAAAGGTAACCCAGGAACAGAATTATCTATTAACATTAGCAAATCTGAAATTGGCCTATTCACCATTAGCAACCACCTTCACCACTAGACCCCAAATATTTCATTGAACAACTCAAGGATCAAATATTCAGATTCCCCAAGATATCTTGGTGTCACACTTGAACCTGCTGTCACCTTTAAAAAAATACATATTGACACCATGATACACAAGCTAAAAATAGACCCATAATCCTAAAAAAAATGTCAGGCTTAAACTGGGGTGCAAATGCCAATATCTTACACACAACATACCTTGCACTCGTAAGACCCATTTTGGAATATTCCGCCCCAGCTTGGAGCAATGCAAGTAAAAGCAATCTATCCAGAATAGGCCGAATCTAATCAAGCGCATCTAAACTTCGAGGATCCTGATCAAATAACTTGCTGAACTTGAATTCAACCTTCTTCCCCTGCACCTAAGGATAAAAATGTTTCTCAAAATTCAGTTTATAAAAAATATTAATTTTCCAAAAGAACACCTTACAGGAAATTTTATTTGAAATTAGGACCCAAATCAAAGACTGAAATGCCCGCACTCCTCTCAACATGGCTCACAACCCTAAATCTTTTAAACATCCCAATTAATCCCAATACAGAACTTTCTGCCTCCCACACAGCACTCGTAACAAACTCACCTGTATCCGTCATCTCACAGCCAATCCCTACAAACATGAAAGTCAGCCAGAATTACTTAAAGCTCTTGGCCGCCAAATCATTGAGTAAAATAGCTAACTCTTAGACATCACTATTTTCACTGATGATAACCAACTTGAACTGGACTGTTCAATAGTGGAATTGCTATATACAAATATAAGATCCTGGAAAAAATCTCTTCCCACCCTAGACACTTTTCAGTTTTCAAATAAAAACTCTGCAATAGATACTGCTCTACTGGTTTTATTGGTTACAATGAATTATTGGCTAAATTACAATTGAGTAAACCATAACTTTCTCTTCTATGCATAGTGGTTGCCATTGGAGACAATCAATATTGCTTTAATATTTGAAAAACAGCTTAATTGCACCAATCACTCTTTCAACTTCATTAGAAAATATAGAAAATTCTATGGAATTCCCATTAGATTTTTTATTGTGTAGCTGTGAGATTAGCATTTGTAGGTAGCTGCAATATAAGTAGGTGTAAATATAATGCAAAGTTAAAATAGGTAAGTTTGAACATGGCTGCCATTTTATTGGTCAAGGTAACAAGTGTTTCTCTAACTGCCTTTGGAATGTTGGCACCATTTCTGTTGAAATAGTTATTGTCCAAGGAACAATACCACACTTTTATTATCTTATCTTTCATTATATATATATATATATATAAAAATATAATATCTATATTAATAAAATGGAAATTTCATAAGTGGACATCACTAAAAACTTTCGTTACAATGCATCAATTTCAACCAAATTTTCAACATTTATGTAAAACGAGATGGAGCAGGTTTTGCTTAACATCAAAATATATTTCCTAACATTAACATGCGTAACTTCGCTGTTATCGATTAAATACAAAAAAATCATCAGAGTTAATTTTATTTATATATAAATACAAAATTAAATTTCAACAGAGTTAATTTTTTTACATACTAGCTAATAATCTCAATCTAAAAAATATTCAAAACAAGCAATTTTAAGATAACACCATATGTAAAACAGTCGGCCAAGAAAACAACAACGATATTACATTTTTCTCACATATTCACACACAATCTTGATTAATAATTAAAACTAATCTTTAACATTGTTTATTATACTTCAACTTTTATTTCTACATTTGTTTTTAAATACCCAATTGTTTTATCATGTTTCTAATTTTGCCTAACAAATATACAAATTTATAGTGACCAACATATGCAAATTTTATCTTTGTTTTATTTAACTTGATATCGTAAACATAACATCCATTGTAAGCATTTTTCTGTTCACTTTCCGTGGTTTTTCTTTTCTCTGATAGTTTTTAGGTGTAGTATATTTTCTTATTACTAGACTACAAACATTCCCTCGAGAAAAACCTGGGCGAAGCCGGGTACATCCGCTAGTATTTTATATATACAGGATGAACTCTCTACTAAACTATACTACAACACATACTATAACAACTGATTTTCACATCCTGACAAAGATACTTACAGAGGCTATAATTCAACATCTACTTTAATTCAACGAAAGCCATTTCCCTTGGGGGTGATGAAAAGATGTGAGAGACCATATTTCAAATGAGAATTTTTTGTTGGACTATATTTGATGTAATAGAAGTTAAACTATATTTAATATAATTTTCTCATATTCCAAATAGTTAATTTTACAACCATTTTAAAAAATCTCTTTTTGCATATTTTAGAAAAAAATTCAATGATACTTTTTTCTACTTGTATTTATTTGCAATTACACATATATTCAAATCTAACTAAATAATTTTAGGCAAAATTTTGGTCACAGCATTGCTACCAATTTCAGACAAAAGTACTTGACAAAAAATTAACACTGTGATTTTAATAGTCTATAGCGTTATCAGTTGATTAAATAAGATTTTAAGAAATCAATAAGTAGTAAAATCAATTACATAATTATCCAGGAACCCTAAAATCTACATTGTAAAAGCAGAGTGATCAAATAAAATATAGATATTTTTATAGCAATCTCCAAATATCATTAATATTTCCTCTTTCTACCATTCTGTTGATTGCAGTGCAATCCTTTTAAATATGAAAAAGGCTGAAAGAAACATTTTTAAATAATTTATAAAATAATTACATTTTTACCATATATATGGCTAACATTGTCTTGTGAAATATTTCCAATTGATTCCTGTGTGTTGGTTTTTTTGGTTATAGAGGTGTTAATGATGTGTTATTAATATATGCTAGATTCAAGGCCTGAAAATTAATTTGCTACTATCTATCTTTGCTTCATAAAGTGGAATTTATTTATTTCTTTGATTGTGAAAAAATTCTAATATTTTTGTTCACTTCCCTAATTAATAAAGTGTCGCCACATCAAATATTTTAAATTTTATAAACATTAATTGTGTTATTTTAGAGTTTTGAATCCTAGTCATTATATGGCGATAAAATTACATTTGTCACAATATTGGGCTTCCCATTGTTGTACCTTTTATTTAGAAATATATTTAACCATCATTAATAAAATATATATTAAAAAAAAATTCTATTCCAATTAAAAAATTCTTATTTTTTAAAAGCTTTTATTTAACTTGCCTATCTGTCTGGATGTCTGTCGCCAAATCTTGTAATAAATTTTTAATATACTTATAGGGCACCTAGAAACATGAAATTTGGTACACATGTTCAAACCTGATGACAATGCTAGCTGGCCAATTTTCAGACTTCTGGGTTGTCAGGTTGGCCAAGAACGGACAGATTTCCAAATTTCTTTTCAAATTTTGTATATTTAATTTATTTTGTTTTGCCAATATCTTGCGAACCGTTCGTTTTTAGCGTTTTTCCTTCGATTTCTCCTTCTTTGTTAAACTTTCTTGGTATACTTTTTACGCTCTTTCTAATGGTACCATTTTCTTTGAGATTGGTCCATTTTTTTAATTTAAATGCTTTTATTTAACTTGCCTCCATGTCTGTCGCCAAATCTTGTAATCATTTTTTTATTAATATACTTATAGGGCACCTAGAAATATGAAATTTGGTACACATGTTCAAACCTGATGACAATGCTAGCTGACCAATTTTCAGACTTCTGGGTTGTCAGGTTGGCCAAGAACGGACAAATTTCTAAATTTCCTTTCAAATTTTGTATATTTAATTTTAATATGCTTCCAGACCATATAGAATAATGAAACTCACAATACTCGCTCAGTCCAATTAATAATTGACAGATAGACAGACATACATTCATTTTTATATATAGAGATTAGCAGTAATTAAACGTAACAGTAAGAAAATGTTGATTTTAATATATGTAAATAGAGTCTCTTAAGAAAGACCACCTAAAAAAATGACTCAACTTGTTTCTCCTGTAGGTGGTCTCTCATTGGAGATTCTAATTGATATTAAAGAATCTCTAATAGACCTTTAATAAGAGACTGCCTCTTGGAGAGACGGGTTAACCTACGATTTTAGGCATCCTCTCAATGGAAGCTCTACTGTATCTACTTTTTCACACTGTTTGGCTTAATAAATGCCATTTTAACCATTTTGAATGTGTATCAATCCAGTCTATTTTTTGTTATTTTATAGGCAAAATCACTTCATTTCAATTCATAGGGAATTCTTAATTTTTTTTTTTGTCTTCATTCAGCTTGCTTTCTATTATATTTTAAGCCATTGTTCCCCCCCCCCTTATACATATTTAATACCTTATACACTGTTTTACTTTCAAAAATGTCATTAATAATTTGAATACAGACACATTGAAAACCTCTTAATAATAATGATAATTTTTAATAAAATTTTAATGGAATTTGGGAAATAAAACTAAACGAAAAAAGGAAATCTGACAAAAAATAGCTTTATAACTTTCCCCAAAGTTCTAAATGGTCAAATAGCAAGTGGCTATATAAATAAAGTTATACACAAAGATGAAATATAGATTTTAAAATATTTTTTTTTTACTTAATTTTAATGCATTGTAAATTCTTCATCTTCAGGGTCATTGGTAGTTAGGTGGAAAATTTGGTGACATTTGGTTAAGTAGTTTCTGAGTTTATCGATAAACAGACAGACAAATTTTGATTTTTATATATATAAAGATAATAAATCAGAGTGCTGAAAATATAACAGATTAATTAATATTTATCCTTATTTTTTCCAAAAAAAAAGGTTTTTCAAACTAATAATTAGATAGAAACCTTTCTGGTAGTATATTAAACAATTTCTCAAAGTTAAATTGCGATGAAATGAGTAGTTTGGTCCGGCATAAAGAAGAGGAATATAATCATTTTTTTCTATATGCATGATAATATTTAGAGCAGATTTTTGAATTATAGCAGATAAATTAGAATATTTATCTTGATTATTTTTAGGCAAAAGTTATTTCAAAAATTTATTTGCTAGAAACCTTCCCAGTACTATACTAAATAACTTCCCAAAGTTTCATGGCGTTCCAATGAGTGGTTTGGTCAGGCATAAAGGACAGACACACCACACACACACACGCACATTCATTTTATATATATAGATGATCTGGCTTTGTCTTCTACTCGAATGAATGTTTTCTGTTAGAATTATGTTTCTGCATACTAAAAGTGAACTCGCTTCACCCGTGGTCTCTGCTCTTTTGGAATTTTTTCCCCATATAATTTTGTATCTGATTATTAAACATTATACAGCAATATTTTTATTATCATTTTCTGACTAAAAAAACAACTATTTTTTCCCAGAACCTGTCAATTTCAATTTTTCTTGGCTAAAAATGTGACAATGCTGGAGGTTGCGAAAGGATTTTTTCAATAAATGTTCAAGCCATGGAAGGTATTAGAAATCCAAATATTCATATTCCTATCTAAATTGTCCTTGGAATTACAAGCAAATAAATGAGAAAAGCCAACAAATATATTAATTTTATCTGTTATAATTTAGTCATCTTATTCCAATATCATCACGCATATATTTATATTCATTATATATATATAGGTTTGTGTGTAACAATATACCACCATACATTTCACGACACCTTTTTTAATAGTTCCCCTTTTTCAATTAGTATGCTGTTACACTTTTAACTATTTAATCAATTGTTTAATTATAATTCAAATTTTATATGTACCAATTTTCCCTTTAACAATAATCCACTGGGTGTCTCTAACTTTCTAATATAATTCAATAAATTTAGGGCTCCCAAAAGCAAAGAGACGCAGTTCTGTTAGTACTGGATTTTGCTTACGTCACTTCCGACCTCCCACGAGGAATTGACCAATCTGCTGCGAACAGGCTTGCAGCTATTTAAGGCCAACGTCATCTCAGTGATAAGGCTTTTTTTTTTTGGACTGGCATATATACAACTAAAAATAGCGTGAATAATTAATTATAAAAAACACTTTAAAAAAAAAAAGCTTTTATTTAAAATGCACTAAAAATAACAAAATAAATATTTCTGAAGTATTGCTTTTTTTTTCTGAAGGTACCATTTAACAAATAAAATAATAGACTTAGAAATAAAAGCGGTGGGGGATGATAATCATTTATGCAGCAAATAGGTATAAATTTGATGAAAGGCATAATCTTGCTAATCATTTGCTTCATATAAAATCACATTGATATCAAATTTATTATTGTACCCCACCGCTTTTATTTCTAAGTCTATTATTTTATTTGTTAAATGGTACCTTCAGAAAAAAAAGCAATACTTCAGAAATATTTATTTTGTTATTTTTAGTGCATTTTAAATAAAGCTTTTTTTTAAGTGTTTTTTTTATAATTAATTATTAATAAATATTTTTATTTTTGTTTCTTTTCAAATTATTCAATGTATTCATAACTGCAGGTATATTGTGGAATAATTGAAGCATGTGTGTGTTTAATTAAATAGGCATAATGAACAATGAAATTTGCACACAATGAATGGATCATCAGATTGAATTCAGATTTAATTCATAAATCCAACAATTTTCCAATAAGATAATCAAAGTAGAGCTCGATGTTTTGATGTACACATTTCATGGTATTGTCCCAGACTACCTTTTGATGTGATGCATGTAGCAACAATTTCTTGAATTGAGGATATCAAATCTGGAAGCTTGTAAAATTTTGTCAACAGCCATTTCACCTGGCAATCACATGCTCAATGGAAGACAGGACTAGGGAAGTGCCAGGTTATGGAAGATACTGAATTTAGTGTAGCAAGTCATGAAAACAGCAATATGTGTCCAGGCATAATCAAGATTGAAAATCACACTTGGAATCTCAGATTGGAATAGGAGAATACAGTAAGGCTGTAGGATGATAATGCAAAATTTGGATTATATATTAGAAGCCTAAGGTAACAAGATCGAATCCAAATTAATGAAATGTCACAAACATTTCATATTTTAGATTTTTAAATATCTTACCTCAGCAAAAAAATGGCAGCGACAATAATAAACACTGAAATCATAGATTTGCTTGTTTCTTCAAGGTGTATTTATATAGTGCATAAACACTGGTTATTGAAAATTTACTAGATGTCTGATCAGTTCTCTGTGGGATCTGAATGTGTGTGGAGAAAGTTCATGTTATATTCTCTACTAATTTTCTCATTAGCAAATCCTGAACTGTTTTACGATGTGTAGGTAAAACTTTGTCTCGATTGCTCTTAACACTAAGATGCTGAAGACCGAAAGATAGGTATGCCATCCCACATTTGATCACTCAGAAATTTTAGACCAATAATGATGCTTCTCAAAAAACAGCTGAGAGTGTCTTCTGCTTTACTTGATTTTCTTGTTACTCTGTTCTTTTAATAGTGCAATATTTAATTATTATATTGTATAAAATCACCATTTTCACCTCTTTAAAATAATATTTTTATACTGAGGAACCTCCTCAAACAGATACTCATTCTCGCAGAAACTTCAAAGCAATGGACATCGCCAAAATAGCCCTCTCATTGAAAGTTTGTTTTCACCCGTGGACACATCCTAACAATGAACAATTTCCGAATGCATTTTCAATTGATTTATATTTATTGGACATTCCCCCCTGCTCTCTCTAGCGAAAAAGTTGAAAGCTACCAAGTCTCCATCTCATTGTAGGAACAGCCCTTTAATAAACGTACTTTTCCTTTTTTCACACACAAAGGATATCTTCATCTTTCAATTTACACATCATGGTTGTCAAGTACTGACTGATCTGGAAGTGAATCAAGTTTCTTTACTAATTTAGTAATCCAAATATGTGTGTGCCTCACCCTTTGAATCATCATATTATTCATCTGAAAGAAAATTCTTTTTTCACTTTCTAATACATAAGTCTCTTCAACAGGATTGTGCATGGTATCACTGTCCTTTTCATTACAAGGGAAAATTTGTCTTCTTCACTACATCAAACTCATTATGCATCATATCCTGCGCAATAATTCAGCCTAGTGTTTTATGAAAGCATATACTTCAAACTTATTTCCCTTTTTTCCAGAATCTTTATATTTATCTGGATAATATTTCATTTCAATTTTCAACAAAGCATCTCAGAAAATGGCATCATTAACCCTTGATAAGGTCGTGAGGTAATGATCCAGACTGGTAGTGTACTTTGGGAGAGCAAACTGATTGCCACCAACAACAGCTGTGGAACAAGTAATTTTAAGCAAGTCAATCAGATCGAGAAAGAGTGCACTCCAGATGATGTACCATAGGGAAATTCTAACCTTGGTATCACTTCTGAACATTCCCATGCATTCATCAGCAATAATGTAGAGCTGCAATACGATGGCATGATGGACTGCTATGATGAGGTCAGACTGTTTGAGCTACAGAAGAGATCCAACTGGGTGTAAAAGAGCTGGGCTCTTTGGGGAAGTGCGACAAAACTGGATGGTCGAAGCACATCAATGTAGGAGCTGGGAAATTGACTGAAAAGGATGAAGAATTGGAAGTTACATGGAAGTTCAATGACATAGTAACCAGGAAGTTCCATGAAATCTGTTGGAGCTGCTGTCTGCAATCAAGGCCTAAGAGGTAAGTCACAGGTTTTTGCCCACCATCTCCGCTCCTTTGTACAAGAAGTTTAAAGCCAAACCAAAATCACTTGCAGATAGTTTTGTTGTAATTAAAACTACCTCCCTGCCTGATGCTTTCAGTAGTTTTGAAGAGCCCTTAATCCAGTGTGAAATCAGTTAAGAGAAACACAAGTATTGAGGGTTTGAAAAGAGAAAATTCTGGGAACAAGTAAATGTGAAGCCTACTGAAAATTTTCACTGGAAAATGGAAAGCGCCGACATCCTCTTGGAGATTACCAAGAGCAAAATGTGTTGGACAGGCATGATTCTGGAAGACCACAGCAGCAAAGAAATATGATTTACAGTGCCTCTGTGAGCTCCAGCGATGAGAGCACACTATAGAAGTTGAGAATGATATGGAATTGGCGACAGTGGTTCCAGAATGTGTGCAAGGAAGAAACAAAGCCACAGGCAAAATAAGTGAGAGGAGTTAATTATGGTTGTCATCGTCTTGTGATATGGGGATTACTCAACAGCAAGAATTGACTGAGAGGGAAAAGAGGACCAGAGTTTGAACATGGTTTAATAAACAAAGTGTTACGCTAATTTTGGCGTTTAATTTTAGTATGGCTGACAAGACCATTATGGTCTGAGCCATTCAGGAGTTTAAAGGTCCTCTTTAAAAATAGAAAAGAACTTCACCCTTATGGGACAAATAGCATTTTTTAGAAGAGTAGTATCATGATAGTGTTCAAAAAAGACTAAAACTGTCCACCATATGTGAACCGAGGAGGTCGAATGGACCAATCAGGAAAGAAGAAGCCGATCTGGCTAGCAGTGTATTCGTGTCCCCTGTTGCTGATGGAGGCTGTTTGATGATGCTCCCTGTATGTTATTTGCTTGTTATCCATAATGCATGAAAGTAAATAAAGAGGAATTATGCGCAGTTTGAACAGAAATCCTTAAAGAGCCTGCTAGTTTATTTGGCCATTCTTTATGTGGTAGCGACAAACAATATATTTTAAGGCTTAAATATTTTACTTGGAAATATATTATTTTTAGGCAATTATAACATGGGTGATGTTAAAATTGGTATTAATGATGTCATAGAATAGAACATCTCGACAGAAATTGAAGAAGATAATGAAGATAAAAAAAGAAAGTTCCCCTTCATATCACGTGGCAGATACTAAATAAGACCACATGTCTTGAAAATAAATTGCCATCAAATTTGTGTCAAACTAAAAGAAAGGAATCTACAATATTGAGAACTTATATTCAAATTCTGAATCTAATGCTACTGGTCCAGTGAAAAATCAAGATGCTATCAATGCTTCAGCTCAAAAGAAAACAAAATTATGCAATTTGTGCTTGATGTAAGAACATTTTAGCTGATAGCATTTAATTTCTATTCAAAATTTATTATAAATTATTTTTTTTATTTATTAATAAGTAAATATGTGCGCATTATTAATGCACATGTTAAATAAAAACATCAAATATATTTTGAAAATTTGAAAAAGAGTTTATTATTTTCTAAAATTTAATGATGAACTGAAAAAAATTGTAGTTTCATGAATAAAAAATATGTCCTTATATTTTTATTACACTGATAGACAAAACTTAAGGAAGTTGTACCTTATAACATATATATATCGGGATTCAGACAATAACACATATCACTCTCTCTGTGCATCAAATCTTTCAGAGTTATTGTCTGAATCCCGATATATATATATGTTATAAGGTAAAACTTCCTTAAGTTTTGTCTATCAGAGTGTTATTATTTTTTTTATATGGGATGTGATATCGCCCCATGATTTTTCAGTTTAGTATATTTGATCTTCTTTATTGAGGGTTAAAATATGCCTGATAATTTTTAAAATAGGTTACACTTTTTTTTTTAATGTTCTACATACAGTAAAACGCCGATAATACGAACCCAGATATGGCGAACCTTCCCTTAAAACGAACCTTAGGCAATTCCCAATTCCATTCCATCGTTATAACGAACTTTGCTATTTTTGCAATAGCGACCTACCCCTAAAACGAACCTAATTTAGGTCCCAAAATGAAAAAATATAATTAAAATACAGTAGAATCTCCCTTTAGCGGACACCCCGCTAGCGGACACCTCTCCCCAAGGACAGTTTTCATTTGCAAAATTACCATTTTTACAATTTAGCAACTCTCCCTAAAGGACGCAATTAGGCTCTGCAATTAGGTGTCCTTTATAGGGAGGCTATTTTTGTACTAGGTTTATAATGAACTTAAATTTATAATTTTTTTTTTAAACAACAAAATTTTGAGCGTGTTTCAGCTCACGGATCGCGATTTCAAAACCATAAATTTAGCTGCATTGTTTGTTTTCATTTATATTCTATTTTTGCTGTATGTTATATAAATTTTTACACATACTTTTTATTAGATATAATATCTTTGCAATCATTATTTTTGAAATAGAAAAATTCAAATGGCATCCAAAATAAAATAAAAAAATAAATAAAAAGACATCTAAAAAAAGCTATTCCTAAAAAAAAAGGACCCTTTTCAAAGTGAAACAACACAGGCAAAATTTCATAACATGTTAAAATAAGAAAATATAACTTTTCTATTATAATAGATAAAATTGAAGGCTATTAAAAATTGTTACAAAGAGGAATCAACCTCAACTTTTGCTGCTTCGTTTGTGTTAGGACTAAAAAAAAGTCCAAATAAACGGGTCCGTGATGAAAACAAAAATTATTTTTTTATGACATGAACTATGGGAATATGTGGGAACATGAAATGAAAAAAAAAACACTTGTTAACTTTATTTGAAAGGTGTAATGCTTGCAGAGTGCTTTGAATAGAATTTGAATTAAAACAAGATATTAGAGCCATATTTTCAAGTAAATATTGTATTATAAATATGATAAATGTTTTCAAAACATTTTATATCTTTGAATATTTAATTAATCAAACTTTGCCAAGGATTTGTCTTGATTTTTAAATTAGACATAGAGGTACATGTATGCTAACCTATCATCAAATAATTTATTATTAATGTAAGGAAATTGGTCAATTAAAGGAATTAAAACAAAGTGACCACTATTAAGAGGCAACCTTTTCTGTGTGTATGGCTGCCCTTTAATTATACAGTCAAAAATTTTGAAAAATTAAAAAATAGACAAACCATGGCTATAGCAGAATATAACTTTGAGTGGAACTTTACACATTTAGAATTTTTCTCAATTAAATCATGAATATTTTATAGATTCTACCAGGCTGTATTAAATTATCGTTACCAAAGTGGAAGCCCAATATAAAATCAAATTATTTAAATATATATACCAAAATAAATAAAGTTTAAATAAATAAAGGTTTGGTCCCATGGTCAATGAGCCTGCCCACATGATTGAAATAATGTAATAGGGTTTAGAATAACATTTCATTGTTCCAATAGTGGGCAAAAGAATGTGTGATCAAAAATAACGATATGAATACTATTGCACTTCTTTTGAAAAAAAAAAGGCTAAATGCAAATATGATGGCAAAGAAATATCCAAAGTGGAAAAAAAGGTATAGCTAATAGAAGAACAGCTTCAAAATGGTTCAAGAGATTTAGAGAAGGAGCCATCAGTCCTTAAGACAAACCTCGAATCATACAACCACATGTGACGGATATTGAGATCTTGCGATTAATGGTGATGGACAACACACAACAATCTATGCCCGAAGTGTCAGCCAGACTTGGACCATCGAAAGAAATAATTAACCAAACTGCACAAGCTGCACTTTGTTAGTAAACACCCAAGCCAAGATCCCCACAACCTGACTGTTGAATATGTGAATTCAATTTTAGACTTTAATCTATATACAGTATAACCTCTTTAATTCTACACTACCTTAATTCGACCATATTCTGATGTCCCGACCTCCGGCCTATCAAATAACAAATCGTAATTCGACAGTATCGATAATACGACACTTCCAATAGTTCGACCCTTTTAAAATCCGAATTTCGAGAGTTGAATGGTTTTTTACATACAACTTTACCACTAAACGGTATTACTGCGGCGGCAAGCGGCGACGATGGCGGGTGCCTATTGAATCGCGTCTGCGCACTTTTGGTTTCTGTTAGTTTAAGTTTCACTTTGCAGTGTCGTTGCGCAATGTCGCGAGTGTTATTATTATTATTTTTTTAATTTAGGAATCGCGCGCTCATTAATAATATTATTTTCTTTTTAAATTTCAGCATTGAAATATTTAAGTTATTTTAAAAATTACAAATAATTTCCTTTCAAATAAATAAATCTTCATAAAATGTAGCCACAATGATTATGATAACATTTTATTTCAATATTCCATTTCCATATTATTATAAAAGATTTAAACACAAAATCAATAACACCTGCACCAGCAGTGGATGTCTTTAATACAATAAAAACTCTTTGTTATTTAAAACACATTCCAGAGGAAGAAAGACATGCATGTTTTTTTTTAAATAGACCATCTGGAATATATCCTGAATAGGATTTCAGTGCAAAAACAGACTTCTATAAAGGAATTTTCAAAAAAGATCTTCATGATTATTTTTAAATATTATTTTTAAATTTTCTTTTTATTTTCCATATTTATTTCTTTTAAACTGCTATATTCTTCAATTAGAGTAAACTATTATTTGTAATTATTTTCTGTTTCAAAAATATGTATTATTGCTATTTTGTCCCTGATACTAAAGTTAATCATGAAAATAAAAATAAAATAAAAAAGGACACACAATGGTTTCAATTAATATGGTCAATTTATATTACAAAGCAATTTTAAAAAATATAATTTCACCGAGTTAGATGATTAGCTAATCATCTAACCTTAATTCAACACTTCCTTTAATACAACCAAAAGCTCTGATCCCTTGGGGTGTTGAATTAAAGAGGTTTGACTGTATATATAAAAATGAATGTATGTGTGTGTCTATCTGTCTTTTATGCCTGACCAAACCACTCTTTGGAACGCCATGAAACTTTGGGAAGTTATTTAGTATAGTACTGGGAAGGTTTCTAGCAAATAAAATTTTTTAAATAACTTTTCGCCTAAAAATAATCAAGATAAATACTCTAATTTATCTGTTATAATTCAACAATCTGCTCTAAATATTATCATGATTACGATGATTTTGTAATGTAGAAAATTAGGAAAGACAAAAATTCAGGATGACACGGCAATTTATTTGAGACAAGAATAATGATACAATTCCAAAGCAAAGATACTATTCCTTTAACTTCCAATTACTGAGGGAACCAATTAATATTGATTTTATTCAACAAATCGAGTATTTTTCAAGGGACCGGGAAAAAATGTTCACTTTATCGAGAGATTCGTTAGACAAACCTTTACTCGGGTAAAACCTGGGCTTTGCCAGGTACGTCCGCTAGTATTTTATAAAAAATTAATAAATAATATTTTTGTAATTTTCTAAAAGTATATATCTTGTAACATAGCTGAAAATTAAGAATGAAAGCTACTCAAGTAAAAGTTGTATCTTTTGTTTTGTTCTTTTAGATTTAATAAACTATTTTCATTTAATTGATATCTTATGTATTAATTCTATTTCAAAACAAATAAAACCTAAAACCATTTTAACACTGACTATAGCCCAGTCCCTGAGGTAAGTCGATATCTGTAAACAATTGTTAAAAAATCCGAAAGACAAAGCATATAGATGTTGTATATCATTTTTTGAAAGATCAGATCAAAGAAAACGTTGATGTTCAGTTTTGCACAACCCAAGACCAAGTTGCTGATATCCTAACCAAGCTTTGCCAAAGGAAACTTTTGAAGAACACAGATCTTCACTGCTGCAGATGTTTTCATAAAGCAACTAAAACTCTTAAACATGAATTCAAGAAGGAGTGTTGAATATGTTAATTCAATTTTAGACTTTAATATTTTCTAAAAAATTAATAATATATATTTTTATTTTTTTTAATTAAAAAGGCATATATTGGATCAAAAAATCATTTATTTTACCAATATTTCAGCTGGCTGAACGCCAACCTTTATCAAGGTGTTATAACATTTTAAGGTGTGTCAACAACAAACTCAGCGCCACATAACGTCAACAGCATTAAGTTTTTAAAATTATTTTATAAATGGGGAGAAAAATTTGATAAATATATTTATAAAGCTATACAAACAGTTTAACCGCATAAGTTTCTTTTTTATTTATGAAAAATCATTTTTAATTTCAAAGAGAAATATTTAATATTTCTAACTTTTGGATGACATATGAAAAGGTTGAATATATGAAGAGTGATGGTCTATATATGAATGGATGTCGTATGGAAGGGTGAAAAATATGAAGGGTAATGGCGAACGGAAAAATAAAAGTGTCCAGGAGCGGGAATCGAACCCACAACCTTATGCTTACCGGGCAGGTGCCATGTCCACTAGGCTATCCTGGACGTATTTCTCCATTCGTAACTAATATTTAAACTGACTAATAATACTTATAAATGACTGCGGCGTATAATTATAAAGCTATACAAACAGTTTAACCGCATAAGTTTATTTTTTATTTATGAAAAATCATTTTTAATTTCAAAGAGAAATATTTAATATTTCTAACTTTTGGATGACGTATGAAAAGGTTGAATATATGAATATTTTCACCCTTCCATACGTCATCCATTCATATATAGACCATCACTCTTCATATATTCAACCTTTTCATACGTCATCCAAAAGTTAGAAATATTAAATATTTCTCTTTGAAATTAAAAATGATTTTCCATAAATAAAAAATACTTCAAAATATAATCTTGGACCAAGAAGTAGTTTACAAACACCATCAAAATATGAAGACTTCTATTTAGAACGGGATGGAACAACAGAATCAGCTCTTCTAACTTATTCGGAAGCTATATCTGGTCCGAATCAAGAAAAATGGAAAAAGGCAATAAAAGAAGAAAAAGAGTCTCTTACCAAAAATGAAGTTTGGGAAATAGTAAAAGAAAATGAAGCATCAAACAAGAAGATTCTGACCTCTAAATGGCTCTTTAAAGTGAAAGAAGATGGTCGCTACAAAGCAAGACTAGTTGTAAGAGGCTTTGAACAAGAAGCAGGCATTGATTATGATGAGACATTCAGTCCAGTTATAAGCACTGTCTCTTTAAGGATATACTTTGCTCTAATGACTAAGAGAAGGTTTGTTTTTAAAACATTTGACATAAAAACAGCTTTTCTATATGGGTTTTTGGATGAAGAAATATATGTTCAATTGCCAGAAGGTTATAAAGGGAACATATGCAGGTTAAGAAAGGCATTGTATGGTTTAAATCAAGCCCCATTAAAATGGAATGAAAGATTAAAAACCTTTCTCAAATCCCAAGATTTCATACAACTAAAATCAGAGCCATGTCTTTTTAAACCAACAAAGGAAATATGTACCTTGCAATATATGTAGATGATGGTATCATAATGGGAGATAATGAAGAATAATTAAATAATATTTTAGAAAAACTATCCCAAGAGTTTGAAGTTAAAATAAACAATGATCCAAGAACTTTTTTGGGAATAAATTTGTGTTTTGAGGAAAAAAGTAAAATTTTACTTTCACAAGAAAATTATGCAAAATCAGTTCTTGAAAGATATAAAATGCAAAACTCAAAACCAGTACCCACTCCCATTACAGATGTAGTAAAAGAATTAGACAAAAACTTAGAAATATCAAATGATAACAAATTTCCCTACAGACAAGCAATTGGAAGCCTTTTATATTTGACAAACAAAACTAGACCAGACATGACCTTTGCCACAAATTTTGAAAGCAGGTCAATGCATGATCCTACAACTCAAGATATTAAAAACATCAAAAGAACCCTAAGATATTTAAATCACACCACCAATTTAGGCATATCATATGATGGAGAGATGCCATTTGAATTAAATGTGTATTCTGATTCTGACTTTGCTGGAGATATTAAAACTAGAAAAAGTACCACAGGATATGTAGTTTACTTATGTGGAGGTCCCATAAGTTGGTGCTCCAGAAAGCAACCTGTAATTGCCCTTTCCAGCACTGAAGCAGAGTTCATTGCTGCAGCAAATGCATGCAAAGAAGTGTCATACATAAGATCCCTATTAGATGAATTAATTCCAAATAATTTTGATATAAATCTCTATGTTGATAACCAAAGCACTATAAAAATTATAAAATCAGGCCAATTCACCACTAAAACTAAACATATTGATGTCAAATATCATTTTGTGAAAGATCAAGCTCAAAAGTTTAACCTGATATATTGTCCAACAGAACACCAAATTGCAGACATCCTAACAAAACCTCTAGCCAGACCAAAGTTTGACAAATTCAAATCCCTTCTTATGACAACCATTTAAAACATAAGTCAAGTGAAGAAACTGTTGAATGTGATAAGATCACTGATTTAAGAGGGAATTTTGGAAAAAAAAGAAGAATAGTAAATCAATGATCTTGAAATACTTTTAGACTGACAACACTGTAATATAAAAACGAGAACAAAGGAGTGTTGGTTTTGTTTACAAAATTAGTAATTGTAATGTAAATTGTTAAATATTCTTTTCTCTCTCTCTTTGAAAATAATAAATTTAAAATACTTTCTTAAAAGGTAAAATCGCCTAATTCTTTAAAACCACTTCAGCTGTAAGTAAACTTGCTATTTGTTGTTTCATTGTCTGAACCATAAGAGATTCCCAACAAAAATAACAAAATATATATAAAAGATATGTTAAACTAAAATTTTTACTGAAAACACAAGCGTAAAAAATGTTTGAAAAGTTGGTTGAAATAAAATTTTAAAAAATTTAAATGTAAAATTGTGAAATTCGAAATAAAATATAAGTGAAAATGTAAAAATATTTTTTAAAAAATGATATCACACAAATAAAAAATTGAAGACATTGAACTATCAATATAAATATATAATAACATAATACAAATATATAAAATAAGCGTGTGATTGTATTTGAAATAAACTTAACGATGTTACATAAATTTAAAGAAAGACATATAGAGGGAAAATTGTTGGATAACTGAATGCTACGACAGCTAGCGCCACACTGGACCTATCATCATCACAACTGTTTGTTTACCTTCTTCTCTATATTACAATAACTGTTCGCTACCATAACTTTGTCTTTCTTGCTAAATGGATAATAAAATTATTATCATATAATCCTCAACGTCCTCATGCCTTCCTACAAGCTGTAAGTACCTAAATCTTACAACAATTAGATTATGAGACTGAGTATTGCATGAAATTCAATTGACGAGTTAAGACAAAGAAAAAAAGGCTTAGCAAAAATGGCGTCACTCCCGAGCCACGATGTAACCCTAGATAAGCTCGACGGCTATAACTACTCACTATGGTCTTTCAAAATTGAAATGCTCTTGCAAAAGGAAGATCTTTGGGAAGTTGTCACCGAAAATATTCCAGATGAACCTAAAATCGAATGGAAAAAGAAAGACTCAAAAGCTAGAGCTATCATTAATCTAAGCATCGCCGACTCACAAATAGTGCATGTCAAAAACCTACTAACAGCCAAAGCTACCTGGGACACTCTTAAAATATCTATGAAAGAAAAACACTCTCAGGAAAAATTTATTTGCTAAGGAAACTATACAGCTTAAAACTCGAAGAAGACAAAGACATGCAGCAGCACATCACTACCATGATGGAACTAGTCGACAAACTGCGAACCATTGGCGAAACACTAAAGGACTCTCACATCACGGCTATACTGCTTTGCTCGCTTCCAAAGAGCTACTCAAATCTCATCACGATGTTGGAATCAAGGCCTGATGACGAGCTAACGCTTGAATTCACCAAGAACAAACTCCTTGATGAACACACACGCAGAGTAGAAAGCTCGAAAGACGAAAGCACCGCATCAAAAGCCTTAAAAAGCCTCCACGGAGCTTCAAGCAAAAGAAGAGAAAAGAGAAGAAATTCTGTTCTTTCTGCCACAAACCAAACCACTCCAAAGAAGAATGTTGGCACTATCAAAAGCGAAACAACAGCAACAAAGAGTACAAATATGAAAACTTCAGAAGAGGAAACGTACCAAAGTACACAAATCAGTCGAGTGTCACCCAAGAACAATCAACAAATCAGAGAACAACAAAAGGACCTAACCCAAAAGCTCTCAATTGCACTCAACGAGAAGCAAGTGTACACAACTGGTTCGTCGACTCTGGAGCCACATCTCATATGGCGTACGACGAAAGCTTCTTCACTGAACTTAACAGAGAACAAACACAAAATGTGGTTGCTAATGGCAATAAGCTGCAGGTCAAAGGGATAGGACAAGGAGAAATCAAAGTCATCACACCCCAAGGAAAGACTGACACCTTACTTCTCACAAAAGTTCTCTACATCCCGGAACTAACAGACAACCTTCTGTCAGTGAGTGCGGCCACCTCCAACGGATGTAAAGTAACGTTCAACAGAGATTGGTGTACCATCGAAAGAGACAACACAGCCCTCGCGAACGGTATACTTGACAATGGAATGTACCGACTCCACCTGGATGACAACCCCCAAACTCGCACATTCAAAGCAAATGTTGCAAAACAAACCACTGCAAGAACAAAAATTGCCTCATGCTCTGGCACGACAGACTAGGACACAGAAATATAGAATCAATTAAGAAGATTCGAAATGAGAACCTAGCAAGAGGACTAAGTCTAAATAACTGTTCGCACAGCACAAACTGCGTTCAGTGCATTCAAGGAAAACTCACCGAAACCCCATTTCCAAAGAAGACAGAGTACAGAGCAACTGAAACGCTTCAACTTGTCCACAGTGATATCTGCGGTCCATTACCAACTAACTCTCTCAGCGGTAAGAGATACTTCATCACCTTCACTGATGACTACAGCAGATACACGAAGACCTACCTCCTGAAAGGAAGAGACGAAGCCTATGAAAAAATAAAAGACTACGTCATCTCAGCACACACGGAATTTGGAAAAAATATCCAAACCATACGGACAGACAACGGTCATGAGTACGTAAACCGACAAGTCGAAGATTTCCTGAACCAAAGCGGAATCAAACATCAGCTAACAGTCCCCTACTCACCAGCCCAGAACGGAGTAGCAGAAAGGAAAAATCGATCACTAATGGAGATGACAAGATGCATGCTGTTTGACTCAGGACTCCCACAGTCTCTATGGGCGGAAGCGGTTACCACAGCTAATTACCTACACAACCGAATACCCTCGAAAGCTACAGACAAGACTCCATTTGAACTATGGACCAACAGGAAGCCCAGTCTGAAGCATCTAAAAAGATTCGGATGTAAAGCCTTCGCCTATATTCCCAAGATAAAAAGAAACAAGTTGGATAGCAAAGTTATCGAAGGGATCTTTCTTGGATACGATGATCGAAGCAAAGGATACAGAATCCTGCACGATACAGACAACATCACAATCAGCAGATCCGTAAAATTTATAGAAAAGAAAATGGGTTTCACCTCGCTTCCACAAAAACAACTTCACCACAAGTACTAAGTACAGATCTAACTTCCTCCAATCATATTGGTAATGCAGAGGAAAGTCAGGAACCAGGAACACAACCCGAAAACCTTGAGGACTCAGAAACCGAGGATTACCTTCAACCTGGTACAAGCACAGGAACACAAGTGGTCACACAAAGAAGATCCACGAGACCAACAAAGGGAATACCTCCCATAAGAAATGACTACATGCTGTACAAAACTGAAGCTCAAGACATTCCGACACCCACCAGCTACTCGGAAGTCCTACAATTACCAAAAATAGAAAGAGAAAAATGGCTACAAGCAATGAACGAAGAACTAAATTCTCTTGAGAAGAACAATGTCTGGGAACTAACGCCTCTACCTAAGGACAAAAAGATCATAGGATGTAAATGGACCTATAAACAAAAACTCAATTCCAAAGGAGAAATAGAGCGGTACAAAGCCAGACTTGTAGCAAAAGGGTTCAATCAGAAATTTGGCCGAGACTACGAAGAAACCTTTGCACCAATTGTGAAGCATTCTACAATTAGAGCCTTCCTAGCTGCATCAGTCTACAAAGGGATGAAAGTGATCCACCTCGATGTGAAGACAGCGTTCCTACACGGCGACCTAGATAAAGAACTCTACATGGAACTCCCAGAAGGACTCCATACAAAACAAACAAACAAAGTCTGCAAACTAGAGAAGGCAATTTACGGTCTAAAACAAGCTGGAAGATCTTGGAACACAAAAATTGCAAGCACTCTAATTAAAAATAACTTCAAACAGAGCATTGTAGACCCATGCCTATTCACCAAGAATGAAGAAAACCATTCCATCTACTTGATTCTATATGTGGATGACATGCTCCTCGCAAGCGATTCCAAAATAATCATCCAAAACACTGTAAAAACTCTCGAAAAAGAATTCGAAATAAAGAACCTTGGAGACCCCACTCAATTCATTGGTATAGAAATCTCCAGGAAACAGAGAAGGTGAACTCCTACTGAGCCAAAAGAGTAAAATCCAAGAATTAGTTGAAAGGTACAATCTCCAAGAAGCGAAACCTACTTTCACTCCCATGGAAAGCGGATATCCCGGTATATCTGATGTAAAACTTCTACCAAACAACGTCCAATACCAACAACTGATAGGCTCACTATTGTACCTAAGCGTAGTATCCAGACCAGATATCGCAGCTCAGTCTGCATACTTAGCAGCAGAAACCAGAATCCTAGAAATTGTGACTGGAATGCAGCAAAAAGAATCGTAAGATATCTAAAAACTACTAAAGAACTCGAGCTACGCATATCTAACCAAAAACCTCCCACGCTGGAAGCATACAGCGATGCCACATGGGCAAGCGACAACACCGACAGAAAATCACTAAGCGGAAACTTGTTCCTACTGGGATCAAACCCCATCTCATGGATGACTGGGAAACAAGGTTGCGTATCTCTCTCATCCACCGAAGCGGAACTAATCTCCGCAGCTGAAGCCTCACAAGAACTGTTATGGCTTCTCGACTTGCTAAAGGATCTCGAACTGGAACAGAAAGCTCCAATCTACTTCCACCAAGACAATCAATCATGTCTCAAGATATGTTCATCCGAAAAGTGTCTTCTAGAACCAAGCACATCGCAACCAAGATCCATCACCTGAAGGATCTTCAGAAGAAGACAGTGATAAAAATGATCTACTGCCCAACTGGCGACATGAAGGCGGACATTCTGACCAAGCCGCTACCAAGGCCGACATTTGAGAAGTTACGCTACAACCTCGTGATGTCTCCACATTCATGCCGGGGATTTGTTGGATAACTGAATGCTACGACAGCTAGCGCCACACTGGACCTATCATCATCACAACTGTTTGTTTACCTTCTTCTCTATATTACAATAACTGTTCGCTACCATAACTTTGTCTTTCTTGCTAAATGGATAATAAAGATTATTATCATATAATCCTCAACGTCCTCATGCCTTCCTACAAGCTGTAAGTACCTAAATCTTACAACAAAAATGCGTTTTAAGCATTAAAACATTTTTACGTGCTTCTAAATGTGTACCTCTCCCTATAAAATTAATTAAAATATAGACCTAAAATATTGGGAATTTGAAGTAATAAAATGAAAAATTAAACTGTAAATATTTTATGGCGATCTAAATTGCGAATATATCTCTGGTAGTTCAATTTTACTATTAATACTATCTTTGTCTTCTGTGGAGGTCCAACTTTACAATTATCACTCCTTGTAGACCACGCTTTGAAAAACAATCACACACCAGACTTTGATAAAACAGATATTTTATACCAGAACATAAATGAAAAACATTGCCGATTATTTTTGGAAAGTTCGACCTCCACAGAAGACAAATATAGTATTAATAGGAAAATTGAACTACTAGAGATATATTCGCAATTTAGATCGTCATAAAATATTTACAGTTTAATTTTTCATTTTATTACTTCAAATTCCCAATATTTTAGGTCTATATTTTAATTAATTTTATAGGGAGAGGTAGACATTTAGAAGCACGTAAAAATGTTTTAATGCTCATAACGCATTTTTCCCCTTTTATATATCTTTCTTCAAATTTATGTAACATCGTTTAAGTTTATTTCAAATACACTCACACGCTTATTTTATATATTTGTATTATGTTTATTATATATTTATATTGATAGTTCAATGTCTTCAATGTTTTATTTGTGTGATATCATTTTTAAAAAATATTTTCACATTTTCACTTATATTTTATTTCGAATTTCACAATTATACATTTAAAATTTTTAATATTTTATTTTAATCAACTTTTCAAACATTTTTTACGCTTTGTGTTTTAAGTAAAAATTTGTTTAACATTTCTTTTATATATATTTTGTTATTTTTATTTATTTTTATAAGAAAAATCTTTTTAAACATAGTACAAATAATTTTAAAATATAAAATAGGCGTTATTGTTAATTTTCAAAATATTCACACCTATATTTTACAAAAATTACTTGTCCATAATCCCTATATATAGTCACGACAGTCTTTCCTCATCGGCCTCTGTCACGGATGCGCGCGCACAGGGAGGTCACGTGCTCGCCGGCAGCCAATAAAAAAACTCCCTCGAGCCGGATTTGAACCAGCGACCTAAGGATCACCGTTGTAACATCTACAGTCCTCCGCTCTGCCAACTGACCTATCGAGGGATACAAACTGTATGAATAAGTTTACCTTATAAAGTCAACTAATCCTATTTCTACACAAAATGTACTCATACATATATTATACTAGCGGATGTGTACCCGGCTTCGCCAGGGTTTTATCCGAGTGAAAGTTTGCCTAACGAATATTATATATTATGAAGTATAATAAACAATGCTAAAGATTATTTTAATTATTAATCAAGATTGTGTGTGAATATGTGAGAAAGATGTAATATCGTTGTTGTTTTCTTGGCCGACTGTTTTACATATGGTGTTATCTTAAAATTGCTTGTTTTGAATATTTTTTTAGATTGAGTTGAATGAATTGCTGAATTTTTTTTTTTTGTATTTACAGTCTACTCTCGTTATAACGCCACTCGATATAACGCCACCCTCGCCTTACGCCGCTTTTTTCGTTTTGTCCCAATCGACATCAATGTATTTTTCTCGATATAACGCCACTCCCTCGCTGTTCGCCTTCCGCCGCTGATTTTTCGTATCCCAAGTAACAAAAACCGCTCGTTATAGCGCCGCTCACAACGTCCCTCACCCCCCCCCCCCCCCCCCCCGCTCCCCCTTTCTTGTCTGCATTTTTTACGCCAACGGCGCCGGACTTTGTTTGCTGTTGACACAACAGATAACAGATTGTGTCAACAGCCAGCAGACCCTTTTCCTGCTTGTTCCTGGAACATACACAGTCGCTTCATTCTTTGCTAACGTCAACACAACAACTTTATTGTCGTATCACGAGTTCCCAAAAGCGTAAACGTGAGTCGATCACCATTGAAAAGAAGAAGGAGATATGCCAGTTGGCAAGAAATAACCCTACGATGTCGAAGAATGAGATTGGAAAGCGTTTCTCACTTCCACGAACAACTGTCCGTGATATTCTCACTCAGGCTGAGAAGTGGGAAAATTATACTGTTGGTTCTTCAAAGAGACAAAGAGTCGGAAAATTTAGTGACTTGGAAGACGCTCTCTTCAACTGGTTTACCCAAAAGCGTGCCAATAATATTATTATTACTGATGATCTCTTAAGAGAAAAGGCAAAAAAAACTTGGCGAGCATTTGGACGTACCAGAAAATTTCGCGTACAGCAGTGGGTGGCTGCAGCGATTTAAAGGGAGATTCCATATTTCGCAACGACGGCTCTGTGGGGAAGGCGCATCGATTTCTCCAGCTATCATTCTGGCGAACTCCGGATATGATCCAGCTAACATATACAATGCAGACGAAACAGATTATTTTTTCAGCTCATTCCTGACCGAACACTTGCTCACAAAGATAAAAATTGCCGTGGTGTCAAAAGGATGAAGCAACGAATCACTGTTCTACTGTGCTGCAACTCTACTGGAACAGACAAGCGGCGATTGCTGATTATTGGAAAATCGGCAAAGCCTCGATGCTTCAGAAACTTTAATCCACACTTCTACTGCACTTACACATCTAACAGCAAAGCATGGATGACCTCTAGCATCTTTCAAGAATGGCTACTGCAGTTCAACAAGCAGCTTGTCTCTGAAGGACGTCGTATCCTACTGTTGTTAGATAACGCTACGTCTCACTGCGTCCCTAATGATAGTCTCAGCAACATAAAGATACACTTCCTTCCACCAAATATGACTGCCAGTCTGCAACCACTGGATAGTGGCATCATCAAAAGTTTCAAGGCTCAATATCGCAAGCCTCAACTCCAGAAAATGGTGGAATTGGCGGATGCCCATCTACCCACAGAATTACGTCTGGATTACGCTGTGCGCTATTGTAAAATGGCTTGGGATTCTGTGAGCCCTGATTCCATCAGCAACTGCTGGAATCACACAGGCATTATTCGCTTCACTTCTACTGCTGCAGTTGAGCCTCTTAATTATGGAAATCTGCTCGATCGCATTCGCGACATCTTCGCTATTACACCAGAGAATTTGATGACTGAAAGGAGTTTCAACTGGTTAATGATTCCCAGGAGGCGGAAATGAAGCTAACAGATGACAATTTTCTGGTGTCCACTGTTACAGCGAAAGAAGAACTTGGCGAGGATGATGATGCAACAGTGACCCAGCGCCTACCATCGTTAAGGGAAGCCAGAACAGCTGCTGAGACAGTTTTGTTGTTTCTTGAGCACTCCAAGAGAGCAACGACGTCAATGACGACGTCAATCTATCTGCGGATTTGTTTACGCCGTGTCTATGCCATAAGTGAGGGAGAGAAAAGATAAGTTGTGATCACAGACTTCTTCAAGAAAATGTAATTACTTTTTAATGAATAAAAATAAATTAATTATTCCAATTTGTCATATTAATTAATTAATGCCGGCATTCTATATATATTGATTTAGGGTATAAGTTGTTTTTAGTAATTGTTATAAATAATTTATTGTATCTTTAAATTTCACATTTTAAACGTGTTCGATACAACGCCACCCTCGCCTTACGCCGCTTTTTTGCAAAATCCGGATGGTGGCGTTATAACGAGAGTAGACTGTATATATAAATAAAATTAACTCTGTTGAATTTTTTTTGTATTTTATCGATAACAGCAAAGTTATGTATTTTAAAGTTAGGAAAAATATTTTGATGTTAAGCAAAACCTGCTCCATATCGTTTTACATAAATGTTGAAAATTTGGTCGAAATTGATGCATTGTAACGAAAGTTTTTAGCGAACACCACTTATGAAATTTCCATTTATATAGAAGATATATAATATGAATGAGTTTTAAAAATTGTTTTAAAAAAATGCATCGGCCGGGAATCGAACCCGGCAGGCGAGCATTCTACCACTGAACCACCGATGCTTTAAAAAAATCAAATTCATTTATCGTCGCGACCATTGCTGCGCCCTAGCGGTAAAAAGACTGGAAATAATGCTTTTTGGTTTTTTATTTAAAAAAAAAAGCACATTAACTTTTTTAGTTTTTTGAATAGCCTATATGTTAAACGAAATCTTCAGCTACCTACATGCGAAATTCCATAATGATTGAGTCAGTAGATTTTGCGTGATGCGATAACAAACATCGATTCGCATTTCATTTTTATATATATAAGGAAGGATTATATTATATATATATAGTCACGACCGTCTTTCCTCATCGGCCTCTGTCAAGGATGCGCGCGCACAGGGAGGTCACGTGCTCGCCGGCTCCCTCGAGCCGGATTTGAACCAGCGACCTAAGGATCACCGTTGTAACATCTACAGTCGGGTAAAACACGGGCGTTGCCCGGGTCGGTTAGTATAAATATATATATCAATTTTTTCTCCCCATTGAATATAACAAAATATTTTTAAAAACTTAATGCTGTTGACGTTATGTGGCGCTGAGTTTGTGTTGACACACTTAAAAATGTTATAACACCTTGATAAAGGTTGGCGTTCAGTCAATTGAAATATTGGTAAAATAAATTTATTTTTGATCCAATATATGCCTTTTTAAATAAATATGTATGTATATAAATTATTTATATATAATTTGAAAATTAAATTCTAAAAACTTTTTATTATCATTGTTGCTGGCTTAAATAAACTCAAAAGAAAACCAAAGGATTTTCTGTAGAGGGTTCAAAGCCATAGACCCTGTTTGCAGAACTCTACTGCTTCTTGCTTCTCTCTCTGCTAGATGGCAACTCACTATTTTGAAAATTGTTTGCTCTCTACAGTTCTACATGCTCTGCCGACTATGAACTATGTACTTGAAAATATGATATAGTCATGTGGAAATTATGAAAGACAAACTTCAGAATGACACAGCATTTTTTTCAAGGCAAAAACAAAATCGAGAAGTGGTAACATAAAGGTAACCCAGGCTCCTGGAGTGTATCCTTAGATCGCCAACTACCCAGGCTGTCCTGCGGTTTAGGAGTCTGTTTTGGTAGATTTGGCAGATTTAATAGCGCAGTGTCATTGAATGAGGGCAGTTCAATAAGTTTAGCTGTTTGGAATCGCTGTAGTTCAAAGGCTGGGCAGCTGAAGAGCACATGCTCTACGGTTTGATCTTCCTCTTGGCAGTGTGGACATCTTGAATCAGGAACTTGTTTAATTCTGACCATATCAGCTTGAAAATATCCATGTCTTGATAGTAGGGTCGGGGTTGATGTTCCTAGTTGTATTTTTTTTAGGTTCTTTTTAAGATGGCCGGGAGTGGATAAGAATTTTCTCAGGTGTCGAATTGATCGGTCCAAGATGAATATATCGGTCCATAACAACCCTTGACAGTATCTTCAAAATATACATACCTTGGCTACCCCTTAACTACCAAGAATCCAACTGCTTACGTGGCGCAGCACTTTAAAAGCAAAGCATTGGTTGCTACAAACGCAGTATGGAGAATACTATCTATGTCAAGAACCAAATCGTTCGGAGCAGTGATGAAACTACTTGACTCCATAGTTTTATCCACGTTGTTATACTCGGCCCCACTGTGGGCGACAAATCAGATAAGAGTTGTAAACCAGATCCAGGATATTTTCCTACGGCAATTTCTTGCCCTTCCCAAATATACTCCGGGCTACATCTTACGAACAGAAACCGGAAGGATGTCCCTCGAATTAAACATTACGAAATTGATTATAAATTTCTGGATACAGATTTTAAAAATGGACAGGACAAGATTACCCTATGTTTGCTTGTCCCAGCTCTGGAAAGTTTCAATTGTGGGAAAAGCGGGAAACAACTTTATTCATAACCTGAATAGCATCATTGACTCTAGGGGTTTTTCTTTTCTTAAGAACTGTGAAGATTATATGGTTGTGCGAGGAGAAATGCCTAGAATTATTCAAACCACAGTGGACCAGCTACTCCAATTTGACCGAGCTAAGATACAAAACTCAACTCATTTTATTCACTATCAATCTCTAAGTAGCTCCTTCACGACGGAGGACTACTTACTATCAAACCTCCCTTTGAAAATTAAACGATTTATAGCCCGTCAAAGGATTCTATGGCTACTTTTTCGCGAGGATATCACGGGATTTTGGAACAGCGACCCTTTAAATTGCTACTTCTGCAATGTTGACATCCAAGACAATTTGGTCCACTATCTATTCCATTGCCCATTCCTACATGAAAAGAGACTGGAAATTCGCGAAATTTTCGGGGGCCAACTCACTACAATGAACAACATGTATATAAAAATCTTCACTACTCTCCTGCTGGATAAAACATTTGTTTATTGTTGTATTCCAATTGATTACACACAGCGCTCAACGTTAATTATTATTTTATTAACTACAAGGTAAAGGGATTATATATAGATTAAATAGTAAACATGGAGAAAGAGAATAAGTCGCGTGGCGACGCCGCCTTGCAGGGTTACATCAACAGGAAGTGACGTCAGCTCCAGTGTTACCGAAGCCAACCGTCCGCCGCCACGGTCCAGCAATCTCCTCCCTCGAAGTGACCTCCTATTCATGGATCACTTCGCCGCTTAGTTTATCGCACCACACCGGAGTTGGCTCAACCATATTATGTGGTATATCCAAATGGGTCAGGAACTCCCTGATCCATGTCACTTCCCTGACTGACGATGACAGGGAAATGTATTCCGCTTCCATTGTGCTGAGGGCGGTGACAGTTTGTTTTGAACTTCGCCATAGGATTGGAGCGCCTGCAAACATTACTACGTAGCCCGATGTACTCTTTCTGTCTTCCAGGTTGGTTCCTCAATCTGCATCCGAATAGACACACAGTTGTTCCCCAGTCCGTCTATAGGTGATGCCTAGATGCTATGAAGATTTTAAGTATCTTAAAATTCGTTTCGCAGCAACCCAGTGTTTTCTAGTGTACTTTGAACAATAGCGAGCCAATTGACTTACTGCATAGGCAATGTCTGGCCTTGTCCGCTGTGAAATGTAGAGCAGTCCACCAATTAGTTCACGGTAGGGAAGGTCTTGGCAGTTTTCTTCATCTTCTTCCTCAAGAAGTTCTGGTCTGGTTTCCATCGGCGTTGAGACTTCTCTTCCTTCCTGAAGATTGAACCGTTCCAGTAGACTTTTTATATATGCTCTTTGTGTTAGAGTTACGCATCCACCCTTTGATCGAGTGAAGTTGACACCAAGCAGGTAGGATACTGGTCCGATGTACTTTGTTTCGAAGTGACCTCTCAGCAGTTCAATGCACTTTTCTCTCACTTCTTGATTCTCCGTCAGAATAAGAATATCTTCCACGTATAATGATAAGATTATCATTCCTTCGTTCAGCTTGAGCTTGTAGACACAAGGGTCAACTGGATTCCTCATAAATCCCTTTTTCTTCAACCACTCATCAAGGAACTTGTTCCAACATCTGCCGCTTTGCTTCAGTCCGTACAGAGACCTTTTGAGTTGGCAGTAAAGATGTTCCTCACCAGGTTTAACAAAGCCTTCTGGTTGTTCCATGTAGATCACTCGGTCAAGCTTGCCGTAGAGATAAGCTTTTTTCACGTCATATTGGTCTATGAACCAGTTATTTTCAACACCTATTGCTGTGAGCAGTCTTGTCGTTTCAAAACTAGAAACAGGTGAGTAAATCTCATCATAATCGATTCCCTTTTGTGGAGTGAAGCCCTTTGCCACAAATCGGGCCTTGTATCTTACTACTTGACCCTCGGCGTTGGTCTTCTTGTGTAGTACCCACTTACAAGCAATTGGGGCAGAGTCTTTTGGTAGTTCTGTTAGTTCCCAAACATTGTGCTTTCTCAAGGATTCCAATTATTCTTCGATTGCTTCAAGCCAATGCTCAGCTTCAGGGCCTTGGATAGCTTCTTTATACGAAGTAGGATCTCCCTTATTTACTTCAGTACTGAGGAGTTCAATTGAGTTCTGAGCATTTCTCTGGTTCCTTAGGATCATTGGATGAGATCGAGTAGGAGAAGGCTTCACAGTATCTTCATTATGGCTGTCCTCTTCTGTAGGTATCACGTCTTCTTGATCTAATAAAGACACTGGATACTCTTCAATCTCCCGTTGAGTCCCATAGCTGTAGTGTTCAACTGATGGAAGCACCTCCCGGTTGCTGTCGTTCCTCGATACATCACTCTCTTTGAAGACACAGTCCCGAGATTCCACCACTTTCTTCATCTCAGGAATCCACACTCTGTAGCCACGTCCTCTGAGTGCATATCCAACAAGGTTACCTTTGACAGCTCTTCTTTCGAGTTTGGATTTACGGACTTGTCTTGGAATATGGACAAATACTTGACAGCCAATAGCTCTTATGTGTTTAAGACTAGGCTTGTTCCCTGTCCACAGTTCATATGGCGTGCTTTCACCGTTGTGTTTGTTGAGAACTCTGTTTCTGACATAGGCTGCGGTGTAAGTCAGCTCCGCCCAGGAAGCCTTTGGCAGACCACTTCCAGATATAGTGCTCCTGACAAGATCTAGGAGTTTCCTATTCATTCTTTCTGCCACACCATTCTGTTGGGGTGTATACGTCATAGTGTGTTCATGAACTATTCCAACGCTCGTGCAGAAAGTGTCCCATTCCTTGGAACAAAATTCCAAGCCATTATCCGTACGTATTCGTTTTAGTTTCCGGCTGGTTTGTTTCTCAGATTCTTGAATCCACTCTTTGACTTTTCCCAGGGTTCCGCCTTTGTTTTTCAGGAAAAATACACTTGTATATCTCGTAGATTCATCAATGATGGTTAAGACGTACTTGGCTCCTCCCCAGCTCAATACGTCAAGTGGACCCATCAAATCCGCATGCACCAAGTCCAACGGCATGATTTATTTTTCCTCTTTGTGTGAGTGCTGAAGGAATGGCAGACGGTAAGACTTGCCGATCAAGCAGTCTTCGCACTTTTCTGGCTTTGCCGTGCTGCAATCAAGTCCTCTTACGCTTTGGTTCTTGGCCATCTTTGCTATCGTATATGCATTTACATGCATCAGCCTTTTGTGCCAAAGTTCCAGTGTATGCTCTTCCTTGCATTCAGATGCAAGAGAAACACGATCATTCTGATCTATCGGAGAGGATGGAGTAGTCTGGACGTAGTAAAGTCTATCCAACTTCTTTCCCTCTATCAAGAGTTTACCTTTCATGTCCATAATGTGGCAACCACTCCTGTTGAAGACAAATTTTCTACCGTTTTCTATCATTTGGAGTACAGACAGAACACTGTGACGCATATCTGGAACGTACAAGGTGTTCTGGGCAACCATATTGCTGGCATCTCCCTTGTGTCCAACAATATTGGCACTGACAGTACCGATACCACATGCTTCTATAGAAGAGCCATTCGCAATAGTGATGGAACTCATATTGCTTGTGCACTCTTTCAGACATGTGAAGTAAACTCTCTTGGGAGTCATATGGTGCGTCGCTCCAGAATCTATGATCCAGGTCTCGGCGGTAGCTCCAAACAAAGTGTTGCACATTGCCGACATATTTACGCCTTTGTTTTGGTCAAACCTCTTTGGTCTTTGTTCATTCTTTCCTTTCTTCCTGCATTCCCTTGCATAATGGCCTTTACCTCCACATTTGAAACAAATAACCTTTGCTTTAAATTGTTTTTCTGTTTCAATGGGCTTCGAAGAGGCATTAACGACCATGGCACCCACATCTTTTGGCAGATTTGACGAACGCCTTTCTGCTTCTGCCAACAGCCGTCTTTTAACTGTGGCGGTCGTGAAGTCTGAATCAGGCAAGTTACATATGGTTGAGACAACGGTGTCCCAATCCTCTGGTAATCCACCCAAAAGAACCATAGCCAAATCGCCATCATCAATTTTGTCGCCAATTTGGGCCAGTTCGTTTACAATGTGGTTTATCTTCCCCATATACCCTTCCATATTGCTGTGCTGAGTCAACCTTTCGCCATATAACTGCCTTCTTAGTTGTACGGCTCGATATCTACCATCCTTTGGTGCGTATACTTTTTCCAGTTCCTCCCAGACCTCTTTCGGAGTATTCAAATGTTGAACATGCAATTGTTGTTCATCATTAATCCCGAGGCAAATTTTTGCAAACGCCTTACCCTCCCGCGACAAAAAAAAGTTTTGTTGCAACAAGGTCACTAGGGTCAGGCTTAGCCTCTCCTGGATTGATCAAACTCCACAAGTCGTTTTCGATTAGAACGAGTTTCATCTGGAAGCTCCAGCTGGAGTAATTAGCACCATTTAATTTTGTAATCGTCGTGTTTGCAATTTTACAAAATATTTGGTAAGTAGAAAAAAGGATGGGCCAAGTAATCAAAGGAAATTTGGTTACTCACGTTTTAGGCCTTGCGCTTCTTCAGTCTCATAATCTTTGTTGTATTCCAATTGATTACACACTGCGCTCAACGTTAAATATTATTTAATTACCTACAAGGTAAAGGGATTATATATTGATTAAATAGTAAACACATGGAGAAAGAGAATAAGTCGCGTGGCGACGCCGCCTTGCAGGGTTACATCAACAGGAAGTGACGTCAGCTCCAGTGTTACCGAAGCCAACCGTCCGCCGCCACGGTCCAGCATTTATAAATATTTTAAATATTTCAAGGCGATTGATAAAATGAGAGAAGAAGTGCTCAACTCCACAGACAACGGCTGATTGCTCCCCCTCCCCTCTAAATTGCTTTTCCTCCTCACTCATGTACATATATAACCTTTTAGGGGAATCCCCTTGTAAGACAATAGTGTCTTAATAAAGGTTTTTGTTGTTGTTGTTGTTGTTGTATATCGGTCCATAATTGGTATGAAATTTGTTTGCTCCATTTTCTCGCCAGCTTCTTTGTAGATTTAGCGGCCATTTTGGCAGCTTGGTCCAAAACTTTCATTTCCTTCAATTCCTTTGTGGCCTGGTACCCAGCAGAGTTGGATGTTTTTATTATTTTAAAGGCCATTTATAATTTGGGCTATGAGATGAGAGCGTGGGATGTCTGGGTTGCATATGGCTGCCAGTGCTGCCTGGCACAGTCGGAGGCTATATATATTTCTAAATTGTTGAGGCTCGCGCTCGCTTCCATTACATGGAGGATGGCTACAAGTTCCACCTGGAAGGACGTGTATATTTTATAAGATACAAGATAAGCCATGAAGAAAGTTTCCAGATTAGCAAAATATAAATAATAGGAATATAAAAAATAATAATCTGTAAATAAAATATAGTAAATACTCTGCTACAATATTATATATAAATATCTTATAAAAATAAATACAGTAAAACCCCTCTATAGTGAACCCCAATGGGACAGAGAATTTGGTTCACTATAGCCACGGTTTGGCCATTTTTTGAAACTTTTCTAAATTTTTAGACCGTATAATTAAAAAACAGCCATACAAACAGGAAAAGGCAGCCACTTAATAATGGTCACTTTGTTTTAATTCCCTAAATTGACCTATTTCTTTACAGTAATGATGAATATCAAAAGAAGTCATTTGATAATAGGTTCTTCTTATCATTAGCATACATGTTTATATATACACCTATGTATTATTTAAAAATTAAGCCAAATCCCCTAGGCAAAAGATTATTAATTATATATTTGAAAGTTATAAGAGTATTTTAGAACATCTTTCTCAAATAATATAATACTAAATTTATTTGAAAAAATATGTCTCTAATACCTTGTTGTTTGAAAGTGAAAAGTAAAATTTTAAAATCAGAATTGTCTTAAAATATCGTTATTTCCATCAAAGGAATAAAGCTCCGTGTATTCTGAATCAATTGAGGATGAATCAAAAGTTTCCAATTCAGAAAAATCGGACGCGAAACATGTTGATACGATAGCGCGATCGGTAAAATTGCGAATTAAAAAACGCCAATTTACAAACACAAAATCGGTGGTAAAACGGCCGGCCAGGGGGAATATCCGCGAACCCTGAATGAGTCATATACCTAACAAGAATTTCATTCTAAAAATAGAACTGTAGTGATAGTTTTTGAGAATTTATAAGTCGATTTGTTTGTGGCTCATGAGACACGGGGAACTTGGGGGGGGGGGGGGGGGGGGGGGGGGGGGGGCTTTTTTCTCCCCCTTCTTCTTCCAATTCCAGTTTCCTTATATTCTTCTGAAGTGTATATTAAATTTTGTTTTTTAACCTGTTATTCAAACCATTTCTGGCTTTAAAATTATTTGGAATTATTATTTAGCCTAGGTTAAACTTGATATAGAACGCTTCTAAAAGAGCATGCTGCCACTGTTTTTTTAGAACGCCATTCTTTGTTCTTTTTCTTTATTTTGGAAGCCATTTGTATTTTTCTTCTATTTCAAAATTGTCGAATGCAAAGATATTCTATTAAATAAAATGTATACAACATACAGCAAAAATGAATGGAAATGAAAACAAACAATGCCGCTAATTTTTTGTTTTGAAATCGCGATCCGTGAGCTGAAACATGCTCAAAATTTTGTTGTTTTAATTTTCATTTAAATCACCATTTTAAGTTCGTTATAAGCCTAGTATTTTTAATAGATTTTATCATTTTGGGACCGAAAATAGGTTCGTTATAGGGGTAGTTCTTTATTTTAAAAATCGCAAAGTTCGTTATAACGATGATATTTTCAATGGAATGGAATTGGGAATCGCCGTGGGTTCGTTATAGGGCAAGGTTCGTTATATCCAGGGTTCGTATTTGCGGGGTTTTACTGTATATAAATTTTAATCTTTTGTCTGATGATGGTAACAACACAGTTACCAAAACATCACACTATGTATATTCATTTGGATTAGGTCTTATTTTTTTGTTTCTAGTTCTCCTGTTGAAGGGCATGTCGGCCCCTCTAAAGCTAGAGAAATAAGTTAAAGAAACCTATCCCTGGATATGAATATCAAAAAAATAATAATCTGTAAATAAAATATAGTAAATACCCTGCTACAATCTCTATATATATATAAGTCAATGTCTGTCTGTTTCGCGATAAGCTCAAAAACTACTGAACCAATTGGTACCAAATTTTGCATGTCGCTTTTTATAAACCTGAGGAAAATTTTCGGCTACATTTTGATTAGTATTTTTGGCTATTTCTTTTTTTCATTTGTAGAACTTTTTTTTACGCGGAGTAAATACGAGGCGAAGTAACAACACGAGGCCAATTTAGCGACCAATGAGCGTTCTGCATTTCTTTTCAAGTTGCTTGCGTACTTTTTTTAAATATCTTTTTATACGAGTGTCACTTTTTTTACAAAAGTATTGAGAGAGAAATTTATATTACTAAGTTACGGGAAGTGCACACAATGCAATTTAAAAAAAAACTTTACAAAATTAGCGTTATTGTATGTAAAAAATGGCTTTCATACTTTTTATTAATTTTTGTTCTGGCCTTTGTTTTTTTTATATAATAATAAATAAAAGTTACAGTCAATTTCTAGCTTTTTTATGGCTCTAATACTATTTATTAGTAATGTTCTTTCAGTATGAAGGAAATTGCACTCGGGGGAATTCCTGGGCGAAGCCGGGTCATTCGTCTAGTATTCTATAAATATCTTCTTCTTGTCTTCTTATATATAAAAATGAATGTTTGTATGTTTGTTGGTTTGTATGTCCGGTATACAAATTCGCAGTAGTTCACTAATTCAAACCAAAATTTCCATACATAGGTAAAAAATAACTATGGATGACGATAGACTATTTTAAAAAATACATAAATAAATTATTAAAACTATATATTCAAATTATTCTACTTAGCTCACGAGCAGCGCCCTCTCGAACGCTCAGGCGACCTGCCGGCGGCGCGCGCCCGTTGGCTGCCGGGGAGCACGTGACTTCCCTGTGCGCGCGCATGGCGAGCGGTCGCGTGGAACAGCCCTCGCCGACAGCCGTGCGCGCGCACAGGGAAGTCACGTGCTCGCTGGCAGCCAACGGGCGCGCGCCGCCGGCAGGTCGCCTGAGCGTTCTAGATGCAAAGTTTTTTCTTAATTACAACGCAAGTCCTTAACTATATTTACAGGTTTTCTAATTTATAACTATTTCACATATTTACATATATATTTTCATTTTTTGCTATAACTGATCTAATTCGCCGTTTAAAATAACTGCTCTTGCTATATTTGCTATGTTTTATGTGTTTTAATAATACATTTAATCGTGTAAACCCGGGCGTTGCCCGGGTCATTCGTCTAGTCTATATATATAAAAATGAATGTATGTGTGTCTGTTTGTTTGTTTGTCCTTTATGCCTGCCCAAACCACTCATTGGATCGCCATGAAACTTTGGGAAGTTATTTAGTATAGTACTGGGAAGGTTTCTAGCAAATAAAATTTTTGAAATAACTTTTCGCCTAGAAATAATCAAGATAAATATTCTAATTTATCTGTTATAATTCAACAATCTGCTCTAAATATTATCATGATGATACGATGATTTTGTATTGTAGAAAATTAGGGATTTTTTAATTTTTGGGATATTATTAGGTATATCACCGGGAAGGTTTTTGAAAAATAATTTCCTGAATATCTTGAATACCCTTAGAGTTATTTGCAGATTTGTAGATTTAACTCGCAAGCAGCGCCCCCATTGTGACGATGATAACAAGTTTTATTATCACTAAGAGTGTTATCTTAAATATTATTTATCAAGAGTAAGATTATCTCAGGATGACACGGCAATGTGACACGGGAAAAATGTTCACTAGATAAAACTATGATTTTCTAATGTAGAAAATTAGGAAACACAAAATTCAGGATGACACGGCACACAGGGACCGGGAAAAAATGTTCACTTTATCGAGAGATTCAAATTCACGAGTTTCAAATTATCAAAATATATCTTTTTTTTTTTAAATGAGTTTTTAGAGAATTGTTTTAACAAATGTTCGCTAGACAAACCTTTACTCGGGTAAAACCCTGGGCGAAGCCAAGTACGTTTTATAAGTTTATAGAGAATTGTTTTAACAAATGTTCGTTAGACAAACATTCACTCGGGTAAAACCCGGGCGAAGCCGGGTACATCCGCTAGTCTATATATATAAAATTGAATGTCTGTCTGTCTGTACTCTTTAGATTCAAAAACCATACATCCAATCGCCGTGAAATTTTGGGATAGTATTAGGTATATCACCGGGAAGGTTTTTGAAAAATAATTTCATGAATATCTTGAATATCCTTAGAGTTATTTGCAGATTTGTAGATTTAACTCGCAAGCAGCGCCCCCATTGTGACGATGATAACAAGTTTTCTTATCACTAAGTTTGTTATCTTAAATATTATTTATCAAAAGTAAGATTATCTCAGGATGACACGGCAATTTATTTGAGACAAGAATAAAGATACTATTCCTTTAACTTCCCATTACCGAGGGAACCAATTAATATTGATTTTATTCAACTTATCGAGTATTTTTCAAGGGACCGGGAAAAAATGTTCACTAGATAAAACTATGATTTTCTAATGTAGAAAATTAGGAAAGACAAAATTCAGGATGACACGGCACACAGGGACCGGGAAAAAATGTTCACTTTATCGAGAGATTCAAATTTACGAGTTTCAAATTATCAAAATATATATTTTTTTATTTTTATAAGTTTTTAGAGAATCTTTTTAACAAATGTTCGCTAGACAAACCTTTACTCGGGTAAAACCTCGCAATATATAAAAATGAATGTATGTGTGTCTGTCCTTTATGCCTGACCAAACCACTCATTGGAACGCAATGAAACTTTGGGAAGTTATTTAGTATAGTACTGGGAAGGTTTCTAGCAAATACAATTTTTGAAATAACTTTTCGCCAAAAATAATCAAGATAAATATTCTAATTTATCTGTTATAATTCAACAATCTGCTCTAAATATTATCATGATGAAACGATGATTTTGTAATGTAGAAAATTAGAAAAGACAAAATTCAGGATGACGGCAATTTATTTGAAACAAGAATAATGATACAATTCCAAGGCAAGATACTATTCCTTTAACTTCCATTTACCGAGGGAACCAATTAATTTTGATTTTATTCAACTTATCGAGTATTTTTCAAGGGACCGGGAAAAAATGTTCACTTTATCGAGAGATTCGTTAGACAAACCTTTACTCGGGTAAAACCCGGGCGAAGCCGGGTACATTCGCTAGTATTATCTTCTTCTATATATATTAAAATGAATGTTTGTATGTTTGTCTGTTGGTCTGTTTGTTTGTATGTCTGGTATACAAATTCGCAGTAGTTCACTAATTCAAACCAAAATTTCCATAGATAGGTAAAAAAAATACGGGGAAGACGATAGGCTATTTTAAAAAATATATAAATCAATTATTAAAACTATATATTTTTAGTCAGAAAATGATGATGACGATATTGCTGTATCATGTTTGATTATCAGATACAAAATTATATCGGGAAAAATTCCAAAAAGCAGAGACCACGGGAGAAACCAGTTCATTATTTTGTACGCAGGAACAAAATTCTAAAAGAAAAACATTCATTCAAGCAGAAAACAAAAGCCAGATCATCTTTCTATAAAAATATCGCTTCTCAGACACAAAGTTTGGAGCGGGACGTTTCACAAGAGTGACATCCACGGCGCCAATTTATAATTGTAACGAATAGTATTTGAATAAAAACATTTAATCGGGTAAAACCCGGGCGTTGCCCGGGTCATTTAGCTAGTATATATATAAAAGTCAATGTCTGTCTGTTTCGCGATAAAATCAAAAACTACTGAACCAATTGGTACCAAATTTTGCATGTCGCTTTTTATAAACCTGAGGAAAAATTTCGGCTACATTTTGATTAGTATTTTTGGCTATTTCTTTTTTTCATTTGAATAACCTTTTTTTTTTACGCGGAGTAAATACGAGGCGAAGTAACAACACGAGGCCAATTAAGCGACCAATGAGCGTTCTGCATTTCTTTTCAAGTTGCTTGCGTACTTTTTTTAAAATATCTTTTTATACGAGTGTCACTTTTTTTTACAAAAGTATTGAGAGAGAAATTTATTTTACTAAGTTACGGTAAGTGCACACAATGCAATTTTGAAAAAAACTTCACAAAATTAGCGTTACTGTATGTAAACAATGGCTTTCGTATTTTTTATTAATTTTTGTTCTGGCCTTTGTTTTTTTTTTAAATAATAAATAAAAGTCACAGTCAATATGATAATTCTTGATATTAAACAAACAATAGTCAATATGCAAAAAATACAAACTAACTTAATAAAATATTCTAATATCAAGCAATATGCAAAATCTCTCCTAATATTTAAATGTACATATTATTAGCATCTTAACGGCGTTTAATCGTTTTTATGTACTCCTGCAGGAAGGCAGAAATACTCGAAAGTTCGATATTGTTTTAATAAAGTGTAAAGAATCTCCAGAACTATTTTTTGCGCGGCAGTAAATACGAGGCGAAGTGACAACACCAGGCGAATTAACCGACCAATGAGCGTTCTGCATAATTTCCAAATCGCTTGCCCAACTTTTTTTTATATTGATGTTGATGTACTTTCAGTATGAAGGAAATTTCACTCGGGGGAATTCTCGGGCGAAGCCGGGTCATTCTTCTAATATTATATATAATATAAATGAGTTTTAAAAATTGTAAAAAAAATGCATCTGCCGGGAATCGAACCCGGGCCACCCGCGTGGCAGGCGAGCATTCTACCACTGAACCACCGATGCTTATAAAAAATGGCCATATTTGGGTATTCATTCCATTCCGGATTACTCCGCGTAAAAAAGTTCTTCAAATGAAAAAAAGAAATAGCCAAAAATACTAATCAAAATGTAGCCGAAAAATTTTCCTCAGGTTTATAAAAAGCGACATGCAAAATTTGTTACCAATTGGTTCAGTAGTTTTTGAGTTTATCGCGAAACAGACTGACATTGACTTTTATATATATATATATATATATATATATATATATATATATATATATATATATATATATATATATATATATATAAATATATATATATAGAGAGAGAGAGAGAGAGAGAGAGAGAGAGATATTTTAGCTACATGGATAATTAAAAAGCCCTTCTATTTGTAACAAGGCGCAGTTGACAAACTGGTATGTAAACCTATTTTAATTTTGTAAAAGCGCTATATGATATCCTAGTATAAATTATTTTGGCATTAAAATTTCATCAGTATACAATTTTGTCCAATGAAAATCCAAGTTGCGTAATAATGCAAAATTTACACCCACCACCACCATTTGTTCCATATAATAGGGGAAATAGCTGGGGAGCTTGGAGATGGAATTTTAAAAATTATGAACGGCAGCGGAAATAAACTTGAAGCCTATTTTTAGACAAAGAGTGTTGTTCAGGTGCTCAGGTTAATTATTCGCAAATAGAAAAGGAACTGTTAGGCATTTACTATGGTTGCTAAAGATTTGAGTTATTTTTGTTAGAGCGTTCTTTCATAATTCAGAATGATCATCACCCTCCTCTATCACTCATCAAAAAGTCATTAATTGACATTTCAACCAGACTAGAGACTTATTCTTAAATTGTTAACTTTTGATTTCAAGCTTGAATACATTCCTGGAAAGAACAATAATTGCTGACACTTCATCCAGAGACACCAAACAGAGAGAAAATTTGAAACATCTTTCCTTGAAGACAAACAGATAATTAGAATAATCAGGCCAATATATCTGATGAAAAGTTTGCAGTTCTTCAGGAAGAAACAAACAAAGATCACATCCTGAATAAGATTATCAAGTATGTAATAGAGGGATGACCGCACGGTTTCACAGATACTGATAAGGAAGTAAGATCTTATTTTGGTGTTCGACATAATCTTCATTTATGGAATGATTTGTTGTGCATGGGTTCAGCAATAGTTGTTCCCAAGACTCAGCGGACATAAATGTTGGACTTGTTACATCAAGTACATTAAGGAATATCAGCCATGCAAAACCTTGTTTGTGAAGCAATTTTATGTCCAGGAATATCGGTTGATATCACCAATCTAGTGAACCAATGCTACATTTGCCAACACTTCCAAAGATCAAGACATGTGAGCCATTGAGGACATTTCCATTACCATCCTACCCATGGCAGAGTGTATCTATGGACCATTTCTATCTGGAGAGAAGACCTCACATACTCCTTGTGGAACGCCACAGTGCCTACCCTGAGGTTTTTGCTCTGGAATCGCCGACAGCGGACCATTTCAAAAATAAGCTCCGAGAAACATTCTCTCGTTATGGAATCCCAGACGCCCTGGTATCTGAAAATGGTCCTTCATTTCATTCAGAAGTCATGACCAATTTCTCTAAAGGTTGGGGAGTTAAACAGATATTCTCAAGCCCCTACCATCATCAAGCTAATGGATAAGCTGAACGCCACATTTAAATCATAAAAAATATGTTAAAGAAGTGTCAGGTTCAGAGATCAGGCCCTTATCTGGCGCTACTGACTTACAGGAATACACCAAGGAATAATCTTCCATCGCCAGAACAATTAATGTTTTCAAGAAACACACGCTGTTCATTGCAGCTGTTCACACCGCAGTATGGTACCAATACAGTCAATCCTCAAGAAATAGTACACAAAGAAGAAATCAAATGATTATGAAAGAACTATCTGACAAAAATTCAAAAACAACACTCTAGTTGAAAGTGATGAAGATGCATGGTGTCTAGTAACACCTAAACAACCTTGGACACCAGTTCGAATTTTGTCTCCAGGTACTACGCTTGATAGCTTTCAACTAGAGCTTCAATCGGGAATAATTATCACCAGAAAGCAACATTTCTTAAGAACACGAATCAATGTGAATGAAGATGACCACCATTAGCAAAGTGTTGTACCCCATCGGGACTTACCATCCAGCAGTACAGTTCCTTTAAGAATGGAAATGCCAAAAGCAGTACCCATGGATAAAGGCGTCCCAATTGAAAACAAAACAAATAGGCCTAAATGAACTAAACCAAGAGGGCTGGGAATCTTGGCTTGAAAGCTTTGAATGGTATGAAATTGCTACCCAATTAAGTAGTAAAGCACCAGAGGTACAAGTTGCTATCTTCATGGCTGCAATGGGACGAGAGAGGCTCAAAATATTTTTAAATCTTTCAACTTAAATAATGCAGATAAAAATAATCTGAGCATTGTAAAAGAAAAGTTCAACAACTATTTTTCTCCAAAGCTGAACACTACAATTGAAAGATTCAAATTCAATCAGATGAAACAGAATGAAGATGAATCATTTAATGATTTTCTGACTAGGATCAAATTACAGATAGCAAACTGCAAATATGCTGTCATGTCTGATGAACTACTTAAAGATCGAATAGTTGTAGGAATTATTAACAATGAAATAAGAGAAAAACTTCTTAGTGAGGCTTACCTTAATCTGGAAAAAGCCACACAAATTTGCATAGCATGTTAAAATGCCACAAACCAAATGAAACATGTACTATCCGACTCAGACAAATAAGTTCCTCTGACAAAGATGAACAGTAAGAAGTGGGAAGATAGAAAAGAGCCGAGGAAAGAAAACACCACTAACCAAAGTCACAAAATAATAGAAAACAGCAGAAATTGTGGTAGATCCCACAAAATCAACCAATGTCCGGCATATCAAAAGATATGCAACAAATGCAAGAAACTCAACCATTTTGCTAATCTTTGCAGATCCCAGAACACAAATTCATACAAAGTCAGACAAATTGTTGAGTCACCAGAACCTGAAATGATTCAAGAATTTGTAATCCAGTCAGTTGAAAACACCAACCTGACCGAAGATTGGTATGAAGAAGTAAAAATTGAAGGCAAAAAGGTAAACATGAAATTAGACACAGGTGCATAGTGTAACATGTTGCCACTCAGCCTGGCAGGGAGATTAAATCTGGAAATCCAAAGGTCTCCAGTAAAAAGTTTAATTTCCTTTTCAGGACATCAAATCCTGTCGAAGGACAAAGTCTAGCAATGTGCATGGTTAAAAACATGACTGCCTACATACGTTTCATCATATCCAGAGATAACACATGTCCCATCCTAGGCAGACAAACCTGTTCCAATTTAGGTCTTGTCAAGCGAGTAAACACCTGTCAAACAATTACACAGGAATACCAAGAAGTATTCGAAGGGATAGGATGTTTAAAGGATATGAATACGAGGCAAAGTTTCAGACTTCTGACATGAACATGCAAGACCACCCAGACCTATTCCACTATCTATTAAAGAAAGAGTAAAGAAAGAACTTGAGGAAATGGAAGACAATGGGATTATAAAGAAAGTAAATTACCCTACCCCCATCTCCAGTCAGATGGTTATAGCAAAACAGAGAGGAAAAATACGTATATGCATTGACCCATCGGATATCAATAAAGTAATTCTAAGTAGCCATTTCCCATTACGGACTTTTGATCAGATTGCAGTAAACCTGCATGGTTCAAAATACTTCACAAAGTTGGATCTGAAGAAAGGATACTGGCAGATCAAAGTAGCCCCCAACTCACAACGCTACTTTACCTTCAGCACTCCGTGGGGAAGATATATGTTCTTGAGAGTTCCCTTTGGAATCAAAACTGCTCTGGAAATATTCCAGTAAATGATGGCAGACTTACTCCAAGACCTTGAGGGTACGGAAAATTCAATGGACGATATCCTGATCCATGCTCCGGATCCACAGACCCTGGAAATAAGGACAAGAGCTGTACTACAGAGGCTTAAAGAAAATGGAATCAAACTGAATAGAGATAAATGCAAATTTCAACTTCAAGAAGTCCAATTTTTAGGTCATATTGTCAAGACAGAAGGCATTAAATTTGACCCTGAGAAAGTGCGTGCAATAGGAGAAATTAAGTCACCGAGCAACAAGCAAGAACTACAACGTCTCTTAGGAATGATACAATACCTGAGCAGGCTCATCCCTAACTTTACAGAGAAAACCAAGAACATGAGGTTGCTTTTGAAAAAAGATACACTTTGGCTATGGGACGAATCCCTCGATTGTGATCTCTTAGAGATCAAGACTTTGCTCAGAACACTGGACCAACTCTGAAATTCTTTAATCCCAACGGAAATCTGACACATTCAGTAGACGCCAGTTCATATGCCCTTGGAGCGGTTCTGTTACAAAATGGAAGGCCCATATCCTACGCTTCATCAGCTCTCAACTCCACTCAGCAGAACTACGCTCAGATAGAAAAGGAAGCACTTGCCATCAAATTTGGATGCGACAAATTCCATCAACTCATTTATGGCAAAACTGTTGACGTCGAGACGGACCACCGTCCTTTAGAAACCATATTCAAGAAGCCGTTAAGCAAAGCACCCCCGAGGCTCCAGAGAATTTTTCTACAGATACAACAATATGATCTCAGGATTAAATACAAGAAAGGAAAAGAACTGCTAACAGCTGACCTACTAAGTAGAGACTGCTCATATGAAGACACCTACTTGGAAGAGAACTTCGAAGTACTGATGACCGCACGGACAAATAAGTCAAGCTATGAGGAACTTCAAGCTCTTACAAAAGAGGACCAAGAACTACAAGAACTAAAAAGCCTAATCTTATATGGCTGGCCAAACTACAAATCAGCAGTCCCTGAAAGCTGCAAGAAATACTGGCCATATAGAGATGAACTCTCGACAAACGAAGATCTAATCTTCAAAGGTAGCAGAGTCTTAATTCCCCTAAGGTGGAAAGCAAAGATACTCAAGTTAATCCACGAAGGACACCAAGGAACAAACAGCTGCTTGAGAAGGGCCCGAGACTCAATATACTGGCATGGCATGTCCCAAGATATCATAAACACAGTAGAAAATTGTAGGACTTGCCAAGCAAATCAGAGGAACAAAACAAAAGAACCTATGATCATTAAAGAGATACCGAGTCTTCCTTGGGAGATAGTCGCAGCGTTACCCAGAGTTACCCAAGAAGTAGCTCCAAGATCATATAAAGTGCAAACACCTACTGGTGAGTACCGCCGCAACAGCTCCTTCATGCGACATACGAATCTGGAGAGTCCAAAGCAACAGCGAAGGAGAATCCCGAGAATCCCGGAGATCCCCAAGTCAACTCTACCGGAAGAACCTGGCCCGAGCGGTGATAAGGAACAGGCTCAAGTTCCTGAAGAACTCAATACTTCTCCAGAACGCGGAGCACAAGAACGGCACCCTGCCCATTACAACAAGGTCCGGGCGGATCATCAAGCCACCCAAACGATTTGAAGAATGAATTTCTTCAAAGGGGGAGATGTAACGGCAGCTGGCATGCCTATATAGTAAATTATCAGTGAGCACATTATTATCACTGATGATACTCTGTGCAGTTGCTTTTTGACTTATTGTAATATATCACATGTGAACTTATGTCTGATATAATTTATATTATGTCTGATGTTAGCCTATAAAAGAAATAAAGACTTTTCTTTTAAACTTCCAAATACTTCTTGCTGATTAACGTCAACCAACAAATACGAGGACGTTACAGATAATAAAACCAAAAAGACTTGATCTCTAAAAGAAGTGAAGGGAAAAAATGTTATAATATACTAGACGAATGGCCCGGGCAACGCCCGGGTTTTACCCGAGTGCGTATATATTTTAAAAACGTTTTAATTCAAATACTATTCGTTACAATTATAAATTGGCGCCATGGATGTCACTCTTGTGAAACCTCCCGTTCCAAACTGTGTGTTTTTAAAATGTTTTAATTAAAATACTATTCGTTACAATTATAAATTGGCGCCGTGGATGTCTCTCTTGTGAAACGTCCCGCCCCAAACTGTGTGTGTCTTGAAAATATAAAAATAAAAATGTGAATTTTCATAAAGATTTCATCATGTCGATTTTTTATATAAAAAAGATTAAATAATTGGGCAAAACGGTATATACGATATACACTGGTCCGCAAAATTAAAGGAACAACACATGTTTAAGAAAAAGAAAAGTTATATTAAGGGATATATATCAAGTTTTGGTATATTCAAAAGCTTCCATGAATTAAGAGAGTATGTAAAACAGAAAAACAAATAAAGTTGTTCCCAATATGCAAAATACCACCGTCTACGTTGACTCCGCCTCCAGCACATGCCTGAGTCTTTCTCAAAGCGTCCTAATTTTACGCTCCACTAGATTTTTATTGAACCTTTTTGTTTTTTAAAGTTTTCATGGCTTATAGGCAACATTTATGACAAGAAAAAAGGCAAGCTATTGGAAGGATGGAAGCAGGCCAATCACAGGCAGAAGTAGCAAGATGGCTTGGAGTGACAAGAAACGTTGTCTCAAGGCTTTGGAAAAAATTTCAAACGACAGCTAATGTTGCTAGAACACCCGGACAAGGACGGCCAAGGGTCACAACGTTAAATCAAGACCGTTATTTGAGTCTCCTTGTGCGTCGCAATAGAAAAATGACAGCATCGCAACTACGAAGTGACCTCAATGCAGCTACAGGAGTCTTAGTATCAACTGATACAATACGCAGAAGGCTTCACAAGAAGGGCCTCTATGCTCGACGACCCATAATTTGTGTGTCATTGACACCGCCTCAAAAGAGAGCAAGGAAAATTTGGTGCAGACAACATGTCGCCTGGAATCCAGATGAATGGAGGCGTGTAATGTTCACTGATGAGTCCAGATTCTCTCTAAACAGCGATATTCGTCGTGTCTTTGTCTGGAGAGAGGTAGGAACCAGAGATAATCCCCGGAATATGGTTAAAAGGGATCCCTACAGAAGCCAAGGTTTTATGGTCTGGGCTGGAATCTTCTTGGGCGGTCGCACAGCACTCCATATTTTTCGGCAAGGAACCCTGACTGGACAGAGGTATTGGGACGAGATCTTGGCAGCATATGTGATGCCTCAAGCATTGGAAATGGGAGAAAACTTTCTTCTAATGGATGATAATGCCCGTCCACACAGGGCTGGTGTGGTCGACACTTTTCTCCAAAACCATGCAATTGCTCGGATGAATTGGCCAGCTCGATCCCCAGACCTAAATCCCATTGAGCATGTATGGGACAACCTAGGAGGGCGCATCACATCCCTCCAACCCCCTCCTAGAAACACTCATGAGCTAGAAACATCCTTAACACAAGAGTGGGCGTTGATTCCACAGGAGCTGATAAACTCCCTAATTCTTAGTATGGGTCACCGATGTAGAGCCTGTCTATCAGTTAAAGGCGTCACATCCCATATCAACAACAATATCCAAGATATTTATGCACTGACTGCAAGAAGATCATTGCTTGACCGGCAAATTTGCATAAAATACGTGTTAGAATTCTTTGATTTCGGGTATTCTAATCAATAATGGAATAATAAATTTGTGTATAAAATTTCATTGATAAATGTTCAATAAAATTTGAGATAAATGAAAAAAATATGTTGTTCCTTTAATTTTGCGGACCAGTGTATAAACATCAAAAGAAATAATGAGCCTATCGTTCAAATATAAAATTCGAATAAATATAAATGAGATACTAAAAATTAAATACCTATTTAATGAATATCATATTTTATTCTTATATAAAGGTACTTATATATAATTAAATACTTATATATAATGTAATTTATATAAAATATATAAAATATATAACATATATAATATATAATATATAAAGGTTACCGATTTAAAAGTCTATTTTATAATTTTAGATTGTATAAGAAACATATTTTCATTTAAGTATTGTACTTGTGGCCTAGTGGTCATGGCATCTGCCCGGTAAGTGGAAGGTCGTGGGTTCGATTCCCATCCCTTGACACTTTTTTTATTTGATCCATTCTGACCAAAATCTATCCGTGAACTTCACACAGACAGACGTCGTTCGTATCTATAAAATCTTTCAGGCGTTTCAAGTTTCTTGTGCTGAAGACGGCAGAGTTCTGTAGATAAAGGCCGTGTAAGAGGCGGAATTTAGGTATAACGAGGTGTAAATAATCTTTTCGCGAAAGCTGCTTGAAGTCAATATTAAATTTATGAACGATGTTACGCCAGCTTGCTAAAATTTGTTTTCTTCGCGGTGAGAGAAATCCGTGTAGATCGTAATTAAAAAGATTGAAGTAGTTGGTCGCATTTTTGTTCTCAAATAGAAATTCATTTTCGTTCTGATGTCCATTAATTTGCTTTTGTATACGTTTTAACGTGAATAAATCGCGTTGCGTGGCGAGGTGGAGCAAAGCGAGGCCGCCGTTCTCGATAGGTAAACAATTTATTGAGGAATTTGTCCAGGTTGTATTTAGGTATAGGGCGACATCAATATCTTTCTGTATATCGTTGAGGATTACGTCTTCAGGTAGAGTCGCGTTTATTTTATATGTAAATTTCGGTATCAATCTTTCGTTAATATATCGCGTCTTCTGTATAAGCGAGAGCGACGAAATATGGGATTTAACAACACGCACCGCTTGTTGAAATTCTTCGCGCAGGTTTTCTTTCTCCGTTTTGAAGGGCGTTTTTGAGTTTTCAACTAAGATGCCAAGCACTTTGATTTGGTCTCTCCTCATCTTAATTTCCCTCGGAGTGTCGGTTCTGTTGCCCCAGCTGCCACACCACAGCCCTTTGCTTTTCCCAAAGTTTATATTTATGCCGGAGACCCGCTTAAAATCTTGGAGACAGGAGTATATTCGGTCGAAGTCGCTTTCGTCTCTAATTAAGAACACCAGGTCGTCGGCGTAAATGTGCGTCGTGGTCGTGGAGCTCAGTTTGTCTCGTAAGTGAAAGATTAAAGCCGTCGTGGAGATCGAGAACAGTACCGCCGACAGCCCGCAGCCCTGACGAACTCCCCTTGTCACTTGTATGGATGGAGAGGTTTCTTCATTTACGTCAATCTTAATTGCACTGTTGTTCAAGATTATCTTGATCCATTTGATAAATATATTTGGTATACCGATTCTCTCAAGAGTCGCAATTAGGAAGTTTCTGTTGAGCGAGTCAAACGCCCTCTGTAGGTCGAGGACGACAATCGCGAGGGGCGTGTTGAGGAGGTTTGCCGCGTAGACGCTGTATTCGATATCAGGGAGTATGTCGAATATTGATCTATTCATAATTGCATATTTTTGTTCAATAGGAACAATTTGCGGGGAGTAGGGTTTAAGTTTTGCGAGTAATAATTTCGACAAGATTTTATAATCTGTGTTCATCATCGTGATAGGTCTCCATTCACCCAACGTCTTTGGGCTCGGCTTCTTTGGTAGGAGAATCAGCCTCCCCACTCTCATATATTCAGGTAGTTCATCTTCCTCTTGAGCATTAGTAAATATCGTGAGAAGTAGATCTGCGGCGTCGTTCGGGTATTTTTATAAAATTCCGCGGGAATCTTGTCTTCTCCAGCCATCTTTTTATTGGGAAGTTGCTTAATTGCATTAATTATGTCGCCTCTCGTTATAAAGTGTTGTTCATCGAAGTTGAAGTCGATGTCGAGGCGCGGGATAGTATTTGTATACGTTACGGTGTCGTTTAGATTGATAGATTCGTCGGCTCTAGATTGATCGCGGTAGTGTTTAAAAATATAATTTAAAATATTTCGATTATCGGTCAGCAGTATGTCGTTCTCGTTAAAAAGCGAAGTAATAGCGGGCTTGTGACCCATCGGCCTTGGGACCGTTACCTCAGACAAGCATTAGCAACTTCCAAAATAAGTCTTTTTATACATCTCCATTTAGCAATTGCGTTTAAATTCATATAGTTCGAATAAAAGTTTTCAAGTTCAAAAGCATATATGTCATCGAAGAGGCGGGAGGTAAATATTCGTCTGTCAATTTTTCGCACTAACTTCATTCTCTCGGTGCTTAAACGGGCGATGATAGCGTTGTGGTCAGATAGCGAGTAAGATAATGTTTTGCATTCTTCCAAGTTTCTTATTAAATCGGGCGTAGTTAAGATATAGTCGATGCGTGTTTCAAAAGGTGTGCCACAGTCGCGAAGTGCGTGACCCCGTGAATTCCCGGATTAAGATAACTAAATGCGTCGATTAGGTTATATTTTCTTTTAAAATCATTTAGCATTTTTCTCTTTCTCTGTGAGTCCGTTCTTCCAGGCTTATCTCGTATGTTAAAGTCTCCAAGTATAATTTTGGACGTGTCGTTCGGGAAATTTTCAATATATCGTTCAATCAAGGTAAAGTCGTTAAAAGCTTCCTCCGGATTGTGCGTAACATGTACATTTATTAGTAAAACGAGTTTTCTTTTCAAGGTGCATTCGATCGCACAGATCTTTCCGCTTTTGATAACTTTGAAGTTTTCGTTAGGAATTGTGCGATTTAGAATAATAAATTGTCCGCTTCCGCAATTGCTTTTTTTATTTGCATATATGTCGTAGTTTTCAAATTCTTTTCTCGATAATAATAGGTCTTTGTTTGTTTCTTGTATAGCGTAAATGTCTGCTTTAAGCTTCTTCGTCCATTTGCAGAAGTAATCTTCTCTTTCTCTTCCAGATATACCGCGGGCGTTGAGCGTGAATATTTCTAAAAATTCGTGTTCAGAAACGTCGAAGGATGGCTGAGAACAGTCCAACATCCAAAAATAAAAAATAAAAAAAGTAAGGAAGAATTTAAACTGGTAAAGGAGAGTATATAAAGGAAGGTAAAATAAAATAAATCGTGTTAGTGTAAAAGGTAAATATATACAAATAAATAAAAACGAGAAGGTAAGATAAAGAAGGTAAAAAAGAGGGTAAAAGGAATCGTGATAAAAAAAAAAGAGAAAGTAGATTAAGTAAGGTTTTCTTCCTCCATTGTTTTCAAGAGATCCCTGATTCTACTATTGTATTTTTCATAGACTTTCTTTTCATCTGGCTTCACTTTGTGCCAGGCATTCTTTCGTTGACGAACTTCTTCGCGGAAAGTTGTGAGGTCTTGCTTTAAGTTGGGGTGCTTGTCCATCTGTTCAAGAATCTTGGTTTTTCTCGTGCGACCAGATTTACAACAAAGAGCCTTGAGGATCTTCACCATTCTAGGGTTTAACTCCGGTTCACAAAATTCAGATTCGCGCTCGAGTTGTGAGGATGCCACAGAAAGTTCTGAGAGCGCTACAGATTCGTTATCCTCTGATAGTTCGTCCTGCCCTCGCCTGGGAAAATCATCCTCGCTAGGCAAAAGCTGCAGGATGTCTTCACTCGTAGGTTCCTGCGCTTCTTTAGGTTCTCCTTCTTGCATCGGTTCTACATTCTTGGATAGAACCTCAGTAGGAGGGTTGGACTTTGGTCTCTTTCCGAGGTCGTTTAAAGCATAAGGGGTTGTTGGGACGTCAGTTAATTCTGCTAAGATTCTTTTTCTGCTCGTGGACTTTGTCTCTGGGGGTATGTTCATCACCTTCTCTTCTTCAGGTGGTGTCGGGACTGTAGTTGGAGTTCCTTCTAACATGTCGACGGTGACAAGTTGAGTTACAGTATCCCTGATATTTTTGTTGAAGGGACATTTATCTTTTTTGTGGCCGTGGCGCCTGCAATCTGCGCAGATCACATCCTCACCGACATAGATGCGGAATGATCTGTTCATATAATTTATAATGATCAATGCTGGCATGTCAGTCGAATCTTTTTTCTTAAATACGACCTCTCTCCTCAGGGATGACAGGTGTTTTAGTAAGGGGTTATCCGTGGGGAAGGGCAGGGGGCGGATGGAGATGGTCTGCCCATATGGCTCAAGGGCCTTGGCGATGTCTGCATCCTGGATAAACGCCAGGACACCTGATAAAATATATTTTTTAGGCACGTTGAAAAGCGGCGTAGGAAAAATTTTCGTTTTTTGCACCTCAAACCCATTATTGATTAGGATTTGGGCGAGTTCTCCGTTGGCCACTGAGACGATCGCCTGGCCATTGATTTTTCCCACTGAGTGAATATTTTCATACCCGACAACCGCTGCAATTCCAGCCAAGTGTTCTTCAGCGGTGGAATTTGGTAGGCTTTGAAATTGTATAGCGGAATGAATATTTCCGCTTCTCTTTTCGTAAGTCGTTTTTCTCAATTCATCGTGCTTCTTTCTTTCTTCAATAGAGAAATGACGTTTTGGGGCATGCAAATTTTGTGAATTTGGATTTTTTGAAGATGATTGTGAAGGATGAATTTTCACCGTTTCATTAGGAGATGAGCTTGATGGGATGTGATTACTTGATGAGGTGGATGGCGAATCAGATGAAGCAACGACCGGCTTGGCCGTTGCCATGACGATGATGCAAAGCTACAACTTGTAGCTTTGCTAATTTATGAAAAATAGAAAATTTGAAACTTGATGAAAATTTATGAAATATGAATTGAAATGATGCCCGAACTTAGGCGAACAAGATGATATATATTAGGCTAAATAAACTTAACTTTAGGAAGCGAAAAAGGCGAAATACACGGAGCTCGCGCGACGCGTGGCCGCACGGTCAGTGTATGTATGTATGTATCTATGTATGTATGTATGTATGTATGTATGTATGTATGTATGTATGTATGTATGTATGTATGTATGTATGTATGTATGTATGTGTGTGTGTTTGTTTGTTCCTATGTCAGCTATACACGTCCACAATACTTAACTAATCTGACTGAAATTTTTACAGTATATAGAGTAGAATCTGGAAAAACTTATAGTTAAAATTTCAGGTCTCCATCCCGAATATTCTTCGAGTTATTTGCAAATTGCGTTGCAAATTTGTCCTTTCACTCGCAAGCAGCGCCTCTAGCGGTAAAGATGGGAGGTAATATCAGCTGACCTAATGTACATGTAAAACGTGTTTTAACAGGACATAGAGAAAAATCTGGAAGATACATTTATCGGATTTTTAGCCAAGAAAATTTGAAATTGACAGGCTCTGGGTAAAAATAGTTGGTTTTTTTTTAGTCAGTAAATGATGATGACAATTTTGCTGTATCATGTTTGATTAGCAGATACAAAATTATATCGGGAAAAATTCCAAAAAGCAAAGACCAGGGGTGAAGCCGGTTCACTCTTAGTATGCAGGAACAAAATTCTAACAGAAAAACATTCATTCGAGAAGAAGATAGAAAGCCAGATCATCTCTCTATAAAAATATCGCTTCTCAGACACAAAGTTTGGAGCGGGATGTTTCACAAGAGTGAAATTAAGACTCCAATTTATAATTGTAACGAATAGTGTTTGAATAAAAACATTTAATCGTGTAAAACCCGGGCGTTGCCCGGGTCATTCGGCTAGTTAAATATAAAAATATTTGAAGAAAAACTCACAAAAAAATAATAAAGATTAGAAAATATTGAATAAAAAAATATATATATTTAATATTGTAGGAAATGGCCATCTTGGAGAAGGTTCAGGGCTCGTGGTAAAGCTGGTGTTCTGTCTGAAGATGGTGATTTTAACACCCACCATGGGCTAGTGCAGTGTCGGGCAACCTTTTTCGAGTTGCGGCGCACTAAGCTTAATTTCTTTTTTTCGCGGCGCACCTGTGGTTCTCACTATAAATTTCCTCGTAGGTAATTAAAATACAACAATAAATACTAGTAAAAATTTAAACATATATATCACATTTTATTAATTTTCAATATTAAATTAACATAATCAATGCAAGCATTGTGATTTTTTTTGAGAGCATATCAAATCAATACGGGGATCTACTTGTGAAAGACAAACGCGCATCTCCTCATCTATCATTTGAAGTCTTTCGCGCTTCTTAGACTTCATTTCTGTGAGTGTTGAAAAACCTTGCTCACACAGGTAGGAACTTCCAAATGGCAACAATGATTCGATGGCCGCATTACTAAGTTTAGGAAATTTGGAGTTTAAGCACAACCAAAACTCAGATAGCTCCTTTTCAGTGAATAGTCTTTTGAAAACTAAATCGTTTTTTAAATCAATTAAGTTTTCTTGCATTTCTTCTTCCAGATGTTGAATTTCACAGTGCATAAATGGGTTAACTACCCATTCCATCTTTTCAACGTCCAAGTAAGGAAAATATTTATCAAAAGGAGCGGATAGTAATGTCAAAGTTTCTTCGACTTCTTTTTTGATAATAGATTTTGATGGATTCTCTTGAACCATCGGAAAAGATGCAAAGTTTTCTTTAGAAATGTTTAAATTCCATAAACTGAGTTTTTCCTTAAACGCTTTCAACTTGGTGGAGATAGTGATAATGTTCTCCTGAGCACCTTGCAAATTTAAATTAAGGCTGTTTAATTTGTCGAAAATATCACCCAAAAATGAAACTCGTAACCACCAAACATCACTCATCATGAAAGGAAAATTAATCTCTTCGTTATCAATGAATGCCATTATTTCATTTTTCATTGAAATAAATCGATTTAAAACTTTGCCTTTCGACAACCATCTGACTTCAGTATGAAACAATAAATTTTTATAATCGGAATCCATTGCTTCACAAAATGTTGAAAAAATTCTCGATCGAAGAGCATTTGATTTGATGTAATTGACTACTTTGACAACTTCATCTAGAGTTGTGACAAGGATGGGAGGAACCGACTTTGACACTAACATTTCTCTATGAATCATACAGTGAACAAATTTGATATTTGGATTTTTTTATGACATGTGCTATCAATCCCTTTCTTGAACCTTTCATAGCTGGAGCTCCATCCGTACAGACGCTAACACAATTTTCCCATCTCAAGTTATACTTCATAACATTTTCATCAACTAATTCAAAAATGTCCGCACCAGTCGTTCTTTGTTTTAATTCTTTACAAAAAAAGTAGTTATTCACAATTTTTTCTGTATCGACGAACCTCAAAAATGCCAGCAATTGAGCTTTATTACTAATATCTGTGGTTTCATCAAGCTGTATAGCCCATTTTGTTGATGAATCATTAAAAGATTGTTTTATTTGCAACTCAATATCTTCTGACATATCTTCAATTCTTCTCGCAATAGTTTTTGATGATAGTGGAATTTTCGTAACCTTCTCCATAGCATCATTCGTTAACATACATCCAGCCACAATTTTTAAAGCAGGCAAGATAATTTCCTCTGCTTCCGCGTGAGCTTTCTTCTTTCGAGCGATGAGTTGAGCTATCATGTAACTAGCTGTTTGAGCTTCATCTGAGGTGGTCATAAATTTCTTGAATTTTTTTGATTGCTTTTGAAAACTTGATCGTATATTTTCAAAGTAGCTTATTGGATTGTTCATCTGCTCCCGATGATTTGTCTCAATATGTCGAAGTAGCTTACTTGGCACCATTGTTTCGTTGCTGAGGGTTTTTTGGCAAATTAAGCAAAACGGCAGTGATGGATCATTAACAGATGGTATAAATCCATATTTGAGATAATCTTCAACGTATTTCCTCTTATTTCCAGTTGATTTTACTATTTTCTTATCTTCTTTATTTTCGTTTTGATTTTGTTTATCACTGGCACCTTCTCTAATTAGAAATCTCTCCATCTAGTTTTGAGAGAATTTAGAAAAAAAAACACACAAATATAATAATAAAATGTTTAAATAAAGTTACCTTGAGTTAAAAGTGAGTGAGAATTTCGTAACAAAAATATTTTTTTCCTTTTTTAACCAACAGATTTTACGGTGTACAAAACTTATTGTGTGAATGTGTGTGTGTTTTACAACATGCAAAAAAAATGAAGAATTACTACAGCAATACTTTGACGAAAACTCCGAATAAATTTTTTAAATAAATTTATAAATTTTTTTTGTTTTCTTTTTTTTTAAGCTTTGTAGCTTTGAGTCTCTATTAATAAACAGCTGTGACAAAGATTGTAAATGACGGTTAAGTTTGGACATATTATTTTAAAAATTAGGTATTTTCCCGCAGTATGTATTCAACTTTATTAAATAAAGTTGTTTTCGCGGATTGTTTTTTTTTTTAACTTATGATTTTAAATAGGTACGTACCTATTTGCATTTTTATTTTTTAATAATGGCAGGTGCCAGTTATGTACGTCAAGATTATGTACATACGTTATATGAAATATAAAATTATGCAAACTGTTGTAATTATAATACCAAAATAAGTTTTATATAAAATGAAATTTGCTTTTTTTTTATTTCATTTTTTATATGAAAATTTTTGAAAAAAATTATTAAAATTGAATAAAAATTATAAAAAATATTTTTTGAAACATTATTTTTAAATTTAACCAAAAGTTCTAAATACCTACAAAAATGTTCGCGGCACACCTAGAATTCTTCGCGGCACACCAGTGTGCTACGGCACACCGGTTGCCCGACACTGGGCTAGTGGCTTACCCATTGGCATGCTGGAGTCTGGCTTGGTACTAGTGGAGTCAAGTCAAGCACCATAGGTCAGTGGCTTACTACAGGGAAGGGGTGTCTGAGTCCATCTTGGACTCTGGCTTAGATTCAAGTCAGCCACAATGGGACATGTGGCTCGACCACCAGGAGGGGTGTCAGAGTCCATCTCAGACTATCTTGGTAGTGCCAGGTCATCCACAACAGGTCAGATGGCTTGACCACAGGGAAGGGGCGTCTGAGTCCATCTTGGACTCTGGCTTGTTGCTGTTAAGGCTGAAGGTGGCCTCAGGCTCCATCTCTACACCTCAAAATCCTAAGAGGTTTGCAGCTTAGATGGGGAAAGATTAGGTTAAGTAGGGTTCTGGGTGATTTTAGCATACAATAAAAAATTATTTCCAACTGGTATTTAAGGTTTAATACCAAATCTATGATCACAAATTGACACTCAGGTACTTGTTTGTTTACATGGGATTATACCACGTCCTCTAGCTGCCCAAAGCTAGAGCTTCTCAAAGCTTCGGGACTTTCAGGCGGAGGACAAAGACCTTCACATGGTCAATACAAATGCTGCTTTCAGAGCAGTCAGAAGTCTGGGAGCATACACTGAATATCAAGGGAGAGAGTCAATGATTCTTTATATTCTGACTGCTCTGGAAGCAGCATTTGTATTGACCATGACAAAGAATATTTTCCACAACCTTGCGAGTGCACTCTTCTCAAGAAGAGAAACTTAGCTAAAGAGCCTATATCTCATCCAGGGTCAAAAATCCAGTTTAAAAAAAGAATAAATCAGTTTATAAACCTGACATATATACAAAAAAAAAAGAAATCAAATTTATACCTCCACTGAAGTGAAGAAACTCTGCCTAAGCAGATATATCTGATTGTCAGTGAGTTTTTGATGGTAGAACAGACTATTTAGATCCTAACAAATTATGTATATAGTTACAATATACATACTACCAATATCTTAATTTGTTCAGGTCTAACATACTATAGGCTTGAAGTTTGATACCTCATTCACTATCCTTCATTCATACAAAAAATTAAAACATTTGCGGATGCATTCAAACTAAACTTGAAATCAAAAGCACTGCCTGAACATAAGACCAACAAAACAACTATTCAAAATACTAAATTCAGGGAGATAAGCACAATTGCTCTATACCTAAGAAAATCTAGTTATGATCCACCTCCATGAGCTCACAAGAGAAAATAAACTTGTACTAAATACCACCAATTTGGTCATTCGGTACCCAAAATAATATTGCAACATAAAAAAAAATAGAAACTGTGCAAGGCTCATTAAAAATAATAATTAAAGAAATCCTATTCTAAAATATCCCCCCCCCCCTAATCCTATCTACCTAACCTTAAGAAAATTATCATTTACTGTAAAAGCTATCTAGAGGGCTCGGATTCCATCCTTCCATTCTGTGTTTACAATAAGTGGCAAAGGAAAACTATAAAAAAATGAAATCCTCAAAATTAGACCATATTATAAATCCTCTAATAAAAAAAAAAAAAACTACTAACACTGGACTATTTCAACATTGCTTCATAAAGATTGCTCACAGTGATGGATACCAAGAGAGCCGAAATCACGTCTTTTATACTGGTTCACTGTCTGAGACAACATCTTAACTTCCTAGTTGAAAAAATGGATTTCTTTAATCATAAAAAAATAGGTCTTAAATGTACTTTCAATGTACATCAGAAATATAGATAAAACAAAAAAAAATACTTGAATAAGATTACGCATATATAAGATTAAAAAGAAAAATATTTTAAAAAATATATATATAGCGTTAAAAAGGAGGAGTTTAAAAAATATATATGAAAACAAAATCCCATATATCCCCACCTACCTCTAAATCCAGCAACCCAAATCCAGAATTCAAAAAAGGGCGGCCAAGGCCGCAGCCAGGCCAGTGGCCTGAGCTTTCAGCAACTCCCAGTCATCAGCTTCCAAGGGAAAAAAATTAAACTATTCCCGCTTTCTTGCTCCAGTGTTGCTGGACTCACCCCCCCCCCCCCCCCAAGGCTATCATCACCCTTCTCTCTGTGAAAAAAATACCTTTAAAAAAATAACAAAAATAAATTAAATATAAAAATTATTGAAGAAAAATTCACAAAAAAAAATAAAATATTGAAATAAAAAATATATAATTAATATTGTAGGATCTGGGCATCTTGGGGTCAGCTTGGGAAAGGTTCAGGGCTCGTGGCTTGTGGTTTGCCCATAGGCATGCTGGAGTCTGGCTTGGTACTGGTGGAGTCAAGTCAAGCACCATAGGTTAGTGGCTTGACTACAGGGAAGGGGTGTCTGAGTCCATCTTGGACTCTGGTTTGGGTTCAAGTCAGCCACAATGGGACATGTGGCTCGACCACCAGGAGGGGTATCTGAGTCTATCTCAGACTAGCTTGGTGAGGCCAGGTCATCGACCACAGGTCAGATGGCTTGACCACAAGGAAGGGGCGTCTGAGTCCATCTTGGACTCTGACTTGTTGCTGTCAAGGCGGGAAGGTGGCCTCAGGCTCCATCTACACACCTCAAAAACATTAGAGGTTTGCAGATTAGATGGGGAAAGGTTAGGTTAGGTGAGGTTCTGGGTGATTTTGGCATACAGTGGTCACGAGGTGTCCTAACAAAGCCAAGGATTCTGTCAGTGTCTTGGAACTTTGTCCCTAGTTAATTTGCGTCTTTGCGACGTGAAGAGAGGCTTTGTCTTTATATCGACTATAGGGAAATCGTCATCTTGCAAGGAAGGCTTGGCTTTAACATGGTGGAGGAATCCTGGAGCAGTCTCTGAAAATGCAGATCGTAGTACCCATGAATCCAAGGTCTTCTCGGGTATTTTCAGTTTCTCTTCCCTAATCTACCCAGCATCTCCACCAAATGTAATGTAGAAAATTAGGAAAGACATATTTAAGGGTGACACTGTAGTGTTCAAGTTTCTTGGGCAAAGTCTTTATTAACTCAACATATGAAAATTTTCTGATAAAAGGCCTGAGGCTAGCTCAACTGTCACCTTTACAACCTTCCCACACTTTGAGACTTCTATTGTAAGGCTAGCACTTATATAAAAAAGAAACATCAAGATATACATGTATAAATTTATATATTTATATAATAAATCCTTTAATATAAAGAAATTGCCTACTCAAAATTTCTAACCATATTTAAAATTTCTACATATAAATACATATATGGTAATTTAACCCAACAACCCCATATTGTATATAACTTATAACAAGATTTTCATGTTGTATAATAGAAACACATCTGTAAATGATTATACGCATTATTGACATGTGTCATTATATCATCATATGTATTGTACTTTTACAAACTGAGGATAAATAAATAAAACTCTTTAATAGATTAAGAGTTGAGCTAAAGTGATAGAAGTCAAAAACGTCTAAATTCGAGATAGATGGAAGTCACAAAACAACATCTAAAGATAGATTGGAAACTGTCAGGACGGCGCCAGTTTAGAATTTCACCAGACGATCCACGCCCCTGTCGCATCTGCTGTAATGCAATACTTCTTTTCTCGGAAAAGATATATAAAAGGCCCCCGTCTTAGCCAAAAATACAGTCACTTGACAGTCACTTCAACATCAGCGCGAGCCCTTGTCGGTTGTCACCAAGGTCCATCTCATCTACCATGTAGACCAGTAAGAACTCTTCTATCTCCATCTTTCGCTCCTAGCTCAACTTTTATCTGTTCACGGTACTTTCTTAGTGCAACTGTGTCTTCGTTTTTTGTGTGGACATTCCCAAGCTTTCCACTCTGCCTCGACCACGACTGCCTGTACTCTGTGAGAACTGTTAAAGGTCTTACAGGGTGCAGAGAGGTACTGGAAAACTCCCCATCCGGACTGTTCCTCTCGGTCAACACAGTATAGCGAGAGTTGACAGGGACTCACACCATAGTTTAAGTCGACTGTAACCTCACCACAAAGTTAGTCGACAGGATTCTACAAGAGGCTACAGGACTTCATCACATTATAGTCGACAGGATGACCAAAACGAAGAATGACACAACGAAGAAGGTAAGAAGCCTGTTCAGATAGAAGCGAGAAAGAGCGAAGATGGAGGAACAAACCGGCCATTCCAACGAAACGACCAAGCAATCTCTCCCCAACAAGAGATATTTACGGAAGACACGCCGTCCCAAGGGACCTCCGCAGACCCGCTAACAGATCGCCAGCGCCAGGAGCAAGCAGTCTGACCACCCCAACGACACAGTCGAAATTCCCGCAAGTCATGGAAATCGAGGAGCAGAATGACGCAAACCCGGTGAGAAGTTCTCCACCTTTGACTTGACATCGTCGAGGCAATGCTCAAAGCGACAAGCCGCAAACGACTTTATAGAAGCTACAAGCTTCTACAAGCCCTACATGGAGCGTCTTCCACGTCAGCAGGAAAACAACCAGAGACCAAGTTTCCTGACTGAACAATCATCACAAAACTGTAAGCTTTAAAATCTTACATAACTTTATCCTCAAATTCACAACTTGATTCCCTATATAAATTTTGTATTTATATTTTCACTTTAAGCATTTTAAAATCAATTTTTACCTTTTTTATATAATTTTTTATTCAAATTTTAAAACTTTCACACTCAAATTTTTATCAAATTTACTTTAATTTTTAATCAGATTATAAATTCCAAAATTATTACTCTCAATTTTACTTTTAAAAAAAATTTCGCCCATCACGCATTTTTACCAATTTACAAATCTTACATGTCTTTCTTAAATTCACCTAAAATGGCATATATTATCCAAATCTACAAAAAAAAAATAATTATTTTTATATTAAAAAAAAAAATCTCATATCATAATTCAAAACTTACTTTTGTTTTTACAAAATTTTTAATTCATCATAATTCTAAACCTTTTTTTTTTGTTCTTCATAATATCTTATTTTCATACCAAAATAGCAATATCTTAATCAAATGCTCAAATGTTAATCAAATGTTAAAATCATTGTCATAATTACCATTTTATGTAAGCGCATCTATTCAAAATATTCTTGTCACTATCACGACATTGCCCTTTTAAAAGAATCATTATGACTACCATAATCAACGATTTAAAAAATATATTCAAATCTTAAATATAAATTAACATAGGTGAAAGGCATTTCTTTTAATTGCAAAAATCGAAAGATACAAACTCTTCAAAATCACTACTAGAAAAATAACTGTCCTTCCCCAAAACAACGTTTTATTCTAACATATACTCCCTCGTCTCTTCATTTTAAAGGCATAATTAATCAACCATACATCTCTCTCCACAAAATCTACAACACCCTCACATCACTTTCTCCAATTTGCAACAAACAGAAAATTATTATATGGGCGCCAAGGAGTTGTTTCAGGGTGAAATTAGAGATGTCCAACTCCTAAAACATATCTAAATTTTTTATTGGTACTGACAATACTATACAAGTTACATATTAAAAAATAAAAATACAACCTTTCGCAATGAGTTTCTTTTATTATAATAATCATAATAAAAGAAACTCATTGCGAAAAAGGTTGTATTTTTATTTTTTAATATTTGTAGCGCAATTTTTCGTTTACTTCAACAAGTTACATAAAATGTACACAGTGCAGCAAAGTTTTTTAAAAAAAGGGTTAATATGACTGAATGTGTATTTCAAAACTATAGTAGTAGGATAGAGTAAATAAACATATATAAATTATGAAAAGGGCATCTCCTTATCATGCAACTGAACGTTGCTGATGGCTTGCGCCATCTTTCGGAATAAATATTAACTATTCTTGTTTTAGAAAAAAAAAAATATGATTGAGTGGGTTTATATATATATATATATATATTAGTAGGATAGAGTAGATAAACATATATAAATAGGTAAATGTTGGGATAAATTGGGGTCCTATACATTAATGAGATTATATGCATTGAGAGTCTGAGGTATAAACACATACCTTGTTATATGTACATATCGATAAATTTGCTTTCTCTAATTTTCACTGGGAGTGATTTCCAAGAATATGTCCTCTTTCTTAACCTTGATGGGAATACAAAACAAAAATATGTTTTTTACATGTCGAATGGCCTCTTAGACCAGACTACTTTATATTTATTCTATCTAGGGTGACTACCATAGTCCACTCAATATCTAGTTGGTCGTTGCTGTCAACCTCCATATATTCAAAACTAAAAAAAAAAAAAACTCCACCTATCTGTAGAATGTGTACAGTCAATTTACCTTAATAAAACTTCACATATCTCATACTTGTTACCAGCTTCCAAATAAAATTTAACACTAATAATAAAGGAAAACTACTTCTCTTTATCCTTAAGAGGTATTCATTTCATTCTAATTTCACTAACTAGTATCAAAATTTAAAATCATCTATAGACGGAACTACCTCGTCTAGACATATTCACCTTTACTTAGATCATAATTGCATTACGAACTCTCATTAGAAATCTACTTTGGGCTACAATTTGTACACAAGGAATTATAGGGTTCGTTTATTACCCAACACATGTCTCAAATCGTTCCACTTAGGATTGGTTATAAGCACAGTAATTTTCTTTTGTATCTAAATATGCCAAGTTTCCCAACTTCCCGTCTGGATCATCCTCATCCCAGCCACGCATAAAGCGTCGAAAACTACGATGTCAAACAGTTAACCAAGGTCTCGTCGTTATGCCCCAGGCTTTACGACATGGCAACTAAATCCCCCGTCTAGCACAAAGTTCACTTGGTACCTCTTCGTTCCCTCTTGCGAGGAGAATATTTGCGGGCTTTCTGGCCCGATCATGACCTCCCGCAATCTCCTAGTCTGAGGATCGAGATATGATCATTTATCTACGACCCTTAGAACTCTAGTTGATTACAATGAAAAAATAAAGTAATTACTTAAACAAATTAAAATTATACTTATACTCTTTGAAAAGAGACCTAACAAAAGGAGCGGATATATTCCTATCTGGATAGATTTGTAGATGTCCTGAGGGGCTTTCGATCTTAGCAAAGTTGAAATCAATAACAACAACAACAACAACAAAAGCCTTTATTTAGGGCATTCCGCCCCATACAGGATTCGCCGTATTTACACGTCAACAAGAGGAGAGGGAAGAGGAAACATTTACAACAAAATAAGGTTTGTCTCACATTCAGTTACCTATTTACAGATAGTTCATCCTCCAGTATCCTTTGCCCTGCATTATTTCTCATGCGCCCAGCTTCAGTGCAGAACTTAAAGTATCTAACAGTCAGTAATTCATCATTCAGAGCTGAAGAAAGAAGTTGACATATGCGATGGTATCTAAATTGACCAGAGTTAGGTCTTGGGAAAATTTCAGTACGTTTTTCTGTTAAGAGAGGGCATTGGAAGAAATAGTGAACCAAATTATCATCCATGAGATCCTTACAAAGTAAACATTTCCGGCCATTTTCTTTCCAGAAGTCTTTTCTTTCTTCCCTGAAAAATTGCCATAAAACTCTATGTTGTGCAACTAGTCTTTTGTTGGGAAGCGAGATATTTAATCGTAGGTACTCCTCTGTCATGAATGATTCACTCAAAAAATTGTAGTGAGCAAAGTGGATTGAATCAGTGATTTTCATCTGATCGTTTTGAATTAGTTGGTCTGTGGTGGTTCTAATTATGCCTGGCAATTCTTTCTGTATGGCTAAGTAGTCTTCGCAGCCCTTAAGAAAGGAATATCCCTTAGAGTCTAGAATTTTTATTAAATTTTGAGTAAAACTGTTTTCTATTTCCTTTTTCGCGGTAACTTTCCAGAGATAGTTTAAGCAAGCATGTGGTAATCTGCTCGTCTCCATTTTTAAAATCCTGACCCAAAACTTTAATGTGAGTTTTACAGCATTAAGTTCAGTTGATATTCTTCCACATTCTCTTCTGAGGACATATCCTGGTGTGAAGTTTGGTAAGTCTAAGAGACGACGAAGAAATGCATCTTGGGTATTATTGACTGTCTTCAGCTGGTTAATTGCCCACATTGGTGCCGCATATAGTAACGTAGGAAGAAAAATAGTGCCAAGAAGTTTCATCACCGAGGTAAAGGACTTTATTCGCGCCTTTGTAAGGATTCTCCAAAGTGCATTAATTGCATTCAGTGCTTTGTTTCTAAAGTATTGGGGAGCATATTGGGTCGAGATTTTTGTAGTCAGAGGGTAACCCAGATATGTATACTTAGCTACTATTGTCAGGGGTTGCTGACCCCAAAACCATGTCTCGGAACGAGCTGTTCTTCCACCGTTTCTAAACACCATTATTTTAGATTTATTTTGGTTTAACGTTAGGCAGCTCTCTTCTAAGTACTTTTTAAGTAAGTTAATCTTCAATTGCAAATTTATTTTCGATTCTCCTAAGATCATTATGTCGTCTGCATACAGTAAAAGGTGTATAGTTCCATAATTCTCAAGATTTATGCCTGGCAATTCTGATTCGTCGAACAGGGGTACCAGATCGTTTAGGAAGAGAATGAATAAATAAGGTGACAACGGCTCCCCCTGCAATACTCCCGCTTGTATTTTGATAGCCTCCGTGAAGGAACCCCGCCATCTGACTGTTGCCGTCATTTGGGTATAATAGTTCTTAATTAGTTTAATAAATCGACAGCTCAGTCCATTTAATGCTAATTTTTTCCAAAGTAGATGGTGCGGCACAGTATCAAAGGCCTTCCTTAGGTCAATGAAGAAGGCATATAACTTTCCCCTTCTACGGCTAAGGGTTATTTGAATTAATGATACGAGCGTGAAAATGTGGTCCTGACAAGAGTAGCCTTTTCTAAAACCAGCCTGATTTTCTGCCAAAATTGACTTTCTCTCCATCCAATCATTCAATCTTGTCTTCAAGATAGATGTAAATAATTTCGATAGGTTAGAAATCAGGGATATTCCTCTGTAATTTGACGGGTTGTCCGGATCTCCATTTTTAAATATTGGGTGGATTATCGTTTTTGTCCATTGTTGTGGAACTTGGGATGTCCTTAGATTTTATTAAATAAGTTCCTGAGATAAATTGTATGTTCTTCTAATAAATATTTAATCGCTTCGTTAGGAATTTCATCAAGTCCTGTAGCCTTATTTTTACCCAATTTGGAAATTTCCTTGGTGACCTCAGTTAGAGATATTTCACAATCTAATTCGGGGTCAATGTCCAATATCTCAAGTGGTAACTGTACCACTTTTGTTAAATTTGAACCAAGTAACTCCCGATAGAAGACCTGCCAGTCTGCAATAGAAATTTCACCTTGTAGGTTATTCCTATATTTGAGTGAATTAATAGTCTTCCAAAATTGGGAAGGTTCTTTACATTACTGAGGATAACTTGAATTTTGTCAGTATATTCCCTTTTTTTGAGCTTTAGGATAGCTGAGTATTTCTTCTTACTCGACAAGTATGCAATTTTATCGGCCGAGATATTATGTTTTACGTATAATTTAAGATTTTGTTTAATTTCCTTTTTAGCCAAATAACAGTCTTTGTCGAACCATGGCTTAGATTTTATATTTTTTTGTTTTTGCCTCCATCCGCGTCCCCGAGCGTAACATTGCTGTTTGAATTAAACCAGTAAAATCCTCAGCCTGAGTATCAATTGTGGAGTCAGCTGGATGTTCGGGAGTTAGTTCTTTTAAAGTTTCTATATATGTTGAGATTTTATCTACTGACCAGGAAAATTTAATCTTGGCACTAGACTCCATGTAACAATTTTCAGTTTTATTATTTGGGCCGATAAACTTTAAGATTATTGGTAAGTGATCCGAATATGGCATACAACCAATTTCAAAATCTGCTATGTGTTCAAGCACCGCAGGTGAGACAATCGCCAGATCTATCACAGAAGAGCCTCTTCCGGAGATGAATGTAAATTTACCTCTTTTATCATTAATGGATCTACCATTAATTATAGTTAAGTAATTTTTATCAAGAAAGTCAATAAATATTTCCGCCTTGGCAGATTTTGTTAGATCACAGGAATTTCGGGTAGTTGAAATAAGGTTTGAAGTATCTATCAAATTATGGTAACCCCCCAGATTGCCAATACGGACATTCAGGTCGCCTAACAGTATTATTTCAAACCCGTTATATATCTTATTTTCCATCAGATGAAATAGTCGTCCAAGGTTTGTAGCATGCGTATCGTTTGGGGGTAGATATACGAATATTACACAGATCGCTGGTGAGTCATTGTCTAAGCTTGGATTGAGTGTGACTGCAATCCAAGAGGTTTCGATTTCAACATTGTCAATTTGGGACTGTATTTTTTTTTTATTTATGCCAAGAATTATACCTCCGGAGCTTCTCCCTTTATCTGTTGACTTTACAGCAGGTGATTGATACATTCCGAAGTTCGCCAGGTTCAAGTCGATATTGAAGTGGCACCAAGTTTCTGTAAGCGCGAACATCTCAAATTGTTTCAAATATTCGAACAGTGGAAAGAGAGAATTTATCCTAAAAAAGCCGTTTATATTCCAATACATGAATCGTTCGTTTTTAGCTATGTCAACCATTGGTTTTATTTTTTCGATCTTAATTTTATTATGTTTCAGATTTGTGCCCTTAAGTTGACTTTCTTTAATAGTATGAGTCTTGCTATAGCAAAGTTGAAATCAAAATAAACAAAAGACCCTATTAGATTCCCTAACACTATTCTATTGTATTTTGGACTCACAATATAAGAGTTTTAACCTTTTTCCACATTTATTATACCAATCCTTTCATACACCCTCCCCCCTATCATTCGCGATATGCATGCAAACTAAAGTTAAAAGCTGCTACACAGGCCAAAGTACTATAATTATCATTATATCAATAGACCCTAACAATAATAATATCTTTCAGGACAAAAATGTGAAATCAAATAAAAATAACAAATTAAAACAAATTGGGAACTAAAGCCCTAGGTTACTCAAAATTAAATGCCTCTCTACAAACTCTCTATATATACTTAAAATAAATAATAAAATGATTGTAAACAATCAAATAAACTGGAAGCTTAAAAGCTGCTACACAGGCCAAAGTACTATAATTATCATTATATCAATAGACCCTAACAATAATAATATCTTTCAGGACAAAAATGTGAAATCAAATAAAAATAACAAATTAAAACAAATTGGGAACTAAAGCCCTAGGTTACTCAAAATTAAATGCCTCTCTACAAACTCTATATATATACTTAAAATAAATAATAAAATGATTGTAAACAATCAAATAAACTGGAAACTATCCTATTATTAAAAATGTGCATCTAATTGTCCAAAATTGCCTTTTGCCTTGACACTAGGTGACTAAGCAGAGACAATTTATCATAGACTAGCACATAAAATTTTGGGACGAACTAAACTTCAAGCGTTTTACTTCATTGCCAAGGGGCCACCCCCTTTATATCTCGCCATGCTTATCTCCCGTTTAAGGTTATTGGCGTTCTTCCTCATTCTTCTGTGTCTCACCCTGCTCATTCAGTTAAACTCCCCGATATTGGAATAAAGGGCCTTCAGATACCCAACCTAATGCCTTGGAATTAAAAGCAGAGTCCTATATGGTTCTCCTATTCATCCTTTCTTAGATATAATTGCATTACAAACTCTCATTAGAAATCCCCTTTTGGTTACGATTTGTGGTCAAGGAATTATAGGGCTTGTTTATTGCCCAACACATGTTTCATATCGTTCCATTTAGGATTGGTTATAAGCACAGCAATTATCTTGAGTATCTAAGTCTCCTAAGTCTTCACCTATATTCGGAATGAACCAGAGTTTAGATACAAATTACACAAAAAAAAATACTGTTGAACTCACTTCAATCTTAAATCATATCTTGACACTAAAACAAAAATATAACCTAAAAAACACTTGAAAACTCTCCGAAAAAAAAAGTTCTGAATTCCCAAAAAAAAAACCTGCGGCGGACTAGGAGACTATAAATTTGTTATTTAATATAACCAAATACTTAATAATTCAGATGGACTGGTACATGTTTCACTGCATACACAGCATTTACACAAGTTAGTGCATGCAATCACTACAGAGTCGACCCCTCGTAGGATTTCTTACCCTTGTCGATCTGCGTAATCCATGCTCTTCGTCACCCATACTCGTTGTCTTTCAACCTCCCTCATTTGGTGGATTGACTGTGGTTGTCTCCCTGTGTGGTCCCGTCACTTCTATGCTCGTATGTGGGAGGTAAACTGGTCCCATTGGTTTGATCCAGTGGTCTTCAATGTCACCGGAATGGTCATTTTTGGTATCACTATCCTCGTTATGATCCCCTAGAGGGTAGATTTTAGACGGCGGATGGTATTGTTTTAATCGGTCTATATGATACTTATCCAAATTTCCCGTCTCTATTTCCTTCAAGAGATACACAGTGTCGCCAGTCCTTTTTAATACCTCATATGGTCCTCTGTGCCTTGGCTCGAATTTGTGACGTCCCTTCATCTCATGCCTTCTCTCTACCAGAACTAAGTCCCCATCATTAAGAGTTCTAATTTTGCAGTTTCGAACTTTTTTCTGGCCTCCTCCTGTTCTCTCAAGTAAGTTTGCCTTACCGCCTCTCTAATCTTGGCTACCTCATCCGTTAATTCTCGCTCATAGAATGCTGCCATTTCGTTAATTGAATCTTCGCTCAGCTGATGTCCGAAGATTAGTTTTGCTGGCGTAAAACCTGTGCTAGAATGTTCAGCGGTCCTGATAGCAAAAGCGATCATGGGCAAGATGTTATCCCAATTAGAGCCAGCTGCACATCTACGCAAAGACTCAATTATTGTCCTATTCAGTCTCTCTACGGCACCATTACTCTGAGGTCGCCACGCCGTGGTATTCACAGCGTCCACTCCCATGGCTTTGCAAACTGCTTTAAAGACACTACTCATGAATGCCGTGCCTCGATCTGAGAGTATTGTTTTTGGCACTCCAAATACTGTAATCACCCTGTCCAAGAGAGCCTTCACTACAGTCCTGGCACACTGATCTCTGGTAGGAATCAAGATGGAGAATTTGGTAAATAGGTCGGCTATTGCTAGGATGCTAGAATGACCATTTGGGGTCTTTCCCTAACATTTGGTAACGCCTTGTTTCGAGAGCTGGCAACCCTTGCACCTGCGTAAATCATTTCGGACATAAGTCCTCATACCTGACCAATAATACTCTCCCTTCAGCCTTCCTAGCACCTTCCTGACTCCGAAATGACCTCCTGTTGGAATGTTATGGTTGTATTTCATTAATTCCTCTCTTAATTTCTCGGGGACCATCTTCACCCAGATATATTTATTGTCCTTGGAAACAAGGTAGCCCTTGTCTATCTTAAATTCCCTGTCCTTATATTTAATAGTTTTTGTACACTGTTTGTCCTTGAATATTTCTATTAATGGAGCCCATCTCCTTTCCTCCTGTAGGGCATTCCACACCCGATCACTATCTAATAAGGGTGGCCTGTGATCCTTAACCACTGTGGCTACTACTTTCTCATCTAATGATGCCTCAGAAGCATCCTCACACGGGAACCTACTAAGGAAGTCGGCCACCGTATTTTCCTTCCCCGGGACATAAATAAATGCAACGTTGAAATCTTGGATGATCTCTGCCCACCTAGACAATCGAGCGTTCTTGTAATCAGACCCCTTATTATAAGTGATCGGTTTATGGTCTGTATGCACTTCTACTCTACTGATCGCCAGGAGGTGTTTAAAGTGTTGTAGGGATAACACCACAGCATAAGCCTCTTTTTCTATTGTAGAATAGCGGATCTCGGGACCTGTCAATCGTTTGCTATAATAAGCAATTGGCCTCACTGCCCTATTAAATCCTGTTGGAGGCAAGCGCCTATCGCTCTCCCACTGGCGTCAGTGTTCAGGATGAAAGGTCTCCCTATGGTCAGATGAATCAATAGTGGCTCACTGGTCAATACCTTCTTCACCGTCTCAAAGGCTCTCTGCTCTACTATACCCCAGGTAAATCTCCGTCCCTTCCTTAACAAGTTGCTCAGTGGAGCCAAGACTCCACCTGCGTTGGGTATAAAGCGTCGGTAGTAGTTAACAGTACCCAATAGACTTCTGACTGCCTTGATGTTATGAGGCCATTTCAAATCCCTGAGCGGCGACATTATCCCACATGGGTTTGATCCCATTCTGGTCAATTACACGACCTAGATATTCTACCGAGTCCCTGAAGAAATAGCTCTTCTTAGACTTGGCCTTCAAACCGAACTTACTCAGACGTTCGAGTACAGCGGCGAGGTCCGCCACATGCTACTCGTGAGAGTCGCTGTAAACGATGACGTCATCGATGTACAAACGAACGCATTTGAACAACAAGTCTCCCAGGACCAAGTTCATGGCCCACTGGAAGATTTGTGCTAGGTTTTTATCTCCTTGCGGCAAACGCGTGAAGCGGTATCTTCCCCACGGCAAAGAGAAGGTAAAATAATCCCTGTCGCTCTCTGGGATGTGAATCTGGAAGAATCCAGAAGTCAGATCTAATGTACTGAAGACCTTTGCACCCGCGAAGGCGCGCAGATTGTCCTCAACACGGGGTATCGGGAACGGGAAGAATTCTGTTGCCTCATTAATCAGGCGTAGGTCCATGGTGATACGAACACTACCATCTGTTTTAGCAACAGGGGAGAATTTCACAGAGAGGTACTCCCCTCTATTATCCCTACTTCTTCCAGTTCGTCTACTAAGGTCTTTTACCTTTGAGACTAATTTATTCGGAATTGGGTATTGTCGTCTATAGACTGGTTTCCCAGCAAGCATCTTTAGCTTGGGGCTGTGATGGTGGAGCCATCCCCCATATCCTTTATGTCATTGCAGAAGCAATGGCTGAAAGCCCTGAGGACATCATTGCCTGTGCGAATTTTGTTTAGGGGTATACTGGTGTGGTTGAGCAGGCATTTCCATGACCTGTAAAGAGGAAAGAGAGGCCGACTTGGTCGGCTCTTCCTTCTGCTCGTAGTCGGACTTAATACTTCCATCATAGCTGAGATGCAGTTTTAGAGCTCGGAAACCTGGTAATCCGAGTATGCCATTAAAATCCTACTTCTCCCATGTGGCAATATTCGAAGTTCGTCCTCACCTCCCTTATAGGTTTACCATTGACTGTTGCTCCTATCTCTAACACCTCACTCCCTAGTGACCTTAAGGACTTGCCGCTTATGCCTTTAAGGCAAGTTGGCCTATTTAATCCCTCAGCGCATATTTCCATTGAATCAATATTTACAATATTGGCCTCTGAGCCAGAGTCTATAATACATTTTAGGGACTTTCCGCTCAGAGACCTCCCCTTATATTGAGTATATACATATTTATGGCAGGTAAACTGGCTGCAAACCCTCCTCCCGCCTTGAGGCAAGCCGGACCTAGTTTTTTGGATTGCTGGTGCAGTTCCTGGCTATGTGTCCGTGCTCATTGCAGTTGTAGCACCTGAAGGGAGGTCTGGTAGCCTCGGTCCTAGCAGTGGCGTTGTCCTTGACTCCTTTGTCTCGTGCATCTTGACTATTGTTCTCCTTCTGGTTCTTGGAGGGCCGTTGTTGCGGCCTTTCTCTGTTGTTATTCTGTTGGGGTCTTCTTAGCTCATTCCTGGCAGGGGTACCTCGATTGTAGTTCCTCCTGTAATTCGGCGTGTTGGGCCATCTCTCGTAGTTGTTTTCCACTGCATTATTTTCTCTTCTTCGCTTCAGAGCCAAATTTTCTGTCTCGAGGGCCCTCAGCTTTTCTTCCATCCTGGCCATCTGGGCCGTCAATTCACCTAGCCTCTGGCCGTTTTTATCTTGACTGGCTTGCAGGCCCTCTCTATATTCTATGTCTCGCTCCTCCAACCACTGTAACTTATTTACTAAGTTCTTCCAGGGCTCATCCTGGTACAAGTAAGCTTTGACCCAAAGGCTGGGGCAGAGTCCGGTGACGAAGACGTCGGCGACCTCGGAGATATCTATCCTCAGGCCTCCTGACTCCGCTCCTGCGGCGAGGCCTCGCACTCGGTCAGCATACTCCCTGACCTTTTCCCCTACCCTCTGTCTGCAAGAGAAGAATTGGCTTCTCATTTCTCTTGTAGAAGTCTTCCTTTTAAATCTTCTCTCCAGACTCTCCTTGAGCTCCTGATAGCCCATCTTTATTTGCTGGGACTGCAGGGCGAACTCTCTGGCTGAGCCCCTGAGGTGGTTGTCCAGGAGTATACGTTTCCGGGCGTCGTCTAGGGGCCTCAGGTTGATCTTTTTTGTTTAAAGATAATATAACAGTGATATATTATTACTTTACTCTGTTTTGATTCGAAACGAATCGAACATTTTTATCATCATCTTTTAGAGAACAAAATGTTTGCGATATAATGTGCACGTGTGCAAGAATTGTAAAAAGAAAAAATTATTATAGTAGCATAAAAATGGTGTATCTTTCATTTATCTTTAAATATATCTAAATATATTAAAAAACGAAATAAAAAAATAAAAGATAAAAAGATCAGGTGTTGAAATCAATATTAAAGATGGCATATCCTGACCAGGAGCACATGTGCTTTATTTTTTGGTCGCAATGGTTCAGCCTACTCCACGCTGACGAGCGCCAAAAGCGCGAAACGCGTTCGTGGATGGCTTTTCTTGATTTATCAAGAAATTGGGTTGGCCAAATATCAGGGAACAGGCTAAATCAATGTTCAGTTGATTTCTGTTCCACCAGATGGCGCTCTGCCTTCTGTAAAGCACATGTGCTCCTGGTCAGGATATGCCATCTTTAATATCTAAATATATATAAAGTGCAATTTCTTATAAAAATAACTTTCACTATTAATATTCAACCTATAATAGAAATATATCAAATGGCGACGAAGAATTAATGTAAGTATGGCCACCACTAATTCAAATTATCTAAGGTTTCGTGAAGGTGAAGATATAAATTGTTATTTGGAACAATTAGAAGAATATTTTAAATTGAACAAAACATTAGAAGCAGACAAAGTATCTGTGTTATTAACGTCTATTGATGTTGATGTTTAAAAAACCTTGCGAGATTTGTTGGTACCCAGTAGGCCAAGTGATCTTAAATATAAAGATTTAGTAGAAGTTTTAACCAACCATTTATATCTAATAAAAAATAAGCACTATGAAAGATATTTATTTCACAAGATTGTACAAAAAGAAAATGAGTCTGTGGGAAAATTTGTTTCGAGGCTTAAATCTCAGGCAGACAAGTGCAAATTTACTGACTTAAATGAAAATTTGTGTGACCAATTTGTAAGTGGTTGCTACGATGAAGCTACGCTTAAAAGGCTGCTAAGTGAACCTTTTTTAACGTTTGATAGTGCAATAAATATTGCAAATTCTGCAGAGGCAGCGAAGTCACAAGTAAATTTGATGAAAAATCCTGGCCATGATATTGATAAGTTGAAATCCAGATCTAATAATTTTAAATTCCCATGTAAATACAATAATCCTTGCAAAATTTGTGGAAAGTCTAACCACGATACGAAGTTATGCAAATTTAAAAATGTCCAATGTTATATTTGCAATAAGGAAGGGCACATTGCTTCAGTATGTTGGAATAAAAAATCGGCCCAAAATTCTGGAATGGATAAACCCAATCTGAATAAATTGAATACTATTCAGTGCAACACATTAGAAACCGCACCAAAAATATTGGTAAACGTAAAATTGAAGATGCATACACTATAATGGAGGTTGACACTGGTGCAGACGTGTCTGTAGTTTCAAAGAATATTTTTCTTACAAATCTCAAAAATGTCACTTTATAGAGAAATACAGTGGACATTTGAAAAGTTTTTCGAGAATTTTGATTCCAGTTTTTTGGAAAATGCTTGGTAAATGTTAGTTACAAAAACTATCAGGAAAAACTACCTCTAATTGTGACAGACCAGTTTAATAACCAAACGCCGTTACTGGGTAGAAATTGGATAAGAATTTTAAAAGCTGATTGGCCCAATTGCGTTTTTGATATCTGTAATAATATAAATGTAATTTCAAATTTAGAACTGTTTTTAGAAGCTTATAAAAAGGTATTTGAAAATAAAGATTTACCAATTCAGGGCATTAAAGGTTCAATATCATTGAGGCCAAATGCAAAGCCCAATTTTTTTAAATTTAGACCAGTACCCTTTTCCATTAAAGAGAAGATGGACAAAGAACAAGACAGACTTGAACAAAGTCAAATAATTGAAAAGGTTAATGCGAGTGATTGGTCTACGCCTTTAGTAACGGTAATAAAGTCAAATGGATAACTACGTTTGTGTGGTGATTTTAAAAATACTTTGAATAATTGCGTTGAAGATGAGAAATATCCATTACCTACTATAGAAACTATGTTGAGAAATCTAGGAAGAAACAAGATTTTTACCAAATTGGATCTCTCCTCCGCATATCATCAAATTGAAATGGATGAAGCATCCAAAAATCTGCTAGTGGTATCTACCCATAGAGGACTTTACCGATATAATAGATTGCCTTTTGGCATCAGTCCAGCTTCAGCCATTTTCCAGAGGTGTATGGACAGCCTTTTTCATGATGTTCCCAACACGGAGATATACTTAGATAATATTTTCATTGGTTCTAAAGATGAACAAGAACATTACAGAATTTTAAAAATGATCTTCGATAAATTGAAAGAGCTAAATTTCACCCTTAATAAAGAAAAATGCTTATTTAAAAAAAAGACATTTGTTTTCTAGGTCATATTATAAATGAAGATGGTTTTAGACCAGATTCAAAGAAATTGGAAGCATTGGAAAGGTGTAAAAAGCCTTTTGACAAAACATCATTGAAGAGTTTTCTAGGGATGTTGAGCTTCTATTCAAAATACATACCTAATATGTCAACTTTGGCTGGTCCTCTTTATCAATTCCTAAAGAAGGACAATTGTTGGAAATTGTCTAGCCAATGCGAAAAGGCATTTCTGAATTTGAAGTTAACTCTATTAAATTCCCAGGCGCTTATTCACTAATCAATGAAGCTTCCATTAACTTTAACCTGCGATGCATCTGCCTATGGCATAAGTGGGGTCTTGTGTCATATTGTGGAAGGGGAAGAGAAGCCAATAACCTTTGTTTCCAGAACATTGTCAAGTGCAGAAGCTAAATACTCTCAGACTGAGAAAGAAGCACTTGCTTTTGTGTTTGCAACTTCCAAACTGAGACAATACTTTTTGGGAGAAAATTTGTGTTAAAGAGTGATCATAAAGCTTTAACGACTGTTTTTGGAAACAAAAGACTTCTTCCGCCATTAACTGCTAATCGCTTGTATAGGTGGGCTTTAGAGTTGTCAAATTTAGATTTCGATATTAGATATACAAATAAAGATACCATGCTCTGTGCGGATGCATTTTCAAGACTTCCACTTGAGGAAATTAATTCAAGGGAAGACAACATTGATGTGGTGACACATGATATATCACTTTTAAATGTAACTCCATTGGACCACCTCATTATTGAAGAAGAAACCAATAAAGATTCGGTTTTAAATAAGCTCAAGGAATATCTATTAGAAGACCCTCAGTTAGCAAAAAAGGATGGAACAATGAAACCTTTCCTTTCAAAATTGGAAAAATTTTCTATACTGCAGGGATGCATTTTTGTTGATTCTAGGGCAGTGATTCCAAGAACCTGTCAAGATCAAATGTTGAAGTTACTTCATCAAGGTCATATAGGAATCAATCGCATGAAATCTCTAGCCAGATCTTCGGTTTGGTGGCCAAAAATGGATAGTTAAATTGAAGAGTTTGTGAAGGAATGTTCTCCCTGTATGCATCATCAGACAGCTCCTCCTGCTGAGAACACACCCCTTGGCCCAGGACTAATCAACCGTGGCAGCGAGTTCATGTTGACCATTTCTATTTCAGAGGTGATTGTTATTTATTGGTAGTAGATGCAAATTCAAATTGGATTGAAGTATTTCCAGTTAGAGGTACTACTTCTCAAGAAAATATTAAGCTTCTACGGGAGTGTTTCGCCATGTATGGATTACCGCAATGCTTAGTGTCTGACAATGCCCCCCCCCCCTTCAATTCGCTTGAATTTAAGGAGTTCTTACGGAAAAATAATGTATACCGCTTAACCTCGCCAGCATATAATCCCTCGTCCAACGGAATTGCTGAAGTTTCAGTAAGAATAATAAAAAAAATCTCTGGAAAAGTCGTTAAAGGAATCTCCAAACTCAAAAATGGACTGTATTTTACAAAATGTTATGTTTAATTATAGAAATACCCCTACCTCTTTAGATAAGCCTCCTGTAGAACGTCTCCTAAGTTATGTGCCTAGGACATTTATAAATTGCTTGAACTCTGAATTTATCCAGAGGACTTTTGGGAGGAATGAGTGTGGAAGGCGACATTTTCAAGTTGGAGATAAAGTGCTGTTTACAAGAGTAATACAAAATAGGTGCAAATGATTCAAGGCCCAGGTGATACGACGACTAGGTTACAATGTTTATCTAGTAAAGAACCTATAAGGCACATTTAAGGTGCATGTCAATCAGATGAGGACAGGTTCAGATTCCAAATATGCTGAAGATTCTGATTGGACCTTGAACAACGCTGGAGCAGGACCTCACCGACTGGAACAAGACCCTCAAGTTTCCACGTCGTCACCTCCGCCTAGGAGATCTATCCGACCTCGACTGGAACAAGACCCTCAATATTCCACGTCACCTCCGCCTAGGAGATCTACCCGACCTCGATGCCCTCCTTGCCGGGTTTCTCCAACTATGTACAATATAAGGAAGGAGGTATGATCTGTTTTGTTTAAAGATAATATATCAGTGATATATTATTACTTTACTCTGTTTTGATTCGAAACGAATCGAACATTTTTAGTGTCATCTTGTAGAGAACAAAATGTTTGCGATATAATGTGCACGTGTGCAAGAATTGTAAAAAGAAAAAATAATTATAGTAGCATAAAAATGGTGTATCTTTCATTTATCTTTAAAGATATCTAAATATATATAAAGTGCAATTTCTTATAAAATAACTTTCACTATTAATATTCAACCTATAATAGAAATATATCACAGATCATAGACTTTCTCAAAATCCCCTATAAACTTATCAAAGGAGACAAGGCCTTCCCCTTCAAACTTCTCCAGGTGGAATAGGGTGGAGGGCAACGATACCTGGCTGGGGTTGGGGTACTCGCTTTCTGAGGGTATTGTTCAGTAGTTTTCTGGTTCCTGTAATATTTACGATTAAAAAGTGGGTTTAGGGATGGATAACGGAAGGATGAAAATTTCAGGGCGGAAGGGTGCAAGATGGGAGAAAAATTGTAATAAAAAGGTGGGGGGGGGGGGGGGGTGTCTCAAAACGGACGGCACGAAAGTGCTCATGAAAGCAACTAATTGGAAGTTGGAAACTACCTCTCCTTCAACATTAATTTATATTCTGATTCTATCATCTTTCTCTAATCTTACTATCATTTATCATCATCTTCCTATAACCTCTCTATTATTTCTCCATCATCTTTTATAACACCTTTTTTATGTACCTCATGAGTTGCTAACAAGAAACCCTTCATCTGGAATCGAACCTCGATCCATTATTACTAGTTATTCAAAGTTATCCTGTGAGGCTAACCTCCCCTGCCAGCTTAGTGCTAAATGCCAAAAGAAAAAAAATCGCTCAGGGTGAAAGATTAGAGGGCAGCCATGAAATATTCAAGGATAATCCTTCAGGTCGTGTTTTCTCCCCCTAATCTCTCCCTTGAGGAGATAGGCTTATCCCGGGGTGCATTGAAACCATGGCTAACTATGGTAATCTAAAAATAGAGTTGCTATTGTTGCTGTTCCTACTGCATATCAGGATGAGATATCAAATAGTGCTATTATTATACTATCCTGGCAGTCTAAGATCTTTAAACTTTCACACACACTCGGCGAGATAGTCACCTTGTAAAACAAAAAAAGGAAATCTATAGCATTACAAATTAGTTAAAACATAAAAAAAATAAAGTCTGCTTAATTTACTATTTTGCTTATTGAGCTCATACAGGTGCTAGATATGAATTAGATCAAATAGTGTAGTCTTCTTGTTTTTTTGAATTGGGTATATGACAACAAAAATATCTTACTGGTGTGTCCTGTGCTACACAGCAGCTATCATTGGAAAAAAATATTGGATGGAGTACAACTCCGGTTTTACAGGATAGCGGCTCATAGAATTGGATCGCTCTTTTCTTATGGAATATTCACACAGGGTATGGAAGTTTCCAGAGGTTTTACAGATATTGGTCTACTAAAATAATGACTGGAATTGAGGTTAGTCTAAAAGACTTATGTGCTGTTTGATCATGCGTCTTTATGTCGTCTGCAAAGGAAAATGCCGCCTTAAAGAACTTAATTCTGGGACTAACACCCGCTGCACATTTCAGGAAGAAGTGGTTGTCTATACAATAGCAAGATCTCATTTGCTACCAGTGTACTTTTGTTGAGCTCTCCATGTCGTCATTCTATCGAACCCCAATCCTTTAGGGTGTTTCTTTAATTAGTTATCATTTCTTGACGGCACATTGAATATTTTATGTGCGATCCCGCCCGGCATTCAATAAGTACTATATATTTGCGTTCCACTTCCAGGAGACCATCCTTTGCGTGGCCGAATCAACTTTCACCCGACTTATAACGCCGTCCATATCGCGTAATTGAAACTAATAAAAATTCAAACAATAAGATATCAATTTCTTAATTCTCCATTAATTTCAATTGGCTCAACATATGTTTTCTCCATTCTACCTTAATACACTGGCGTGATATGCTACACTTCTCCTAGTTCTTTGCAAGCTCGATTAATCCCAATGAAAGCCTCTTCAGGCGTCAATCCATTGTTAAAACTCGTCATGCATGACTTCAAATTTGAGAAATTATTGAATATTTGCATTGGCATCTGCTTCCACTGAGAATACTTAAAACATAAAACTGTCTCTTTTCTTGTTTAAATAGCTGCTTTACCCCCATATACCTGTGTAAATATGTTGGCTTCCGTAGGCGTTTCTTACTGGGAAAAAGAAAGAGAGGATCCAATGAAATAATTTAGTAGCGTTTATTAAAACAAAATCATAATAGTGAACAACACATATAACAGAGAGTACCGTCGTCTTCCGGGTATTCCTTCTACTGGGGAGCTCGGATTCTATATTCTGTGCGTTTATAATCTGTTTATCTGTGGCTCTCTGGTCGGGATGGCGCCTACATTCGGCCATTCCTGGATTTCAATCGTCCTGGATTGAACCTTGCGTTGCAGGAACGTCGTGGGTTGCGTCGGGGGGTATCTTCTACTTCTGGCTCCTCGTCCGGACTTTCTTCTGTAGCTGAATCATCTTCTTCACTGTGCCAAGACTTCAGTTGACTGATATGGGCCGTTGTCGTGTAGAACCGTCCACTGGTTCTTTCGCTTAACTGAGTCACTCTATACGTGTCGCTTGGCAGAACCTCGGTAATTATCAAAGGTCCTCGATATTTGGGTTGTGCCTTGGTTGGTTCACCCGTCATTTTGGGTACATGCCTCATCACTACAATTTCTCCTACTTCGAATTGGATTGTACGGCACTTCTTCTTATCGTAGTATGTCTTCATAATTTCTTGTTTATTCTCAATTTGGGTTCTCACACTCTCTTGAATTCTATCCGGCTCGGTCCATGGGTCCACGTCTTCGTCGGCTAATCTTCTAAGTATCCCATCGTGGAATCGAGGGGAATAGCCGTGGAGTGTTTCGAACGGTGTTTTATTCGTCGTCTTGTTCACCGCATTGTTCAGGTCTCGCTCTACCTCCTTGATCTTCAGGTCCCAATCCTTCCGTCGCGGATCCTCGATACTGGTTGCTATAGTGGACAATACTGTTCGGTTCACTCTTTCGACCATCCCGTTCCCTTGCGGATGTTTCGTAGAGTTCAGAGTATGATGTATTCCATTTTCTCGACAGAATTCTTCAAATTGCCTTGAGGTAAAACATGACCCTCTGTCGCTGATGATCTTGTCGGGTAGTCCGAAATCATTCACAAAACTTTTCATTACCTTCAGGACGTTCTGCGTCGATGTATTCCTTACAGGGCTTAATCGGACAAATCTTGTCAGATTATCGACAATCACTAAAAGTTCCTGGTTACCTTTTGTACTTCTCACGAAGGGGCCTACGTGGTCCATGTGTACGATGGAAAACGGTCTCTTGCCTGACTTAATGGGATGTAGGAAGCCTTGTTGTTTTCCACCGGGAACTTTGTTAAATAGACACTCGAGACACATAGCCACATGGCGTCGAACGTACCTCTTCATTGAAGGAAACCAGTACAATTCCTTAATTTTGTTGACAGTCCTATCAGTCGCAAAATGTCCCATTAGATCATGGAATTTGACAACTAAGCTTTTCCTCATACTTTTGGGTATAACATACAGGGCTCGTTCCTCTTCTCCATTTTTCACCATGCGGAAAAGTCTGCCTCCTTTGTAGCTGTAGTCGTTAATTCTATTTTGTTCTCCTACTGTCCTATCACACGGGTCCTTTCGAAAGATCTGGATCAGGTCTCTCAATTCAGGGTCGGAATGCTGAATCATCAAGATTTGTTCTTCCAGTGTGATTGTGAGGCACACTTCAAGGTTTTTCTCCACGATTTCCTCCATCGTGTCTCTAGGGTCGTCGACTGGAGCTCTACTCATTCCGTCTACGTGGGCCATCTTCTCCCCTGGTTTATGTCGAATTTCGAAATCGTATTCCTGAATCAGATTGTACCATCGCGCTATCTGAGGATTTGTAGTCTTCTTCGCGTTCATGTAGACCAGTGCTTGGCAATCTGTAACCACTGTAAACTTGATTCCTACGAGGAACTGACGTAGTCGATCCAAGGTCCACACTATCGCTATCAGCTCCAATTTGCTTGAGTGGTACATCTTCTCGGCCTCTGTTGTCTTCTTGCTCACACAGTAGACCAAGCGCCATTTGCCGTCTTCGTCCATCTGTAGCACCATTCCTGCTAATCCCTCAGCACTCGCATCGCAATGTACTTCTGTCTTGAGTTCAGGGTTGTAATGAGCTAGTACCGGATATTCGACCAGATCCTTTCGTAGTCCTCCAAATGACCTTCGCTGTTCTTCCTTCCATTCAAATTGTGAACCTTTCTTCGTAAGTCTGCTTAGCGGTTCTGCTTTCCTCTCGAAGTCCTTTACAAATCGTCTAAAGAAGTTCGTCAGTCCCAGAAAGCGTCGTATGTCGTGGACATTCTTGGGTTCTGGAAATTCTTCTATCGCCTTGATCTTTCTTGGGCCTGGCTTAAGTCCGCCTGTACTGATGACATACCCTAAGAACTCAACTTCCCTCCTTCCGAACTCACATTTAGAGGGTTTCAGTGTCAACTTCGCTGATCTTATTCTTTCGAGGACTTCCCTCAATCTTTCGATCATCTCCCGCCAATCCTTTGCCGGGATAATCACGTCGTCGAGATAGCAGAATGCCTTCTTGTTCAGCAGCGGACCTAGGACAGTGTGCATCAGTCTTTGGAATTCAGCTGGTGCGTTGGCGAGTCCAAAAATCATCCTTTCGAATTGACCTGTATCATCTGGGGTGATGAATGCTGTCTTTAATTTTGCCTTATCGGTCAGTGGTATCTGCAGATATCCATGCGCCAGATCCAGAGTGGTGAAGAATTTCGCATTCCTTAGGCCTTCCAGAAGGTCGTCTATCCTTGGTAATGGGAACTTGTCCTTAACTATTTGAATGTTGAGTCTCCTATAATCTACCACCAGACGATGATCTCCAGTTTTCTTCCTCACAAGTAGGACGGGACTAGCGTAGGGTGATCTAGTTTCCGTGACTATTCCATTGTCCTTCCACTCTCTGACAATCTCCCTGATTGCTTCGCGTTCACTTGCAGTCGTCTTATACGGTCTCAGACAGACTGGCTTGCTTCCATCAACCTCCTTAATGTCCATCTTGGTGACATCGGTGCACCCTAATTCCTCCATGCCAAGAGCGAAACAGTCTCTATACTCGTTTACTACATCTAGGATTTCTTGTCTCTCTTTCGAAGTCAGAGAATGATTGACGTTGATGTCCTCAGGCAGTATGGGGCGCTTACGTTTCATTTGGTCTTGTCCTTCCCTCTTCTCTTCATTTTTAGTCTGAAACGAATCCTCTGCGACGTCCAGGTTAACAACAATATCATCAAGGTTCAGTAGTTCAACTCGCCCTACACATTGGTTCTTCCTTACTCTCAACTTGCCCTTGCCAGCTGAGATGATGGGTACGGTCGTCTTTCCATCGACCACTTCCAATAGGGAATCGACACAGGCGTCATCTACTCCTGTGAACAATACTTATCCGTCCTTTACCTCGTCTGTGATTGCACTTGTAAAGTTAATGGAGTCGCTCTCCAACTGAACAGTTTCGGTTGCTCTCAGTTCGATGCGACGCGACTTGATTTCTTCTTGCAGATTAGCAAACGGAAATTCGGATGAATAGCCAATATGCAAGTTTTTACCAATTCTGGCGAAGGATACGTAGGGCAGATCTGTCCATGTTCTTCCAATTAATAGGTCATAGGGTTAGGCATCATCGTTGACAATGAATACAGTGATTTCCCTTCCGACGATGCCATCAATCTCCAGGTCGACTGTCGTCTTCCCAACGGTCCTGGCAGCTGGTGCAGTCTGGTTACCGATGCCGTACAGACTAGTCGAGTCTGGTTCGATGTCGACGCTGATCCTCCTTGCGACCGATTCTCTCATTAGACAACTGCTGCTCCCGGTGTCTATCATTGCCTTCACGGTTTCCTTGTTGTCGATCTTGACATCCTTCAAATATACATCTGGCGGGACAGTCTCCAGTCCTTCGACTTCCAGGTTGGCTACTTTTAGTCCTTCTTTGGGTCTTGTGCAATTCCTTTCCTTGTGTCCCGTTTGACCGCATCCTCGGCATGTCAACGTAGTCCTGGGTGCTGGGCAGTCTCTGGCAATGTGTCCAAACTGATTGCAGTTGAAGCACTTCGGTTCTCCCTTGTCGTTTCTGATCGTACGGTTGACCATTCTCCTCAAGGTGTTAGGGTACGTTTCACTGATTTCGTTCCTTGCAGCGTCTTGACCCGAAACATTCGTTCCTTGTTTAGTCTCTTTAACTTCGCTTTGGTTGGGGAATCTCGCAGATTTCTGCTGAAACGACGGTGGTATGAGGTGTTTCGCATTCCAATGCGGTGGTCCCATCTCGGTGCGAACATTTTCGTACTCGTCCAGTTTATCCGCCAACTCATCTGGGTTGTTTAACTTGGTCCAATCGTCAATGAGATGATTACGCAGCACATTTGGAACTTTTTTCTTTAGCTGGTTAGTGACGGACAAATCCTTTAGGGCGTCGAAATTTTCCACGTTCATTCCTTCGATCCATTCGTTGAAATATCCTCGCAATTCGAAAGCGAAGTCTCTCCAGGAACCCTTTTGAGATCTCTCGTGCTTCTCGAATTTTTGTCTGAATTGTTCGGGGCTCAACTTGTACCGTTTTAGGAGCAACCTTTTCACGAACCTATAATCGCCGCTTTGTTCTTCTGTCTCCCGAGCGATTAATTGAGTCATTTCGTAAGGTAGCAATCCTAGGAGGCTGAACGCCCATTGGTCTTCATCCAATCCTAGTCTCTTTGCCTGTCTTTCGAAAAGAATTAGGTAAAAACTCAAATCATTGTCCTTCGACTCGTACTTGGGCATCAGTTTACGTATCTCGTAATGTGCGTCATTGCTGGTACTTCGAGACGTATCGTTGTTTCCGCGTGTAGTCTGGATGCGCAGCTTCTCAAGCTCGAATTCCATTACCATTTGTTCTTTTCGTTCCCGTTCGATTCGTTCCCGCTCCTCGATTCGTTCCCGATCCTCGATCAGAGTCTCCAACAGTTGCTTTGCGAATTCTTCTTCGTAAGATTGGCTATTCAAAATAAGGTGTTTTAAGTCGACGATCCTGCTCTCTGGCGGTACTACCTCGCCGAGTTCATACGCCAACTTGCTCAAATCGCATTTCCTTACTTTCGCTAAATAAGTCATGTTTTTCAAAGGGAAAAATAAACAAAGCAAAAAATTTTAAAATAAACAAATAAAACTGACTAAACCAGATACGTACTGTTTCAATTATTTCTTTAAACGAAATCAACTTTTCTTTAGTAATTTTGAGACAATACTTTTTTTTTTTTACCGCGATACTTTGCGATAATACTTTTTATCGAGATGATTTTGCAATAATACTTTTACCGCGATACTTTGCGATAATACTTTTATCGAGATGACTTGCAATAATACTTTTATCGCGATACTTTGCAATAATACTTTTGTCGAGGTGACTTGTAATAATACTTTTACCGCGATACTTTGCGATAATACTTTTAGGAATAGGTAATTAAATTTCGTACATACCATGCAACTCCTCTTACGTTGATCGGTCACCGCGCCACGTCCTTCTCGTTTCCAAATTATTCCAGTGAATCTTCAATTTTCTTCAGGACTATCCCACTTCTGAATTTCTGTTGGCTTCCGTAGGCGTTTCTTACTGGGAAAAAGAAAGAGAGGATTCAATGAAAATAATTTAGTAGCCTTTATTAAAACAAAATCATAAAAAATGAACAACACATATAACAGAGAGTACCGTCGTCTTCCGGGTATTCCTTCTACTGGGGAGCTCGGATTCTATATTCTGTGCGTTTATAATCTGTTTATCTGTGGCTCTCTGGTCGGGATGGCGCCTACAATATGTAGCTATGTGGTGCACTTACACAGTAAAACCAGTTGCTAACTACCCTCCATGATTATCATGTCCTGTACTTGGGATAAGTACCACTAGAGATAAAAATTTTTGCTCCTTCTTGAAAAATCAATGGACGTAGGTGACCTGATTTCAATCAGGCTAATGGCATGGATTCCTTCCTATTCAGTTGGAATTTCTATATGATGCCTGGAGTGGATAAATTGGTCACTTTGTCGGTTGCTTGATCAGATAGTTAGGCTTACATATAAAACTTTGCACATACCAATCCTTTTATTGGAAACTTAAACGATTTATGACACATATATTTCTTGTTGTTTCTTATCCCCTTGTGTAAAGATTAGACGAATTCCATGAGTTAATTCTCCTCGAGCTGTTTTATGATGAGCAGCGGCCTCTCCCAAGTTTATTTTTCTGTGGCAAGGGTTCTTTTGTGCCTTTTTTCGCTAGCAAATCAGATATCTTGATAATTAGTATTTCTGATGGATTTTAAGGCTTCATAGATGGCTATAAGTTCTGATCTGAAGACTGAGCAAACATCTGGGTTTCTTCTGTTCATTTTCTCAATGCCATTTGTGGTTTTGATGAGACAGCCACTGCCAGTGTGTCCTAGCTCGTCTCTGCTACCATCGGTATAAATAGTTATTGCATTTTTAGGAATGTTATTAATTATTTCTAATGATAATTTGTTTTAAGTATTCTGGATTTTGGTATTGTTTGTTGGTGGGTTCATTTAAAGTGGCATTAAAAATAACATTTTGTAGTGGTTCGCATGGAGATATTTTTTCCGCTAAATAATTTTTTTCCACTTTATATTTTAAAAATCCATTTCTTTTGGCCAGGTGGAGAGGGCCTTCTTTTTTGAGTCTTAGATTGGATTCTCAATTAAGTATGTACTTGGAAGTTCTGTGTTTGTTTCCATAACTCTTGATTTTGTTTATATATTTTGGCAGATTGTAGCTTCTTCTATCCTTTAAGGGCATAATGTCTGCCTCGTAAAGTACAATATCGGTAGGGCAGGTATTTCGAAGACCTGTCATAATTCTAGCTGCACTTAGTTGTATCCTTTCCAGTGATTTTAGATTTGTTTCAGATGCTGTACCATAGATTTGATATCCATATTCCAGGATAGGTCTAATTAGAGATGTGTAAGTTAATTTTAATGTGGTTGCATCGGCTCCCCACTCTCTTCCTGAAATATATTTCAGGATTTTTAGTCGGTCTCTTTCTTTTCTAATAACTTCTTCAATATGTTTACTGGAGTTAATTTCTGGATCCAGGGTGTAGCCGAGATATTTAGGATGTTTATTATATTGTAATTGTTGTTCTTTCAGAATAATTTTTGGTCTTGTTTTGTATAGTTTCTTATCAGTAGTAAAAAGACAGGTTTCAGATTTTTGAGGGTTAAATTCTAATTTATGTTTATTAGCAAATTTTTCTAGGTGGAGAAGAGTCTTGTTCAAATCCCTTTCAGCTTTTTTCCAGTTAGTGTTGCTGCTCCATAGAATAATGTCATCAGCGAAAAGTCCAATATTGGTTTTATGTGAAATAAATAGGGTGAAGAGAGTTGGGCTAAGGACTGATCCTTGTGGTAATCCTTGGTACAATTTGAAGGTTTTAGATAGAGTTCCATTATATTTGACTCTGATATACCAGGTCTATTAGTATGAAACGCGAAAATTTTCAGTGAATTCAAAAGTTCACCAATTCCATACAATAAAATATTTTTTATTCAAAGTAACTGCCCTGATTAGTTATACACTCGGACCACTTTTCAGGCAATTTTCGAATTCCTTGTCTGAAAATTTCTATTCCTTTTGAGTCGAACCAGTCAACAAGTCATTTTCGGAGTATGTCTGAGTTCGAAAATTCCTGGTTTTTTAGGGCGTGTCCTAAAGATGTGAAAAGGTGGTAGTTCGACGGCGCTAAGTCTGGTGAGTACGGCGGGTGGGGTAAGAGTTCCCAGCCCAAGTCTTTTATGGTGTTTTTGACCACCGTAGCGTCGTGGGATGGAGCGTTGTCATGCTGCAGTATCAGGTTGTTGTGCTTTTCACGCCATTCCGGTCTTTTTTCATTCAACGCCTCTCTCAAACTGTGCATTTGTTGTTCGTAGCGACTAGTATTGACCATTTTGCCAGGTTTCAGGAGCTCGAAATATATTTCGCCGGTCCGGTTCCACCATATGCAAAGCATTGCCTTTTTTCCGAAGCGATTGGGCCTAGGCGTCTGTTTTGGAAATTGGCCGGGCAGGCCCCACGACTTTTGGCGCGTATGATTGCTGAAGTGGATCGATTTCTCATCAGAAGTTACAATTCGGTGCAAAAATGACTTCTTTTTCATGCCTGGCGAGCAGCCCTTCGCAGGTTACCAGACGCCGTTATTGCTGCCTTTCGCTCAACTCGTGGGGGACCCATTTGGAAAGCTTTTGGGTCATTCCGAGGCTGTTTAAACGTAAAGAAACAGCACCTTGAGACACCTGGAGCTGGTTTGCGAGTTTCTCCTGCATTTGGGTACTGTCCTCATCCAACAAAGCTTGCAGTTCAGCGTCCTCGAACTTTTGGGGCGGTTTTCCATGTGGTTCATTATCAAGTTCAAAATCACCACTTTGGAATTTTTTAAACCACCTGTAACACTGCGATTTGCTCAGAGCGTGGTCGCTGTAAACTTCCTCGAGCATTCGGTGGGCTTCAGTGGCACTTTTCTTCCAGTTGAAGGCGAACAACAAAACTTCCCGCAAATGGGCACTTTTTGGCTCGGAAATCGCCATTTTCCACAGGCTCCAGAAATTTTTCACGATTTGAATTTTTCTAAAACTGCACGCATGCTGAAGCCACGTGAGTCAAAGAACAAAACGCCTACAACAGCGCCACCGTCGGCTCAAATAAAGTTGCACAGCGGCCTCTGGCGCCCATTTTCGCGTTTCATACTAATAGACCTGGTATCTATTTTTAAGGAAATCATTTATCCAAGTGATAGCCTTTCCATCAATTTTGAAATGTTTGTATAATTTTGTAATTAACTTGTTTTTCCATACCTTATCAAAAGCTTGTGTAAGGTCTAAAAAAGTAGCTACGGTGTGGTTAGTTGGTTTTCTGTTTTTTGCATCTTTTACCTTTGGTGTGAAAAATAAGAGTTGGTCTATTGTCCCATGTCCTTTCCTAAATCCATATTGTTCTTCTGGTAAGAGATTTCTTGTGTCGAGGTGGTAGGTAAGTCGTCTGAGTATAATTTTTTCCATTAATTTGCAGCAAATACTTGTGAGGGAGATAGGTCGGTAGTTTATTGGGTCATCAGCAGATTTGTCAAGTTTTTTAATAGGAATTATTGTTGCAGTTTTCAATCTTGAGGCAATTTTCCAGGAGTTATTGAAAATATCAAGAAGTCTTTCTTTGCCATTTTTGCCCAAGTTTGATATCATTTGGTCATGGATTCCATCTGGCCCAGGAGTGATTTATGACACATATATTTCTTTTTCTACTGCTATTACTCAAAATGATAACAATTTTAGGAAGGCCTGGAAGAATATAGTTTTCTACTGCCCTTACAAAAATTATAGGAGCTCTTGGCTTATCAGTGGCGAACCCTCCCTGCAGTTTTGCCAGTTTAATTTACCATATAGCTCTACTATTGTATTGGTCTATTTTGTTTTTATACCAGTACTAAAGATGAACTCTTGGAGTTTTTTTTTTTAAACTACGGACCTAAGCTTTGAGAAAACAGTAGAAATTCATATATGACATTTTTATTGGGAGGTCAATTAAAAATGCAATATTTCTTTCACATTTGACAATTTTCTTTAGCTCGGCTATGCCCAAAAGCTTCAATTATTTTTCTTTCTTCTTTTCTGAGAGTCCAGCTCTCACATCCACAAGTTTTTTTTTTTATTATCCCTAGTACACTTGGTACAGGCCGTGATAATCATGGTGGGTAGTTAGAAACTGCTTTTACTGTAAGTGCACCACATGTCTACACATGTGAAAAGCAGTTTGACTTTGCACTTACAAATGTGCCAGAGCCCCATTTGGTTACTTGCACTCGCTGGTGGGGTTGGACTTTTGCAAGAATCGGGGGCCATTGGGGAATTTTTTTTTTCTTAAATCAGAAAAAAAGTGTCCAATGCGGGAATCAAACCTGGGTCGTAGTGATAGAAAACCAAACGGTTTAACCAGCCTTCCACCGACCCCCATACATCCATAAGTAAAAACAGGGAATACCAATGTCTCTACAATTCTCTTCTTTATCTTCAATGAAATGCTATTAGATTTCATAAACTTGTTCAATTTCATCATTGCATTCCTTCCTAGTGCTATTGTTCTTTTTCCTTCCTCTAAGCAACCTTCCATCTTATGAATCCTGCTGGATACTAAGAATATGTACTGATCAACAACATCAACATTTTTTTTGTTAAATTTCAAAGCTTCAGAGTAGAAACACAAGGTAAAAAGACCAAATCCAAATAAATAAATAAATAGTAAGTGACATTTCTGTAACAACGCTGTTACTGAAATATCCCACACTATTTATTTATTTGGTCTTGTTACCTTAAGCTTCTAATATATAATCCAAAATGTACTAAATCATATACAGTAGAACTACCTCCCTGTAAAGGACAATACCTAATTACAGAGCCAAAGTGTCCTTTAGGGAGAGGTGTCCTCTTACCAGAGAGTTGCTAAATTGTAAAAATGGTAATTTTGCAAATGAAAACTGTCCTTTGTAGAGAGGTGTCTGCTAACGGGATGTCCAATAAAGGAAGGTTTTACTTCGTTATCAGTAGTTTTGGTTTTGCTGATATTCAATTTTTTCTTTTCTTCTCTAACTTCCACCTATGTGGTTACAAGATTTAAAACAGCCCAATATCACATCAGGGAAGATTGATTAGGAAAAAACGTTTAAAAAAAAAAAACACTATAAATATAGTTCATATCTTCCCAATATATTTTACTAGCCGAATGACCCGGGCAACGCCCGTGTTTTACCAGATTGAATGTTTTGATTCAAATACTATTTGTTACAATTATAAATTTGGCGCCTTTAATAAATGCATATATTAGTTAATAACTATAGCCTATGTGCTTTATCTGTCTATGTACTGTTGGCTTCCGTAGGCGTCTCATACTGGGAAAAGGAAAGAGAGGATTCCATTTAGTTATTAACTAATATATGCATTTATTTAAAGAGCGACCCGCTCCAAACCAATAGTTACAAAAACGAAAGAGCGAGTGGGGGAGGCATGATGGGAAGGGGGGGGGGGGCAAAGGTGGCGTGACCGTAGCCAACCAATAGGAGGGCGCCATTCCAAAAAAAAAGCAAACGGTGACAGAGGCCGATGAGGAATGACGCTCGTAACTGTATATAGAATGTTTTTATTCATAAAGAATGTTTGAAATGCATTTATTACACCAAACATCTCTTGACATTCACTAAGAAATAAGATAAAATCCCCAAATAAATAAATAGTGTGTGATGTTTCAATAACAGCATTGTTGCCTTCATCAGACAAAACCAATAGAGAAATACTATTCAGTACTTTTGTCTGATGATGGTAACAGCGTTGTTACAGAAATGTCACACACTTCAGGCAAAGCAGTGACATTGATTAGAAGAGAGATATTTTATTAGCCTTCCAATAATGCATACAAGTGTTTTTCTGGGAACCAGGTAAAACTGGTAGAAAAAATGGCGCTCAACTGTTAAAAACTGTGGAGTTAACCCCCATCGCAGGTCAGTTGAGCTTTGGAATTAGATGTTAAATTTGAAATTCCATTGGTCGTGAAGAAATCTGCTTGAAACCATAATTAAAAATTGTTTATAACCATGGTTTTAACATAAAATCTTGGCACAAAATTCAACAGGAAGCACCTAATCTATTGTGTAGATATGAATTGAATATCTTTTCCATTCTAAACACTTTTAGCAATTGTTGTCTTTGCAAAAATATTTCCATTTATCCCCTCAGGCTTTTATCAGACAATAAATGTACAATTTGGGTTAGAAACATAAGGTAACCAGACTTTAAAAATCCTGAGTTCAACTGACCCGGTTGATAGACCTCAGCAAGGGTTCCACTCCAGGAATACGGAGATGTGTCTGTACTCATGTTAGAGTCGGCAGCAAAGGCTTCCATGTTAGGAATGGCCTCAAACTACATGCAAAGTCAGACTTTCACCAAAGTGTGCTTCAATCATGGTACCATGATCAACGAGAGCTGCACCCCATTCCATGAGATCATGAACTCATGGAATTTGTGTAATATTTACACAAGGGGATACGAAACAACAGCACAATTTGGATTAGAAACATAAGGTAAACAAGACTATATCAATAAAGTCTGGTTACCTTATGTTTCTAACCCAAATTGTACATTTATTATGTGATAAAAGCCTGAGGGGATAAATGGAAATAATTTTTGCAAAGACAACAATTGCTAAAAGTGTTTAGAATGGAAAAGATATTCAATTCATATCTACCCCAAAGATTAGGTGCTTCCTGTTGAATTTTGTGCCAAGATTTTATGTTAAAACCATGGTTATAAACAATTTTTAATTATGGTTTCAAGCAGATTTCTTCCACGACCAATGGAATTTCAAATTTAACATCAATTCCAAAGCTCAACTAACCTGCGATGGGGGTTAACCCATCACAGTTTTTAACAGTTGTGCGCCATTTTTCTACCAGTTTTACCTGGTTCCCAGAAAAACACTTGTATGCATTATTGGAAGGCTAATAAAATAGCTCTCTTCTAATCAATGTCACTGCTTTGCCTGAAGTGTGTGACATTTCTGTAACAACGCTGTTACCATCATCAGACAAAAGTACTGAATAGTATTTCTCTATTGGTTTTGTCTGATGAAGGCAACAATGCTGTTATTGAAACATCACACACTATTTATTTATTTGGGGATTTGATCTTATTTCTTAGTGAATGTCAAGAGATGTTTGGTGTAATAAATGCATTTCAAACATTCTTTATGAATAATAACATTCTATATACAGTTATGAGCGTCATCAATTCTTTTTCATCTCTGTCACTGTTTGCTTTTTTTTTGGAATGGTGCTCTCCTATTGGTTGGCTACGATCACGCCACCTTTGCCCCCCCTCCCCTTGCTTTGTTGTTTTTGTAACTAATGTATTGGAGCGGTTCGCTCCTTAAATAATCTATTGTTAACAATACCTCATTATAGGTCCGCAAATATCGAAAGTATAGGTATGTAGCTTTTGTACTATTAAGGTATATATATATATATACACATACTTATGTACATATGTAAGTACTATTATCATTAGGGATATATTTAAGGTGCCAATTTATAATTGTAACAAATAGTATTTGAATCAAAACATTCAATCTGGTAAAACACGGGCGTTGCCCGGGTCATTCGGCTAGTAAAATATATTGGGAAGATATGAAATATATTTATAGTGTTTTTTTTTTTTTTAAACGTTTTTTCCTAATCAATCTTCCCTGATGTGATACTGGGCTGTTTTATATCCTTTAACCACATAGGTGGAAGTTAGAGAAAAAAAGAAAAAATTGAATATCAGCAAAACCAAAACTACTGATAATGCAGTAAAACCTTCCTTTATTGGACACCCCGTTAGCAGACACCTCTCTACAAAGGACAGTTTTCACATTCCTGAGTTCAACTGACCCGGTTGATAGACCTCAGCAAGGGTCCCACTCCAGGGATACAAAGGAGCTGTGTCTGTACTCATGTTAGAGTTGGCAGCAAAGGCTTCCATGTTAGGAATGGCCTCAAACTACATGCAAAGTCAGACTTTACCCAAAGTGTGCTTCAATCATGGTACCATGATCAACGAGAGCTGCACCCCATTCCATGAGATCATGAACTCATGGAATTTGTGTAATTTTTACACAAGGGGATAAGAAACAACAACACAATTTGGATTAGAAACATAAGGTAAACAAGACTATATCAATGAAATGTTTGTGATGTTTTGGGAACAGTTTTGTTACTGAAACATCCAAACACTTCATTAGTCTTATTACCTTATGTTTCTATAATGTGAACTAAAACAAACCTTTCTTCTTTAACATGGGTTCATAAAAATATTAACAACATCTTGTGTTTTTAATTCAGCGCACACCAAATCATTCTGATGATGTAATTATAATTTTCAGGTTACAAGAAGCAATTACAGAAAAACATCACTAAAGCAAGCCCAATTGGGACTGACTTTGGAGCCAATATAGCCATTGTTCACTATAACCTTACGTCAAGGGTTATATATTCAGGAATTGATTAAAGTTCATTCTAAAGGAAGATTCATTATACCAGAGTTATTTAAGTAAAGTTTTACTGTACAATAGGACCTCCCTGTAAAGGACAACACCCATTTACAGAGCCAAATTGTGCTTTAAAGAGTGGTATCCTCTCTCTTACTGGAGAGCAGGTAAATATTAAAAATGGTAAGTTTGGCGATGGAAACTGTCCTTTATAGAGATATCCTGTCCTACTGTAATATATTCAATAGGACCATCTTCTCATACAACTTGGGTATGGAGAGGATAGAAATGACTTCTCCTCTATTGTTGTGTAGAGAGACAGTGGTCAGCTATTGGCCAGTTTGGATAACTAGTTGACCGACTGTATTCATAAAGTTAATATAAATATTCTTAATTTTATTGTCTAAAAATAAGCAGAGTAGCATCATCACTGATTATAGTATTCATTATATCATCATAGATAGGTAAATAGGAAAGCTTATCCCTAGTACATGTGGTACAGGCCATGATAATCATGGTGGGTAGTTAGCGACTGCTTTTTACTGTAAGTGCACCACATGTCTACACATGTGAAAAGCAGTTCGACTTTGCACTTACAAATGTGCCAGAGCCCCGTTTGGTTACTTGCACTCGCTGGTGGGGTTGGACTTTTGCAAGAATTGGGGGCCATTGGAGCATTTTTTTTTTTAATGAGAAAAAAAAGTGTCCAATGCGGGAATCGAACCCGGGTCGTAGTGGTCGAAAACCAAACAGTTTAACCAGCCTTCCACCGACCCCCGCATAGTAGAGTTTAAAAAGACTATGCATTTTGATACGAGAACAATAAAATCTTTAATATAGGACCCACGAGCAAACAATTCCTTCTCTTCACATAAAAACTTAACACCGACCATTGATGATCATGTAGAGATTTCCCCCTTTCTTCATTCAGACCATCTTCTAAAACATCTATCAGCAAGTAGTTAGTTCTATATAGTGTGGTATGTGTCTGAGCCCCAATTGTTCCAACAATAATCTGTTAAAGATGGAATTATCCAATGTTTATTTCCTTTCTCAACAGGGGCAACAAATTTCTACAATTAATGAAGTTCTTTAAGAAGAAGAGCTCTGTGTTCAAAGCACACACACACACACAATTTCCAAAATTTCAACAGAAGCCACGTGGTACAGGCCATGATAATCATAGTGGGCAGTTAGCGACTGCTTTTTCTAAGTGCACCACATGTCTACATATGTTTAAAGCAGTTCGACTTTTGCACTTACAAATGTGCCAGAGCCCCGTTTTGGTTAATTATACTGGCTGGTGAGGTTGGACTTTTGCAAGAATTGGGGGCCATTGAAGTAGTATTTTTTTAATTAGAAAAAAAAAGTGCCCAATGCGGGATTCAATCCCGGGTCGTAGTGGTTTAAAACCAATGAAATGGTCCACAGATTATAGAAGCAGAATAAACAATACAATTTTTTTTTTTGCTTATCCCTAGTACACGTGGTACAGGCCATGATAATCATGGTGGGTAGTTAGCGACTGCTTTTACTGTAAGCGCACCACATGTTTACACATGTGAAAAACATATACAAAAACAATACAATAGTTTCAGCAACCAGGTGGATCCAATTGGTGAAATTACTGGGAAGGTTCACCACTGAAGAGAACACCTCTCTACAAAGGACAGTTTTCATTTGAAAAATTACCATTTTAACTATTTAGTAACTCTCCAGTAAAAGGACATCTTTCCCCTAAAGGACACTTTTGCCCTGCAATTAGGTGTTGTCCTTTACATGGAGGTTCTTCTGTATATTGAAATAAAAATAGACTTTAGGAGAAACAAAGTTAAAGGAAAAAAGTAGATAAGGACTATATATTAAGGTTTACCAAAAGGTTTCTTATTTTTTTAGTAACAAAATGTATTATTTTTGAATTATATTAAAAATATATAACTTTTTTGAAACTTAGTCCTTATTTACTTTCTTCACTTTTTAATTAATTTTTCTCTTTCAATATATATTATTGTTGTTGTTTCTTATCCCCTTGTGTAAAGATTACACGAATTCCATGAGTTCATGCTCCTTGAGCTGTTTTATGATAAACAGCAGCCTCTCCCAAAGGTCCTGTTCAGTGCATCTAATACAAGCTAAAATGTGTTCTGGAGCTGCAGGTACCAAGCTACATTTTGGGCAAGTGGGATAAATTTTGTTATTATTTTCTATCTTCAATAATACTTCAATATATATTATACATAACATTTTCAACTCAGTATCAATTTAATATAAATTTTTCCTTGATCACACACAGTATATAAAAAAATATATTTTTATATATAATCTTTTCTTCGAAAGATTGGTAGCTCCAAAGTTTGCCTCCTTTTTTTTCTAATTTAAAAGAAACAATGCGCTAGGCCTTTCAATTAGTTTTAGTTAAGTCCTTGCACAAATCAATTTTTATAGAATTTTAGCATATATTTGACTATATATATAAATTGTGTGGTTATATCATCATTCTAATTTTCACCATACTTATCTATCTTAAAAAATTATTTTTTTTGTTTCTTATCCCCTTGGGTAAAGTTTGCACAAATTCCGTGAGTCCATGATCCTTGAGCTGTTTGATGATTAGCAGCAGCCTCTCTCAAAGGTCCTGTTTAGTACATATAATGCAAGCCAAAATGTGTTCTGGAGCTGCAGGTGCCAAGCTACATTTTAGGCAAGTGGGGTAGATTTGGTTATTATTTTCTATCTTGACAATGGCTTGAGATGGCCTGTTATAAATCTTGTTGTTTGGTGCTGGCTATTAACAAAAAATTGTAAATACAGTAAAACCTCTCTTCGAAGGACCATACCTAGTTGCAGAGAGAGACAAGCATCCATTAGGAAGAGATTTCCTCTTAATTTGAGAGTTGCTAATTGGCAAACAGGGTAAATTTGGTTATGTAAACTGTCCTTTGTAGAGAGGTATCATCTAAAGAGTGTCCTCTCATGGAGGTTGTTCTACTGTAGGAAAGACTACTGTTGACAGCAACTACCTGGGATTGAATCCTTCTTGGACACTTTCTTTCTAAAAAAAAATTGCTTCAATGGTATCAGAGTCTTGCTAAAATTCAACCCCACCATTGAGTACAAGTAACCAAACATGGCACACTTGTAAGTGCAAAAAAACGAGCTGCTATCTACATATGCAGACATGAGGTGCATTTACAGTAAAAGAATACTTCAGAATTGAAAGAGGTGATGAAAAACTTGGCCAGAACAGGATGAAAGGACTTTCAGTAACAATGCTATCCTCTAATTCAGAGCTGATAAGACTATCTAAAGATGACACTTTCTTTTTTCTCCAAATTTCAAAAAACATCAAATTTGCATACGAAGAGTACAAAGTGAATTAGTAATCAAAATTCCAATATAAAAGAGATATGGAACACAACATGTGTATATATAAAAGAAATCAAACACACACACCAAACATTTATATATATATATATATATATAAAAAGGAGAACACATTTATTGTATATAGTATTGCGAATGTAATATATTTTAAATATGTATATATGTATGTATGTAAATATAACCGTTGTTGGGGAGGAAGGACTGGAGATTCAGAAAGGAGAAAGAAGGGAGGGAGGAAAGAAAAATGCGCATTTATATTATATATAGGTCAGGAGGCTGGGCATACTTGACCAGTTGGTCTCCATTTTCTTCAGAGTGTACTTATAATACAGCAGCCATATATACTATGTTACATTTCTAGAAAATGACCAATAGCTAGTATCAGCCCTCATCAGCATGGCTGAATGTTGAATCACGCCATTTTAACTAATGAAGAAGTACCAGGCCAAATATGCACAGCCACATGTATATATATGGGAGAAAGATAATGATTTTTTTTTTAATAATAAAATAATAATAATAAAATAGCCATTTATATAAATGTTGATAAAAAAATAATAATAAAAAATGCGAATACAAAAATTGATAATAAATGATGATTAAAAAAAAAAAATAGAAGAGAGAACCATCCCTAAAGAAAATAAGTAGATTAAAAAAAAAATAAAAAAAAGAGAGAGAAAGAGAGATGCTAAAGAAATCCATTCATATAACTTAAGCTCCACATCCATACTCCACGCACACATACAAGTTGGAAGAGCTACGTCAGGAAGGAGAGGAACAATGGCCTAAGAACCCCATTCAAAACCTACAAGTCCCTGGGGGTCTAACTGCTGCCCTGAAGACTGTACTGGGGAGGGGAGAATAGCTTCCAGGTTGTCCAGGTCAGCGGCTTCCATATCCATGTTGTCCAGGTTGTCGAAGGAGGGGCTCCCCAAGTCAAGGCCCTGCATGGGGCTGATGGGTATCTGGTGGTCGTACCCTGCGCAACAGCCCCGCCGCAGCGCGAGGGTTAGAGGGCGGGAGGTGGAGGGGGTTGAGGGGAAAGGACACCTTACCACCGGTGATCCCCAGAGAGAGAGAGCAAGCAAAGACAGAGAAAAAGGCAGAGGTTAGAGAGAGGTGAGAAGCAGCAAGGGAGAACCTACCGTGGGTGGGGTACATGCCGTGGTGGGAGGGCGGACCCCCGCCTGCCGACTGGAACAGAGGATCTCCGAAGTGTTCCTCAGTGCCCAGGACATTCATGTCTAGGTCAGGAGGCTGGGCATACTTGACCAGTTGGTCTCCATTTTCTTCCAGAGTGTACTTATAATACAGCAGCCATATATACTATGTTACATTTCTAGAAAATGACCAATAGCTAGTATCAGCCCTCATCAGCATGGCTGAATGTTGAATCACGCCATTTTAACTAATGAAGAAGTACCAGGCCAAATATGCACAGCCACATTTAGTTGTACCAGTTAGGAGGTGCCCTTTTCTGTAATCAAGATATGCTGTGAGATTTTCTCCATCAGTACTTTTGAATAAAGATGGCAACAACAACATTCTCACCAAAACATCACCTAGAACATGCTTAGTTACTTTCTTCTATCTATAGTCCAAATTATACCTAGGTACAGTAGAACTATCTCTCTGTAAATGACAACACCTAATTGCAGTGTCCTTTAGAGAAGAGGTGTCCTCTTACAAGAGAGTTTCCAAACAGTAAAAATGGTAATTTTTGGTGATAAAAACTATCCTTTGTGATCTAATGTACTTTAGAGAAGGAGAGCTTGTTTACTTACAGCCTCGCTCCAAGTCCCCACGTCATTCTGGAACAGGGAGTTGTTCAGCTCCATGGAGAGCCTCTTCTTGTAGTCCTGGGACTTGTCATCTGACATGCGGAAGAGAACAGCAGCTGCATAGGTTCCTGCCACAACACCATACTTTGCCGTGGAGAACTTTTCTTCTATGGCATGCCTTCCTTGTGGAGGAATCCAAGTTAAATACCAAGTTTTCCTTTGGATGTATTTATATAGATAGATTAGTCCAGAAGGTGCATGCAGGCAATATTATAGCAGTAAACTGTTTGATGGCCAATTCCATCATAGGAAAGACAGCATGCTTTATTTAGAAAGAAGAAAATTCAAAATTGAGCTGAACGTGTTCATCTACAAGCTATAATAATTCTGCTTCTCTCTCTCTCCTCTAAGTAGCAGAACTGAATGGTGTTACCCACTCATTGCATGGCAGTGTATTAATCCTTCATTATATTTCTATATCTCTTTTTCCATCTTTAGAATTCTACCTCTACTAGTACATTTGCCCACCCAGAAAACTTCAAGCATACTTAAACCCAATAGAAATGTGTGTTGGTATGATCCATCCATTTTTCAACCATTCAAATTTACCAAAAGAGATCAACTGTCAGATTCCTAGAATACAGACTTAATATCACTATATGATGCCTATAAATACAACACCTTGAAAATTTTTCAAGTACAAATAAGATGATAATGCTTTGTTTGGTCAGTTTGCCCATTTGAATGTGGAGCTAAGGCAATGGAAAAACCAATTCTTGACACCTAGTGTGATCAAAGAATTGTCAGGATCAAATGGACAGATAGGGCAACAACAAACAAAGAATGGAGACTAAAGTCTCTAAAAGAAGTTTGGAGGAAACTGTCTATTGACCCTACTGGAAGGATTGGTTCAATAAGTGGAATTTGTAGGAACTAGAAGATGGCTGATATAGGAGACCGGTATACCACGTGATAATAAAATCAAATTGTACCATAGGACTCACTCTTGAACAATTATCTTATTGGAAAAACCTCCCGTAAACAACCTAATACCCACCTCTTGTCAAATCAAACATTGAATTTCAGGAAAGACCATAAAAACAAAGTTTTGGGGCTGATAGAAGGAGGAATGTTTTTGGTGTAGTTTGGGAACTAGGAGGATCATCCTAGACCAGGGGTTGGCAAACTTTTGAGTCGGAAGAGTCAAAATTACAACTTACAAATTTTCAAAGTTTTTAAAGAGCCACAGCATTTTTCTTGCCAACAATAAACAGTACTCGCATAAATAATATTTACATATGGAACTAAAGAGCCGCAGATTCACATGTGGCTCACGAGCCCCAGTTTGCCAACTCCTGTCCGTTGTCAGGATAGCATCTCAATCTTGGGCAGGCCTATGTGTAGAGGTGAAATTGGGTTAATAAAAGTGGTATATACTCCTAGTCAAGGCTATTTTTAATTGAAATGGCCATCCATCCAATTAATACTTCCTTCACCGAGATGATTGATCTATAGCCATTGTCTGGTGGTAAGACTTGATTGTTTCATTCATTGAGGAATTTGTGGGAAAAGAATGAGCTGGTTACCTTTCACATCATCCATACTCCATTGACCTACTAATCACCTGCTTGTTTCCAGCTTCAGGGGCAGGGCTTCCATATTAGGATGGAGACTGTTCTAGGGCACCCTCCACAAGGTTCCATTTCTGGGAGACCTTAGAGTGTGACATTTTCTACACTCCTCCTGTAACTTTGTAGGGCTATCCCATGCTTTATCCATTGTAGTAAGTGGACAGAATCTTCTAGAACCTGTGGAAGTAACTATATAAATAGAACTGACAAATCCACTGGGTGACGGTATTCCTACCACCAGTAAAAAACCATACTTAATCCTAATACAAGTTGTGGCTGATAACAAAAGATATGATAAGGATCAACAATTTGAAAAGAAGCAAGAAACAAACAAAAAAAATGAAACAAGCTGGAAAAGACTTGGGTTGGACAACCCAGTGGGTTACCTGCATCATTCATGTCATCTATAGAAGCCGGGGAGAACGGCTCACTCCATCCTTCCTGCTTCTGAGGGAAACCCGAGTTGGAAAACTGTTGCCGGCTTTGGTAGCCATTCCGAGGTGGATCATTCGTGTAGGATGCGGGGGAGTTAGGGAAGGGGGAAGGAGCTATAACGCAAGGGGAAGTTAGACGGGGACACTTTGGAAATACAACGCAAACTCTGGAAAGTGGGAAAAATGGAATTCAAATATAGCCACAAATTCCAAGACTAAACTGTTGACTACTAGAATGGATCATGAATAGAGAGAATTATAAAATTGTCAAAGTGTCATGAAGGCTTGGAAGTACTCAAAAATTCCACACAAACAAGGTCCATTCAAAAATTATTGAGACAATTTTTTTAAAAACATTTATTGAAGCTAATTAAATTTAAAATCCTTTTTTTCAAGGCTTGGCACATTTTGAAATTTCGAGTACCATTTTCAAAAAATATATTTGAATGCAATAAAGAAAGCTTACCATAAAACATTGGTAAGCATTTTGAACATTGGGTTGGCAATTTACAAAGTTTAAAAACCAGAACTTTCATGTTTGCTCGCTTTTCATCATTTGAGCAGCCAATTGTTGCGAAGAATTTTTAGGACGTCAGCACTTGTGGGGGGATGTACGCACTCAACCCATATGGCAGAATCACGGCACTGATACTTTCAACTCCTTATAGGGATTTTTATGGTGAAAATTTCAGAGAATTGTCATTTATTGATTTTAAAAATTGTGCTTTTGTTACTTTTTGAATGGACCTTGTATGTTGAAAGGTTGTCAGAACTACTCTCTAAAATTCAAAATAGAAAAGGTGTGATCATTGAGTAGGGGGAGACAAGGCTCTCTATTTAAAGTATAAAGAGGAAAAAGTGCCCAATATATATAAACATCAATCTTAAACACAAGGTAATAAGACCAAAAAAATACATGGTGTGTGACATTTTGGTAACAACGCTGTTACCGAATCACACACCATTTATTTATTTGGTCTTATTACCTTGTGTTTATAATCTATAATCCAAATTGTGCATTATCATTAAGCATTAATCTTCTTAATCTTGGCTTTTAAATAATATGTTATTTGACCCTGGCCCGAGAGAGAGCACATGTGATTATTTAATAAAGCAAATATTGGCAGAAAGATGTAAAAAAAAAAATCTTAAAATATGGATATTTTTATGGAATCACTTTGTTTGAAACTCTGTAAATTAGTTCTTTATATATATATATAAATTATATTTTTAAAAAAATTATGGAAATCAATCTTATTGTAGATTTTCAATGGGTAGGTCAACTTTGAAAATGGAACGATGACAATCCCTCAATCTGGTGGTAGTCAACTGTACATCATCAGAAAATATCAAACAAATCGGAAGCTTTTGGCAAGAAAACGCTAGAAAGACAATCCGGGAGGTAAGCACCACAATTGGAGATATCGTACGGGTGGGTGCAATCAATAATAAGCAAATATGGTTTGAATAGCAGCTCGGTTCATCCTTAAATTTGTCTATTTGTGAAAATCTTTTGGAAAGCTACCAGAATAACCCAGACATTTGGGGGGTTATGTGTATGACTCGAGGACAAAATGGCAGTATAGTGAACAAGAACAATCAAGAAGAACAAAATCAAAACTTTGTTGATTACTTTTTTTCCAATTTTAGATTAATTCAACTTTGAATTCCTTGGAGGTTTAAAAATAACCCAATGTATGCATTTATAGCTATTCTTTTGAGGTTTAAGTGAAGCAATTACACTCCAAAGGAAGGGTAAAAATTGAATTCTGTTACACAATAATGTTTGACCTCATAAGGACCCTTTTTTGTTGATCAATATGTGATGAAGAATGGAACTTTCTCATCCTTCCTATTCCCCTGAAATCTCTGCCTCTTCCACCTAGATGAAATCTTTCTTGAAAGAAATTTTGATTATGGGAAGTGCAATTATAGAAAAATTTAAACACAAGGTAATAAGACCAAATCCAAATGAATAAATAGTGTGTGACGTTTCAGTAACAGCGTTGTTATCATCTTCAGACAAAAGTACTGAACCATTTTCTGAAGATGGTAACAACGCTGTTACCTTAAACATCACACATTCTTTATTCATTTGGATTTGGTCTTATTACCTTGTGTTTATAATATATAATCCAAATTTGTGCCTTATTATAGAAAAATTTAAAGTTATAATCTTTGAACAGCTCTTCTCTGGGAAAATTGTCGATATTTAGGGCAAGGTTTCTACTTTAAAGAATACTAGTTATTATATTGCCACGTTTTTATTTTTAAAACGCTAATTTTAGTTTAGTAAAACTTTATTTTTAAAGTTTATTATTTTAAAAGTGAAATGTTTGTTAATGAAATAGACATTTTGCCTAAACTCATTTAATGCTGCTTTCTTTTACAAGCCATTTGTTTATGTGTATTTTTACATATCGTTTTTATTGAGTTTTTTTACCAAATTAGTATGTACATCATTGACTTTTAATGAATGGAAAATAAAAATGAAAATAAACATATGAAAAATTAAAGTAACATTTTAAAGGAATTTATGTACAATTGAAAATTGTTTCTGTAACGTCTCATATTCCCCTTCTTGAAGCATTTATTCTCGGGTAATAAATGGTCGAAGTTGAGATATGTGAACGCGTCTTGCTTGCTTTTGGTCTTTCAGAGAGATATCGTAGGTTACATCAGATATCTTTTTTTGAATGACAAATGGTTCTTCATATTTTGGTGATGTCTTGATGAGACGAGGGTCGTTGAAGGCAATTTTTCTTATGACTAAGTCTCCTTCTTTAAAGACATACTTGGGGTGATGGCTATCGTGTTTAATCTTCCACTTACTTCTAAATTGTTCTGTCCGCAGGCTAGCTTTTTTCCTGGCTTCTTCAATTGTAATTGGAGTTTGGTCGGCAAATTCGGGTACATTACCGATTCCATACATTAAGAAAAGCGGTGAAAAACCAGTCACGTCATGTGGTGTGGAATTATAATTTTTGACAACTTGCGGTAACAATGTGCTCCATTTACATCTAGGTTTCTCTAGAACAGCTATTCTCAGTTTTGTCATTATCGTATCATTTAATTTCTCACAAATGCCATTGCACTGAGGATGATAAGGCGAAGTATATGTGTGTTTAATTCCTTGTAAAGAAAGAAATTTGTTGAACTCTTTTGATATAAAATTTTTGCCATTATCTGTTAAGATAGTATTGATCGAATTAACAGATTTGATTATCTTATCAAGACATTGAGTGACAGCTTGAGCAGTGTTTTTTATTGTGGGATATGCCCATAGATAACGAGTTGCGTGATCAACAAAAACTTGAATGAATTTATGCTTTGTGTTAGCTGCTGCTGTTCCCAGTACAATAGTGTCACAACCGATCATTTGTAATGGTTGAATATTTGACGTTGGTGTGATCATTTCTCCTAAAGTTGGTTCATGTCTGACCTTCACTAGTTGACAAGATTTACAAGATCGAACATAATTCTTGATATCAGTTGTTATTCCTTTCCACCAATAACATTGAGTTATAAGTTTGCATGTTTTGGTTATTGATGGGTGACTCAATGAATCGTGATATTCTTCCAATATTTTTTTGGTAAGCGAGTTTGGGACAACTGCTTTAAAAACTCCTTTTTGTTTGATCATTACCACACCGTCGTGAGTGTGGGAATTTTTCAAGAAACTCAAATCTGAATTTTGTTGGTGTTCTTGAAGTTCTTGAGTTGCAATGTTAACAACTGGGAGTCTTGATAAGGCGTCAACATGAGTTTGTTGCTTTCCAGAACGATGAACGATGTTACATGATTTCGAGGATAAACTAAGAATCCATCTAAAATACTTAGGTTTCGGTTTCTTCATGGTGAAAAGCCATTGGAGCGCCGCATGATCAGTGATGATTTCAAATGGTTGGTTTTCTATGTATACATGAAAGTGATCAGTTGCTTGTATCACAGCTAGGCATTCCATCTCATAAGCAGAATAATTTTCTTGGTGTGGTTGCAGTGTTTTGGAGTAATAAGCAATTACATGTTCCTCATTGTCTGGACCAATTTGTGTTAGGATTGCTCCAATTCCATATTTGGAGGCATCTGTATAAACTTTAGAGGGGTAATCCGGGTTGTAAATAGCAAGGACAGGTTTTGTAGATAGTGCCATTTTAAGTTTAGCGAACGACTCCTCTACTTCCTCATTCCAGATGAAGGGCTGATTCTTCCGAGTGAGTCGAACCAAGGGGAATGAAATTTTAGAAAAGTCCTTCACAAATTTTCTGTAATAATTTGCCAATCCCATGAACTGACGAACTTTCTTTACAGTATCAGGTCTTGGAAAGTCTTGAATAGATTTTACTTTTCCTGGATCAGGTTTTAATTGATTGTGACTGATGATATGTCCGAGGTATTTTACTTCAGTTCTTCCAAAAATACATTTCGACAATTTTAATTTCATGTTGTACTGTCTTAATTTGTCAAAAACTTTACTAAGAAGCTCTATGTGCTCTTGCCATGTTTTCGTGTACACCAATATGTTATCTTGGAAAGAGCAAGTTCCTTTCCATAATAATTCACCTAGAATATGTTGGATTATCCTTTGAAACGTTGAAGCAGCATTTTTAAACCAAAGGGCATCACTAAAAACTCATAATGACCATCGTTTGTGACGAATGCAGTTTTTTGAATAGATTGCGGGTCCATTTCGATCTGCCAATAACCCCATGCAACATCAAGGGTAGAGAAGAATCTGGATCCATGCAATCGATCAAACATGTCCTGTATGTGAGGTAGGGGTTGCCTGTCATCCAGTGTAATCTCATTAAGACGTCTGTAATCAATGCACATCCTTTTATTTCCATCCTTCTTGGGAACCATAACAACAGGAAATGCCCAAGGAGAATCTGAAATTCTTATTAACTTGTGTTCGAGAAGTTCTTTAACTTGTTCAGCTATCTCTTCATACTCTTTTAGAGGACGACGATAGGGTCTAAGAGAAATTGGTTGTTCACTTTTCGTGATGATCTTATGTTGTATAGCTACTTTTCCCAAATCAATAGCATGCTGAGAAAATACATTCCTATTGTGTTCAAGTAATTCTTTTAATTCATGTTCTCTTATCTCTTCTAGATGATTTACAAGAATTGGATTTTGTAATCCATCAAATTTGGTGTAAATTGTTTTGTCTCTGACATCTATTAAAAGATTAAAAAGAGATGCAACATCTAATCCGATCAAGAGTGGATATTTAAAGTTCTTCATTACATGGAGAGTTACAGGTTTAATTAGTTTATCTATTCTTACCTTGGTCTGAAGGCTTCCACATGTCATGGTAACACCATCCACTTGGCTGATGTGAATGTCTGAATTTGGTTGAAGTTGAAGACGGGTTCGCTTGAACAATCGCCAATTGATTATTGATACTGTTGCTCCAGTATCCACAAATGCTTGCGCAGGAATTCCATTTACTTCAACACTTATGTTGATAAGCTTGAAAGCTCCTTGTGTAGGGGTATTTGTCAAAGTACTTACATTCAACAATTCCGGGGCTCCGCATACTTGTTTCACTGAAGTGTTTTGATTAGGCCTATCCTTTTTATAATTAGGATCATAATCCTCACAATCTGTGACCCAATGTTTAATTTTTATTCCCTTTTTCGAACATATTGGGCACCAGAATGGGCAAACATTTTTTCTATTATCATTATTTTTTGTCGCGAGATGTATTTTGTTTTTAGGCTTAAACTGAATTGAAGCCCTATTTTGTTCAATTGAAGCTGCGATATGGAACCATTTCGTGGTGTCAGTTGGCTGTGCAGCCACAATTAAATCTTTCCAATCATTTGGAAGTCCGTCTGTTAATAAATGTATTTTTTCCTCCTTCGTTAGATGGGTTTGATTTAACAGGCGAATTTTATCTTGAAAATAATTTTCTATTGATTCTTCTCGTTTTAATCTTCGATGTGATGCTGAGACAATTGGATTTGCGTTGTATGAACCAAATCTTTGAATCAACTTTTCCTTTACAACTTCCCATCTTTTTATTGCAGGATTTGAAATAATCTCGTCTGCATACCATTCAAGTGCTGAATCTGTCAAGTAGTACTTAAGATTTTTGATTTTTTCATCTTCCTTTAAAGAATTATTTTCAAAATCATATAATTTGATCCATGACTCAGGCCTAATTGCCGACTTCGAGCCGTTGAATTTTTGCAACCGGTTGTTTGGATTTTCCGCCATTTTTTTTTTCCGTATCCTTTTCGACTGCGCCAAATGCCACGTTTTTATTTTTAAAACGCTAATTTTAGTTTAGTAAAACTTTATTTTTAAAGTTTATTATTTTAAAAGTGAAATGTTTGTTAATGAAATAGACATTTTGCCTAAACTCATTTAATGCTGCTTTCTTTTACAAGCCATTTGTTTATGTGTATTTTTACATATCGTTTTTATTGAGTTTTTTTACCAAATTAGTATGTACATCATTGACTTTTAATGAATGGAAAATAAAAATGAAAATAAACATATGAAAAATTAAAGTAACATTTTAAAGGAATTTATGTACAATTGAAAATTGCTTCTGTAACGTCTCAATATATGATTTAAATACTTTCAATAACCCCCTTATTTTCTTTTACTCAATAATCACACCTTGTATATATACTAAAAAATATCAAAATTGTAGAAGGTGAGGAAAAAGGTTTCAACTGGCTGATACAAAAGTGGCTCAACAAGAGGAAAGCAAACTTTGGTTGGACAACCCAGTGGGTTACCTGTATTCACACTAGCTGGGGAGTACGGCTCTCTCCATCCATCCCGACCTGAGTTGGAAAACTGTTGCCGGCTTTCGTTCCGTTGTAGATGGTGGACACTTTGGATAAATACAACAGCCATCAACTGTGGAAAGTGAAATTCACAAATAGAGCAACACATACAAAGCTTCCAACCTAAAGCTGATACAATGAGACCTAATGGAGATTGTTTAAACGACTTTAGGAATAAACAACAACAAGCTTCCAACCTGTGGGAAAGTCATCAAGACAACTTGAATGGATCAGAATAGAGGGACTCCATCACCTACCAGAGCGTTACAAAATTGTCACAAAGTCTGTCACCAAGAAGTCACAATGAAGAAACCAGCGACTGGATTGGATGTGACAAGAGGACCACAAAATTAAGACAGACCTACCTATATGGGCCATCAGTAGAGTTGGCAGTTATCAATGTAAAGAGGATAAGTTAGTTTCTACTGACCCCAGTTTACACAGAGACATGCTTTTATTGAGTTCTACCCCAGCAGATGGCAGAGCCACATATGACTGCTGCTTATATGAGCACGGCTCTCTCCATCCATCCCAAGGCATACCTGAGTTGGAAAACTGTAGCCGGCTTTTGTTCCGAGGGGGAGGAGATGTGATAGTGTAGGGGGAGTTAGGGAAGGGGGAGTCTATAACGCAAGGTGACAGTGGAAGTTAGATGGTGGACACTTTGGATAAATACAACAGCCATCAACTGTGGAAAGTGGAATTCACAAATAGAGCAACACATACAAAGCTTCCAACCTAAAGCTGATACAATGAGACCTAATGGAGATTGTTTAAACGACTTGAGGAATAAACAACAACAAGCTTCCAACCTGTGGGAAATGTCATCAAGACAACTTGAATGGATCAGAATAGAGGGACTCCATCACCTACATCCATGGCAGAGCCCACACATGACTGCTGCTCTACACCACTTGAAGAGAAGATGGAAAAATAACAAAACCAGGCTCCTTTAGCTCCACACTCCTATTCTTGCTTTATAAGTGGATGTAAATTTGAATCTTTAAAATATATATACAGTTAAACCTGTCTATAGCGCCCCCTCTTGGGACTCACCAAAATAGGGTGGTATAGACAGGTCACATTTTAATATAAATTGCATTGTACTACGTATTTAAAATTGGGCGCTATTTAGAGAGGGCGCTATAGACAGGTTTACCTGTATTATATTTGTGCATATAAATCAATATCTCTTTCCTCTACTTTTTATTAAAAGTCTCCCACACAGGGGAATCTCAGGCTAAAATAGGTGAACAAAGGCTGTGGGTGGTTTTAAGAAGTTTAGATTTTCAATTTCAAACAAAAGAGGTTGAGGAAAGAGACTGATATCCTATATATGCTCCCTAAAAATACACCAATGTGTGAGATGATAATATTGTAAATCACGGTGGAGAGCCTGGTAATCCGTGAATGTCAAGTTACACTTGAGGAGCAGGGACGGACTTACCCACTGCGTCACTGCGGCAGTGTATCAGCTGGGTCAGAGGTCCGGTTCCTCCCTCAGTTTCTATCATGTCTGCTCCTTCCTTGTCATTGGCCAGTTCACAGAGCACACCGGCCGCCACACGTTGGATGTTCTCAATGCCACTGTAGAGAAGCTGCACACACACACACCCCACCTTTAGAACCCAAATCCACCACAATTATCACACCAAATATCACCTAATTACTTGGATCTCTCATGTAAAAATCATTTTCTGGTTGGAAGTTTATCAGAGAAGGCTATACAGTTACATCCATCAACCTCTTTCAGAGAAAAAGCACAAAACACATTTTCAGAAATGGCATACCAAAGTTGAAGCTAGAATTCCATAAGATTTTCCTCTGAGGAAGGTGGTGGCAATGAGTCAAGATAAAGAGGTTGAAAGTAAGCTATGCAAATATAGAACTCTCTTCAGGGGGTCGGTGGAAGGATGGTCTAAACCGTTGGTTTACGACCGCTACGACCCGGGTTTAATTCCCGCATTGGGCACTTTTTTCTGATTAAAAAAAAAAAAATGCTCCAATGGCCCCTGATTCTTGCAAAAGTTCAACCCCACCAGCGAGTGCAAGTAACCAAACGGGGCTCTGGCAAATAAGTAAGTGCAAAGTCGTACTGCTTTTCACATGTGTAGACATGTGGTGCACTTACAGTAAAAGCAGTTGCCTTCTACCTACCATGTGTACGAGGGATAAGCAAAAAAAAAAAGAGCTCTCTTCAATAAACTTCCAACCAACAAAATTATTCTAGGAGCATCTTGGAGAACATTTGAGCCATGTACCACAAGTTTGCCATGAGACTATGGATCCTACTACTAGAATGTCTCCCTTTATGCATAAAGGGTTTTGATCAAAGATAAATTGTCGTCCATCCTAATGTTTGTCTTCCCTCATTTTACCATGGGACTATACAGTGAGATATCATTAAAACATTCTCTGGTTATAACCCTAATTTTCCATCCCAATTGTTTTAACCATGGCTATACCAACATGAAATCTTGATCCCAAGTGATGTTGTTATAAAGAGATTTGACTGTATACTTTATTAAGAGAAAGGCATCTCCTGATTGTGCAGCTAAAAGTTGGCTTATGTGTCAGAATAAATAATAGGGTCAACAGCCTGAAATGCGGACGTGGTTAGCTTTTCATGATTAATCAAGAAAGGTTATTTGGCCAATTCTGGAATAATCAATGATTAGTTGATATTGTGGCGAAGAAATAATTTATATTTTTTTATAAACACAAGGTAATAAGACCAAATCCAAATAAATAACACACTAATTATTTATTTGGATTTGGTCTTATTACCTTGTGTTTATTAATCTATAATTCAAATTGTGCCTATATATATTTTATTATGCAATTTAATTATTCAATGAAAATATTTAAAACAGATTTATTACTTTATATTTGTAAAATCATTTAGTTACCTAGCTTGCTTACTCAATATTCTCTAGCTGTAGATAGTTTGGTTAATAATTGTCGACTAGTCGCCGTGACGTCATCAATAAATACTTTCACATCTTCAGATATACAAAGACTTGATTTCTACACTACAATATTTATTCTGAAAGATGGCACAAACCATCAGTAACTTTTAGCTACACATCCGGAGATGCCTTTCTCTAAATGTATCCACCTGATCCCATTACAATTTCACTGTTCCTCATGTCAGAGGCGGCCATTTCTTTTGGAGCTAAGTCGGCCTGCTACTGAGTAGTGCTCCCAGTCTTAATGACAAAGGCAGATGCATTCTACTTCACCCAGTCATGATGGTTGTCAAACAGACACCATCAAAAGTCTCAAGCTTTACAAACTTGATACCCTAATATGATTGAGTGGAGATAAGAAAGAAGAAGACAATTTCACTTTTGAACTATTTTTTTACCTTGTAAACTTTATGTTGCTTTATTTTTCCAAATTCCCCAAGTACCATCGAGGTGAACTTTAAGATAGATGGAAGTGTACCGTAAAGGTTGAGGAACACTGGTTCAACCACAATAATCCTATTTGAGCTGAACACAATTGTAAAATGACAAGACACTGAATGTGAGTAAACTTACACTTCATATTGGGAGGGTTCTTTCCAACATGTTTGATAATTCATGACATATATAGAATGTTTTGAAAATAGAGCAATCCATAAATAAATCTTTAATTAAAAAGTCATATATTGGATCAAAAAATCATTTATTTTACCAATATTTCAGTTGGCTGAATGCCAACCTTGACCCTAAAGGTAAACCTAAAGGTTGGCATTCAGCCAACTGAAATATTGGTCAAATAAATTATTTTTTGATCCAATTAATTTTTAATTAAATAGAGAATGTAATACAACGATATTTCAACACTCTGAGCTGGAATTACTACAATTAACAATATATAGGACCTGAGTAGACAATGTCATGGTTAGACTAAGGCCACACTGACCTGGACAAAGATGCTGATGACCCCCAGTCCGCGTATGATGGCCCTGTTGTGCATCTCCCGTGCCAGGATGTGCAAGGCTCCCACAGTGCCCTCCACTATCTCCTCCATCTTCACCCCGTCCGTGTAGGTGGGGGCAGCGGCCGCAGCAGGGTTCTGTGCTGCGACCTGCGTGTCCTGATAGGCCTTCTTCAGCAGCTGCACCAGGGTGTGGATGGCTCCGTGCTCCCGCAGTGGAGCGTGGTTAGCAGGGCAGAGAGCCAGGTTGCGGATGAGGCCGATCACTGCCTTTACCAGGGGCCAGCGGCTGGGAGGATGCAGTAGTTTCACTATCACCTGCACCACCACCACCCCTGAGTTACCTACCAGCTTCCATGCAACACCAAGTCTTACAATAGAAAGTTGGAGAAAGAGATTTACCATAGTGGCTAGTGCTCAACAAGTGGTTGCACAGATATATTGGTATTCATTATTCCAGGATTGAAGATTTTGACAAATTACAAAAAATTATAGGATGCAGCAACTTTTTCAGCATCTCTCTCTCTCCATTACCTTGTTTATAAGTTTAAGTTAGCTGAAGAAGAGCCTGCCCGAAAGCTTTCTTTAATTGATGTAAATAAAAAGAGTGTTGTGGCATCAAAGATATGTTGGGAGAATTGAAATGGACAAGTTGTTGAGCAGCCAGCTGAGTAGGCCATCCCTCACTCACCTGTAATCCATAGTGTACTCGCACGGAGTTCTGGGCATTATCCGCCTTGGGGTGGCGTGAGGTGAGGTGTCGGAGGGCACAGACTGCCGGCTCCGTGATCTCCTCCCGCTCCCCAGCCTGGATGACCACTCTGACGAGGGCCTCAATGCCGCCGTGGCTGCACACGGCCACCTTATTCACCTGGTTGTTGCAGGTGAGGTTGCTGAGGATGCCAGCGGCGCAGGTCACCACGTTAATGTCAGGGCTGCTCAGGAGGTTGACCAGGTTCTGCAGGAGGGGCTCCACATTCTCCAGCCGGGTGGCGGCATCTGACAGGTTGCGCAGCGTCCAGAGGCAGTTGAGCACCAGGCGCTGGCTGGGGTTGGTGAGGTGCAGGGACAGGGCCTGCATGCCCCCGGATTCCACGATGGAGGGCTTGTTGCTGGAGCAGACTGACAGCACCTTCAGGACCCGGGACGTGGTCCACAGCAGCTTCTCATACGTGTAGCCCTGCATGATGCGCACCAGCTCTGCCGGAGCTCCGCTGGCCAGGATGATCAGCTAGCAACACCACAGCACTTCTGTTCAACACCCTTAAATAAAGGAGAAAACTAAGATAATTTCCAAAGTAATATCCAGACCCCTGTTTTATCAGGCAGGCAAGATTGCCATTTTCGTGGTTGAGAGAATCAATATGAGAGGACACTACTGTATTACACATGAAAGCTTGCACAATTCTTTTTACAAACTGGACGAGTTCCACAACCTGAGACCACCGGACTGTAAATATTGTGGATAGATATACCACTTTTAGAATCTTTTGAATTTTAACCATGGTTTTTGTACAGTTAAGTGTAAAAAATGATATAAAGAAATCAGGTCAGAAAGACTTACCTTACTCTCCTGGTTGCCATATGCCAGGATCTGGAGACAGTCGGTGACAATGGCCAGGAACTTGACGTTGTTCCTCACCAGGAGAGCTACCATCTTCTGCAGACCGCCGGCAAGCCGAACGGCCATCTTGGATCCTTCTTGGTGGAGCAGCAGGTTGTGGAGGGTGGTGATGGCGTAGAACACCACGGACTCCACGGGGGAACTGAGCAGCTTCACCAGGGCATTGATGCCCCTGGACTTGAAGATGGCCAGCAGGCCCTGGCGGTGGTGGGAGAGGTTGTGGAGAGTGGCGGCGGCGCAGCGGGTGGTCTCCAGATCCGAGGAGTTGGTCATGGTGTGCACCAGGGCCGCTACCATCTGGTGGGAGTTCATGAGGGCATGGCGGGAGGCTTCCTTCTTGGAGAGCTGGTGCACCATCATGGAGGCCTGGCTCACCACCACCTGGTCCTCGTCATTCAGCAGCTTGATCAGCTCGGGGATGGCGCGAGTGGCCAGGTCAGCATCGTCCTGGTAGTTGATGAGATTCACCACTGCGTGCTTCAGCATCTGCGAGGGTTCTGCCAGACGCTGAACCGCTGTGGGGTTAGAGGTGTCAAACTGGGTGGAGGGGATCTCCATGCCCTCGTCCAGGGTCTCCGGGAACATGGCAGCTCGTACCCGCTGGGAACGGGTCTGGGTCAGTTGCTGGTTCATCTCTGTGCACACATGGGCATCACACACCATGGAAACCTTGTTCAGCCAGTACTTACCATCCACCTGGTCCTCAGTGAAGGCCGGAGTGAAGCCAGCATTCTGGTCCCATTCGAATACATGCTCGTTGTCCAGCTCGTCCTCTTTCCCGCAGAGAGAGGTCGGCTACGACCAACATTGGCTTAGTCCTTGGCTGCTTTAGATAGCATAAAGTTACTATGCACTTCCAAATGTCATCTTAAAATGCGGTAGTAGAAAATTGGCAAGAGAGTTAAAACACTATTATAAAACAATTTGTACAAATCTATTATTGCTAATAAATTTAAACAATTTGTATTTGAAGAGAAAAGAGATACTCCACATTTCATACTTGTTCTCCAATATTTTGTATATAAACATCTCTGCCATGCTTCTGTCTTATTCTTTTTTCCAAATATCTTTAAAGAAAGGTTATTTCAGCAATTGTCCCATCCCAAGAAGGATGTGATCTAAAGGCTGGGAGTATACCTGGGTGTTGGTGGCGGAGTGGATGCCAGAGTCCTGTCCGGGTCCCAAGTAGCTGCTCTGCTGCCACATCAGAGTCTGCTCCTTAGGATTGACCATGGGCATGTCTGAGGGGTTGAAGTTGCCGTGGGCCACTGGACAGACAACCATTCTTCAATCAATGGGGGATAAGAAGCAAAGACGTTTCAGAAAGTCTTTATTAATATTCATTACCTCAATATTTCCCATTAAAAAAAAATTCTAATCAGATACAATTTGAATTATAGAGATTAGGAACATAAGGGGTAACAAAACCAAATCTGAATCAATTCTGGTAACAATGATGTAACAGAATTGTCACATACAATTTATTGATTTGGGATTTGTTACCTTACATTTTTTAATAATTCTCTTGTGTGTGTGTGTGGTCCTACAAAAAAGAATCATCAAATGAAGGTACAAATTTACACTCGTGGATAAAACTTAAGGAAGTGGAAAGTCTTTGATATCGCCAGCTATCTATTTTCTATGAAGGAGACAGAGGCAATTTTATTCATACTTTGGTTATCTCGTGTGACTTCAATAAAGGTCACTGTGTATCAAATACCTTTCGTAGTTATTGTTTGAATTCCAATAAACATGCTAAAAGATACAAATCCCTTAAGTTCTGTCCATGAGTGTATATGCGCCGCTTCAAAATGACATTTGCTGCTTCCATTAAAGCACTAGGGTTCCAAGTATGATTAGGTGCAGCAATCCTACATTGAAATGTATGCTCCTGCATTGTGCTCTCATAACACAATTCAACACTTATTAAATTCAACCGTTTTTCAAATCCTCCCCCAATCAACTATTTACTTTAATCGAATATGGCTGTGATTAAAAATGTTGATCCCTTGGGGGATTGAATGAAAGAAGTGTGGTATGTACTTCAAGGGGGCAGCAAGGTGAGACTTACTGGGATGGCCTCCAGGGGCGGGGGATGGATGATGGTAGTTCATCCTGCCACAAACACAAGTCATTAGGGCGGTGCCCAAGGACGGGCACTTCACTGAAGGCCAAACACAATGTCCTGAGATTTCTTGAAGAAAACTCAAGCGTTACTACACATGGTATGATACAGTTAGGCCTTGCTATAACAACACTACTTAGTACACTAGTACTTTTTGTCTGATGATGGTAACAATGCTGTTACCGAAACGTCACACACTATTTATTCATTTGAATTTGGTCTTATTACCTTGTGTTTATAATCTATAATCCAAATTGTGCCTTATCTACATGACAATATTTAGGCCTATCTACATTTCCAGGCATCTTTGGTAAATTCTGAAGATTTATTGAAACCCCTGTGGATCTTATGAAATCAAAGCTTGCCCCAACGAGAACCTGAAACCATGGTCTCAAGGTGGGCATTCGAAATTTGCCAAAGTTGGTGTTGTGTCACTGACCTGGGTCTGCAGAGATGTTGATAATTGAAGCATTGTTTTAGCATCTATTTTGACAGGAGAGGTGACATTTTGTTTGATATATAAATGTCTTTTAATTTATGGGATTAATATTTTGAAATACAAGGTGTAATAAGACCAAATCAAAATAAATAAAATAGTGTGTGATGTTTTGGTAACAATGCTGTTACCATCATCAGACAAAAGTACTGAATTTGGTCCAATTACCTTGTGTTTCTAATCTACAATCCATTGGATTTGGTCTTATTACCTTGTGTTTCTAATCTATAATCCATTGGATTTGGTCTTATTACCTCATGTTTCTAATCTATAATCCATATTGAGCCTTTGGATAAATATTTAAGAAGTAAATACCAAGGAAGTTTTACACAATCAGAATTGAGGCAGAGGGCAGCTGTAGCTATCAAGTTTGTAAACAGATAAGGAGAGGTCCTAATTGATCTCTCCAAACATGCCATCTCTGAAGATTAGATACACTTGACATCTATATATATCTCTTGGTATGCTCTTGTTTACGGAAGAAATAAGGCACCAAGGTGGTTTTTAGAAACATCTTCTTCTTTCTTATCTCCACTCAATCATATTAGGGTATCAAGTTGTGACCCTTGATGGTGTCTGTTTGACAACCATCATGACTGGGTGAAGTAGAATGCCTTTGTCATTAAGACTGGAGTACTACTCAGTAGCAGGCCGACTTAGCTCCAAAAGAAATGGCTGCCTCTGACATGAGGAACAGACGCCATGTGCAGCTGCTCCTAACATGGAGTACAAACGCTGCTCATCCTGTATCCTTACAGGGTACTATCAGCCGGGCCAGCTGAGCCCAGGTTTTTTAGTGAGCTTGTTACTGCTCCCCCTCCTCCTTTTTCATCCTGGTTAGAAACATGGGGATAGATAGATTGTACTTCCCACCTGCCTAAAATAACTGATTCTCTAGATATCATTGAAGGAGTGTGGAAAAACACCACATTTGGCAGGTCTCTATCATCTTCCTATTCATCTATATCTCAAGTACAACAACAGCATAAAACTTTATTAAGACCTTTCAGTCTTATACAGATTCTCCGAGTAGAAACGCAAGGTAATAAGACCAAGTCCAAATAAATAGTATGTGACGTTTCGGTAACAATGTTGTTATCATCTTCAGACAAAAGTACTGAATTTACTGAATACTGAATTACCATTCAGTACTTTTGTCTGAAGATGGTAACAACGCTGTTACCTAAACGTCACACACTATTTATTTACTTGGATTTGGTCTTATTACCTTGTGTTTATAATCTATAATCCAAATTGTGCCTTATCAATTTATCTCAGAGTAGAAGTGTAGGGTACATGCATAGGAAACAGTAAAAAAACAATATCTCAGTTATCAATACATAGTTTAAAAACATAAGGCAACAAGACCAAATAAATAGTGTGTGATAATTCGGTAACAGTGCTGTACCATCATCAGACAAAAGTAGTGAATGAGTAGTGTACTGTAATGAAGTTTCCCCCAAATTGTACCTAATAGATACATAGTTTCTTCAGCAAAATAATCAAATTTCTTCCCAATTATAAGGTTGTCCCAAAAGTTGGTAAACACTTGCTACATAAATCATGTTTATGAACTTTTGGAACAACCTTATACAAGGTGGGATCAATAAATAAGGGGTGAATTATAATTTATTAAAAAAAATAAGAACGATATTAAAAATTAGGACATGATTTATTCAAAATAATCACCTTGACTTTCTATACATCGTCTCCATCGTTCTGGCAACTTGTAAATACCCTCTCTCTTAGGAAGCGTGTGAAAAAATCTTGCACCACTTTCTGGACATCTTCATCCGAGTCAAATCGCTTTTCCTTTAACTCCTTCTTTAGTAGTCCAAAAAGGAAATAGTCAGAGGGGGCTAGGTCTGGACTATATGCAGGATGTTCTAAAACTTCAAAACCTAATTTAATGATTGTAGATAGATTTTACATGATGTATGCAGCCTTGCATTATCATGAAGGAAGAAAACACCTCTACTAAGCTTCCCTCTTCTTTTGTTTCTTATACCGGGCTTTAGCTTATCTACAAGAATGTCACAATAAAGGTCGCTGTTCATACGTTGCCTATGGTGAAAATGGATATTTTTCTATCCTCCAAAATTAAGTTTTCAACCGCATTTATCATGCTTGGCGTCGCTGTAACACTTGGTCGTCCAGGTCGCTCAATATCGGTACATGTAATTCGTCCATTTTTGAACTCGTTAACCCATTTATAAATGTTTTTTGAGACAAACAAGACTCACCATTGATATTTTTCATTCTTTGGCATATTTGAGATGTTTGAATACCTTCTGCATTCAAGAAACGAATAACTGCACGTTGTTCAAGCGTGGTGCAATCCTTCAAGGGAGCTTCCATTTTAGTTTATTTATAAGTCTCGCGCCGCGCGTGGGAAAAAAGAACAGAACACCTTAAATAGTCTCTCGATGTTATATTTTAATTTTCTGTGGTTTAAATTATTTTTGCTTTTTTAATTTTTAAGAAATAAGATAATTCACCTTATTTATTGATCCCCCCTTGTATTATGAGGTATGTGTGATTTAGCCCCCTCTATATAAGGCACAATTTGGATTATAGACTACAAGAAAATATGACTAAATAAATAAAGTGTGACGTTTCTGTAACAGCATTGTTGCCGTCATCAGAAGAAAGACTATAATTATTCTTTAGATAATGCACAATTTGGATTACAGATTATAAACACAAGGTAATAAGACCAAATCTCCAAATAAATTAATAGTGTGTGACGTTTCAGTAACAGCATTGTTGCCATCATCAGAAGAAAGAATATGATTATTCTTTTGATAATGCACAATTTGGATTACAGATTATAAACACAAGGTAATAAGACTAAATCTCCAAATAAATTAATAGTGTATGATGTTTCAGTAACAGCATTGTTACCAAAACGACACATACTATTTATTTATTTGGATTTGGTCTTATTACACCTTGTGTTTATTTATTCTTTTGTTTGATGATGGTAACAACGCTGTCACACATCACTAATTTATTTGTTGATAAAGCACAATTTGGATTATAGATTGTCATAAAAGAAAATAAGACCTAATCCAAATAATTTATTAGTGTGTGACGTTTCGGTAACAGCATTGTCACCATCATCAGACAAAAGAATAAATGAGAAAAAAGTAACAGTACTATTTTAAGAACTTGCTGTGGTGTTTTTTCCTCATTTATTCTTTTGTCTGATGATGGTGACAATGTTGTTGCCGAAACATCACACACTATTAAATTATTTGGATTAGGTCATATTTTCTTGTATCTATAATCCAAATTGTGCTTATCATATATGTAATTTTTTAAAATTATTTACACACAAATCAAGTTATCAAGTTTAATTGAATCAAAAATATTTTATTTTGACAATCCATGCAGATTATCTGTTTCAGCTTAGTTAAAATTTGCTGAAAAAAATTAAATAGAGAAAATTAAACATTTTAAAAACTACAACTCGTTAAAGCAGTATAATTAAACTTTATTTATCAATATTTCAATAACTTTAAAATTTCAATTACAAATGCAGTAAAACAAAATGTGTATATTAAAAAAAATTACTCTGAACAATTTTATTATGCATATATATAATTTAATCTGTTATCTATATTTAAAAAATAAATTATTATGGACGAGTCTATTTTCTTAGTTTTATTCTAGGTTTTTTTTCACCCCTTTTGATCCTTTGGGAAGAATAATGGTTAAAGAGAAAATTCAAACTCATAAAATATTAATGATTAATATGAAAAACCATCGATACAAAAAAATGCAAAAATATATATTGTTTTAAATTACATCAATTGTTTAGTTTTAGATTAGAATCCTCTAACTCATTTGGGATGCTTTTACTGAAAAGCTTTCTAGCTAATGATTTACCTTTTGATAGGCCAAGCTTACGCCAAAGTTATTGATGTATAATTATTTGAAATATAGATCTTTCAATTTATTATGAGACTATCCAAACAATATGAAATGAATCGATTTTCAATATAGGAATGCAAAGCAATCAAAATATTTTACAAATTACTCACCTGTCATTCGCAAAAAAAATGTTTATGGTTCGAGTTGCGAAAATGGCGTCCCCAAGATGTGGTGCTGGTTCAACAAAACATTATGAGGTCAACGCAACCTAAGTTAAAAAGTAAAAAAATGAAAAGTATCTATTAAATATTTTAAAAAGTGTGTGTTATATATTTTAGTTTCAAATATATAGTAATTTCTTCATATTTTTACTTCCAAAATTCGTGGCATACTTTTTTTAGTAAATGGCGCTATAAAGATAATCCAGGTTCCCAAGTTGGTCGTGAATAGAAATAGTCTTAAATTATTTTACTATTATGCTCAATAATTCACGGCATTATTTATTGATACAGACAAGCTAAATATAGAATTGCAAACATCTTGCTTATAGTAAATATTTACTTTAGAGGAATATTTTTGTAAAGAAGAAATATTTCCATATTATAGTTAGTGTACTTATTTCTTATGTTGAATATTTTAATTAAAGCCACTTTTCAAAAACACTGCATTAGATAATAAACGCCCTAGATTTAACAACTACCTTCACTATCAGATAAATTCACGTTGAAGATATCATTAACATTAAAAAAAGTTTATTGCCCTTTTGACAACCCGCTATCGCCGTTTTAAAAAAAGGTGGAAATCTTATTAGTTATCGACAAAGAAACCCATTAATAAGCTTCCACCTTTTTTGACAGTGGGTCACCAAATCGTCAAAAGAAGATAAACTTTTATAAAATGGCTGATTAAGTCCTCAACTTGAATGAATCAAAATCCAACTTAGCAAATGTGGTATTCTCTATATTCACTATCATAAATATGCTAAATATCCACCTTTCAATTAACTATATCTTAATCTCTTAAAACAAGATAGCTTGTGTACAATTTTTCTTGCTAGATAATAGGCATGTAAAAAAGAGAAATTATTTATTTATCATGAGATCATTCAAAAGCTTCACACCAATCAGTTTTATCAACACCTAAAAAGAGCCCTTGCTAAATATATATAGATAACCCAGAGCGCAGAATGCCAACTACACAGCTCTCTCACTATTGAAATCTAATCTCTCTAGAATGAAAGGGAGTTTAAATAATTTTTAAAACTTTCTAAACAACTTACATTTTTAGAATTATTCAACAATTTGTTTTAAAATGATATTTCACATAAATGGATATTTGCTATGCTATATTATAATTTTATAAAATCGGGAAAATTACGCCAAAAGCCTGGGTTTTGCAAATGTATGAAGTTTTTTTTAAAATATTGAAACGCGCGACATATATAATGGATAGTGCAAACTTCAGTTCAGGATTTTATTATTCATATGGGGAAAAATATGGTCAAATATTTATACGCGACTAGAAATATTTTGTCAAATTAAAAATCGTAGATATTTATTTATTAAGATTGGACTAAATTTATTTGTTGATATTTGTTTATTGGTTTATTTTGATCTGCCATATATAATTTAATAGTCACTAAATTAAAATTTAACAGAAAAAAATTTCTCGAAATTTATCACGATTTATTGTTTCCAATTTATTCTCTAAAAAAATACCGCGTCAAAAGATTGAGGTACGGAGGGCGTTAAATGTTTTAACAAACACACGATCTTTACGTCCTTATGTACAGTTTGCGCCTAAATCACAAAATGGATGTTTGGATAGATTTACTCCTTGGGCTACAGTGAGTAGTCGTTCGATGTTCATTCAAACTCAAGATACACCAAATCCAAGTTGCTTAAAATTTTTACCAGGAGTCACCGTTCTCGAATCAGGCACTGTTAACTTCGCAACCATGCGCGAGGGTCGAAAATCACCATTAGCCATGCAGCTCTTTCGTATTGAAGGTGTCAAATCGGTGTTTTTCGGACCTGATTTTATCACTATTACCAAAGAAGATGAAGATTTAGAATGGAGACTACTTAAACCTCAAATATTTGCAGCTATTATGGATTTTTTTGCAAGTGGTCAACCAGTACTTAGTGAAGATGTTCTATCCAAAGATACAGAAATTCATCCAGATGACAGTGAAACTGTACAGATGATTAAAGATCTGATTGACACAAGGATCAGACCCACTGTACAAGAAGATGGTGGTGACATTGAATATGTGGGTTTTGAAGAAGGTGTAGTGAAACTTAAACTCCAGGGAGCTTGTACAGGATGCCCAAGTTCCTCAGTGACACTCCGCAATGGTATTCAGAACATGCTACATTTCTACATCCCAGAAGTCATGGGTGTGATTCAAATAAAAGATGAGGCGGAAGAGATTTCGGAGAAGGAATTTGAAAAATTTGAACAGAACATTCGAGTGAAGAACAAGGACACTGAAAAAAAGTCAGATTAAGATGATACAAATGTTACTTGTTTCAATCAGTTGTTTTGACAAATTATCTCAAATGTATAGAAAGTTTAAAAAGGTAATATATTAAACCTAAACTTATCAAATTGTTTGCTGTATTTTTTTAAATCTCTCTCTTATATGTACACCTATCCCCCGATTTACACGGTACTTGTTTTACACGTTTTCGCTTTTACACGGTTTTCCAAATAAGTTTTTTTTTTGTTTTTATCGCGCTATACTAAATGCTACTGTGATTGAACACATGCGCTGTGTACACATCTCACGAGGAATCCCGAGCTTATGTGCTGACTACATATTTTAACCTGTTAATGCATTTTATTTTTATTTCTGTGTACATCTATCCCCCGATTTACACGTTTTTCTCAGGAACGTATCTACCGTGTAAATCGGGGGATAGGTGTATTTTTGTAAAAAACTCAATCATCTAGATAAAACATTCAAACTATTTTTTGACACTGATAAGGCACAATTTGGATTATAGATTATAAACACAAGGTAATAAGACCAAATAAATAAATAGTATGTGACGTTTCGGTAACAGCGTTGTTACCATCTTCAGACAAAAGTACTGAATGAGAAATTTTACCACAGCATGATTCAAATAGTTACTGTTATCAAGAATAAAATGAATGATCAAGAATAATTATCTGTGTTTCTCAGAAAACTATCATCTTCTTATCTGCTATCTTGTTTACACACTTGATAACAGTAACTATTTAAAACATGCTGTGATAAAATTTCTCATTCCTCCCTGCGATGACACCTCCACTGCCAGATCTTAGGATCCCTTGCCACCAGTTTGCGTTCTGCAGCCATGTTGGGGCTAGAAGACCTTATTTGATTGGCCAATTAGCCCGGAATTCAAGAATTCATTCAAATTTGTCATTCAGTCCTTTTGTCTGAAGATGGTAACATGGCTGTTACCGAAATGTCACACACTATTTATTTATTTGATCTTATTACCTTGTGTTTATTTTTTGACACACATGTTTCTTATTGAAATAAAACAATTTTCTACTGCCCTTACTGTAATGATAGAATAATAGAAGAGCCTGGCTCTGTTGAAAAAAATAGGAAGGAGAATGCCGGGAAATTGTCTTTAAAGATAGAAAGTTTTATTAAGTTATGCTCTCTAATTTTACATAAAGTTAAAGCAGCTTGCTTTACATAGTCCTGTACGACAATGATAGAAATAATTTATATACATGGCGGTCAACTGGTCAAAAACAAATAAAAAAAGAGTAGAATGCTGAAATTGATTATTCCAACACCCTCCCTCAATTTCTACATTCCCAATCCAGCAACATGTTTATCATACAAGACTCTTGGCAGACCTTTAGTAAGGATGTCGGCAACATTTTCCTGGGTTGGTATGTGAACGACCTCGATAAGACCATCGCTGCAAATGCTTCTAATATAATGCCATTTGATGTCAATGTGTTTAGTTCTGGCATGATGGACTGGATTTCTCGCCAGCTGTTGAGCGCCCTGGTTATCAGTCTTTAAAACCGTAGGTTCATTCAATAATTCACCAAATCCCATCTCATCCAACAGCGCTCTAAGATAGACTGCCTCCTTTCCTGCTTCACAAAGTGCTATGTACTCAGATTCCGTGCTCGAAAGGGCGACAGTCTGCTGCTTCTTCGATTCCCAAGCTATTGGACCTCCTGCTAAGAAGAAAACAAGTCCCGTTTGAGATTTTCTATCCGCGAGGTTTCCACCCCAATCAGCGTCGACACAACCATAAAGGGTCTCATTAGTTTTCTCGTAAGTTATTTTCAAACATAAAGTGCCCTTTAGATAGCGGAGGACACGCTTGGCCGCATTCCAGTGCTGTCTCCTAGGATCATTGCTGAATTGTCCCAAAGCACTAACCGCATAGGCTATATCAGGCCTTGTCGACACTGAAAGATATATTAACGATCCAATCAGTGATTGGTATTCTACCTTTTTTACTGGCTCATTCTCACCCTCTATAGATGAAATCTTTGTTAACTTGGAGTTCGAGTCCATGGGTGTAGAAATCGGCTTGGCCTCCTTCATTCTATATTTCGCCAGAAGTTCTTCAATATATTTCTCTTGATCTATGGATATTGAGCCATCCTTTTTCGTTTGTATTCTTAAACCCAAACAATAATTTATCTTTCCAAGATCTTTTATTTTGAATATCTTCTTCATACTTTCATTAAAGGATATCAACGTGTCTTCTCTTTCAGCTGCAATTATCAAATCATCAACATAGATTGCCACCAGAAGAATGCCTTCATGATGTTTGATGTAGACACAGTTATCATTTTTCATCTGTTCTAGGCCCATTTCTTTAATACTGAATCGAGCTTTGCATGCCAAGTCATTCCAGCCTGTTTCAGACCATATATAGCCTTCTTTAGTTTACATACCCTTTTTGGATATTTCTTTGACTCGAAATTTTCTGGTTGTGTCATGTAAATTTCTTCTTTGACATCACCATTCAAGAAGGGAGACTGAACATCCATTTGATGGACCAGCAAATCATATTCAACGGCCAAGGCTAAAACTGTTCTGATCGTACTGTGGCGTACAACTGGTGCAAAGGTTTCCTCATAATCAATACCGTATTTTTGGGAATAGCCTTTTGCTACAAGTCGAGCCTTATACCGTTCAAGAGAACCATCACTACTATACTTTCTCCTGAATACCCATTTGCTTCCAATTACGTTTTGGCCCTTAGGGGGATCAACCAGTTCCCAAGTTTTGTTTTCAATCAATGAATCAAACTCCTCCTTCATTGCTTTCCTCCAAAAATAAGAATCTTTTCCAGACAGCGCTTCCTCTGCGTCTTTTGGATCTGGGGAGTACTTCACTTCTGAAAATTCTTGCATGGATAAATTTGCCGTAGGATATTCCTTTCTTGGTCGGCCAGGTTTTCCCGTTCTAATATACCTTGGTCTTCCTCTTCCTCTCTGCGAGATGACTTCCATTGTTTCTGATGGTTCGCCTAAAAAATCCGAATCAGTTCCGGGCAAAGTGTTTTCATCATCCTGAAGACTTTCCCCCTCCAATGATATATCTACCTTTTTCTGTGGTATAGCTTCAATTTGCACCACGTCATTCCTAGAGGTAGAGTTTTCAGATTCGAGGAAACGTACATCTCGACTTTTTATCATCATGCCTGTCCCAGGCTTCCATAATCTGTACGCCTTTGATTCGGGAGAATAGCCAATCAGTCGGTATTCTTCACTGCGAGGAGCGAATTTTCCTCTTCTTGGACGGTTGTCAACAGCGAAACATTTACATCCAATCATTCTTAAATGAGAATCGGTTGGTTTTCTTCCTGTAAATATTTCATACGGAGTTCGACTTTCATTTGTTCTTGGGCATCTGTTTCTGATGTATGTAGATGTATGCACAAGTTCAGCCCAAAGTGGATCTGGGAGGTTCGCTTGAATTATGAAACATCTAGTCATTTCTACCAGAGTTCTGTTCGCTCTTTCAGCAACTCCATTTTGTTGCGGAGAATATTCAACTGAGAGCTGATGTCTAATTCCTTCCTCCGATAAATATTCTTTAAAATCTGAACTCAAATACTCTGCTGCATTGTCACTTCTAATTGCTTTAATTTTCTTGCCAGTTTGTTTCTCAGCAAATCTTTTAAAGACTTTAAATCCTTTGAAAATTTCACTTTTTCGTTTCATAACAAAAGTGAATATCATTCGTGAGAAATCGTCAATGAAAGTTGCGAAGTACAATGCACCGCCATATGACTTTGTTCTCATCGGTCCACATATGTCAGAATGAATAAGTTGCAGTGGCTCTGTTGACTTTGTCAGAGAGACTTCTGGGAATGGTAATCGAGTCTGTTTACCCCTAATACAAGTTTCACAACTTGTTATACTTTTAAATTCACCCTTGGGTAATCCATTGACTAAATTCTCTCTCTGCAATTTCTTGAGGTCATCAAAATTAAGATGACCAAACCTATTATGCCAAATTTCACTGCTATTTTTGTCTATACACATTCTGGTAAATTGCGTTTTTGCATATTTAGTTTGACGCAATATGTAAAGTCCGTTTCTTTTGTAAGCTTTTATGCAAATTTTCCTCAATGGATTCACAATTTCCGCTTTTTCTCTCATAAATTTAACAAAAAATTATTTTTCTATGCAGGTGCTGACTGAAATCAAATTTCCCTTCAGTCCTGGGACAAATAACACATTTTCTAATTTTAATAAAAACGGTTCACCATGTTCGAGAACTTCCAATTCTACCGTTCCTGTACCTAAAGCTTCTATGCTTTGGTCGTTCGCTAATTTAACGGCTATTGGCTCTGTTTCTCTTAAATCTGAAAATGCTGTTCTTAAGCAGCACATGTGTGCAGTTGCAACCGCTATCCAGGCACCACTCGTCAACCTCAAGAATATTTTCATCTCTAATTCCTAGAGAAGCAGCCATTCGCGTATTGTTTCTTCTAGAGTTCCTTTTTGACCAGCAGTCAGCCGCTTTGTGGCCTTTCTTGCCACAGTAATGGCAGTTAAATTTAAAATCCTTCCGATTTGGTGGTTTAGTGGAATTGGTAGTTTTTCTTTCTGGATTTCCAAAAAAGACATTTTGTTCTCCAGACGAAGTTCCCTCCATTTCACGTTGCCTTTGATCTTCTTCTATGATCTTGACCTTTAAAGTTTCAAGTTTTGGGAGCTCATCTCTGGTTTCTATTGCAGTCCTGAATCCTTCATACGATTCTGGAAGACTACACAACAAGAGTATAACTAAAAAGTCTTCGGGTACTTGAGCCCCAATTTCACCTAGATTGTCCACTAATGAGGTAAATTTACTCAGGTAATCTTTCAAATCATCATTAGGCCTCATTTTCATCTGTATTAGCCTTTTGGTCAGGGAAACTCTCGTCGCAGGTCCTTTAGGTCGATAAACTTCTTCTATCTTTTTCCAGGCCTCCTCGGCAGTCTTGCAATTCTTAACATGTATTAGTTCTGATGGATTCAAGCTCAATACAATTGTAGCAAGAGCCTTCTGATCCTTATTTTGCCAATCAGTAAACTCTTGGTTACCGGGTTCAGGTTTGACATTGGCTTCATTAACATAATTCCACAGATCAGAGTGAACAAGAATCATTTGCATTTGAAGCCTCCATGTCTCAAAGTTTTGCTTATTCAACTTCTCAATTTGATATAGACTGGACATGCTTGATTCTTATTTTTCTTAGGCAATCAGTCCTGGGCCCATAACCTGTTGATAAAATAGGAAGGAGAATGCCGGGAAATTGTCTTTAAAGATAGAAAGTTTTATTAAGTTATGCTCTAATTTTACATAAAGTTAAAGCAGCTTGCTTTACATACTCCTGTACGACAATGATAGAAATAATTTATATACATGGCGGTCAACTGGTCAAAAACAAATAAAAGAAGAGTAGAATGCTGAAATTGATTATTCCAACAGGCTCATCAGTAGTGAACCCTCCCAGCAGTTTCACCAGTTCAATCTACCATACTGCAGTAATATTGCCTTTTTCTGTTTTGCTTTTATACCAATAGTGAAGCTTACCTTTTGGAAAAGGTATTTTGATTTAACTATGGACATTAGCTTTGTAGACAGTAGAGAAATAAATATAATTATAAACATATAATATATATACAATGTGAAAAAAATAGTACAAATGTGATATTGTACTGGGATAAGGTTAATAAATTATGAAAAAGGCATCTCCTTATTGTGCAACTAAGAGTTGCTGATGGCTTGCGCCATCTATCAGAATAAATATCAACTTCTGGAATAATTAGAAATCAACGAGAATAGTTGATATTTATTCTGATAGATGGCGCAAGCCATCAGCAACTTTCAGTTGCATGATAAGGAGATGCCTTTTTCATAATTTATGAACCTTATCCCAGTACAATATCACATTTTTACTATTTTTTCACATTGTGTCGCGGTCTCAGGCAATTCTGGCCTTAACTTTCTGTTTCATGATTTTTCAAGATGCCTGAAGGACCAGTTTTTTGGTCGTTGAGGTACAGCTTGCACCACGCTGATGAGGGCCAACAGCCCGAAACGCATCCGTGGTTAGCTTTTCTTGTTTAATCAAGAATGGGTATTTGGCAAATTCTGGAATAATTAGAAATCAACGAGAGTAGTTGATATTTATTTTGATAGATGGCGCAAGCCATCAGCAACTTTCAGTTGCACGATAAGGAGATGCCTTTTTCATAATTTATATACAGTTAAACCTGTCTATAGCGCCCCCTCTTGGGACTCACCAAAATAGGTTGCTATAGAGAGGGGGTGCTATAGACAGGTCACTTTTAATGTAAAATGTTTTCATTTTAATGTTTAAAATCGGGTGCTATAGAGAGGAAGGTGCTATTTAGAGGGGGCACTATAGACAGGTTTAACTGTATATATAATGGCAAAACTGCTGGTAGGGTTCACCATTGATGAGCCAGGCCCTTGCAGTAAAGACAGTAGAAGTTTGTTTTACATCAAAATGTGACATGACACGTGCCATTGTGGTTGTGACTTCTAAGTCAACTGTGTTCTGGTTTTTCAATATTGAACTGTTGGTGATATTCTGTTGGTATCCATCAAGTGATGACCCACCTGACATTCTTTTGATTCAAGAACCATATGTTTTAAATGAACTACTAAATTCCACACATTGGAACGCTTTTATTTAGTAATTAACTAAAACACTAGTAATTAACACACTATTTATTTATTTGGATTTGGTCTTATTACCTTGTGTTTATAATCTATAATCCAAATTGTGCCTTATCATCTTTATTACAAAAACATCGCTAGCACTTGCTCTTCAACGGGCAAAGTTACAACAGAGAGTGAGCACCGGGGAAAAGCGTGATTTTCTAAATGATGGCTGTTTAATTTTTTTTTTCTTATCCCTAGTACACGTGGTACAGGCCATGATAATCATAGTGGGTAGAGTAGGCGACTGCTTTTACTGTAAGTGCACCACATGTCTACACATGTGAAAAGCAGTTCGACTTTGCACTTACAAATATGCCAGAGCCCCGTTTGGTTACTTGCACTCGCTGGTGGGGTTGGGCTTTTGCAAGAAATCGGGGGCCATTGGAGCATTTTTTTTATCAGAAAAAAGTGCTCAATGCGGGAATCGAACCCAGGTCAAGGGGGTCGAAAACCAACGGTTTAGACCATCCTTTCACTGACCCCCTCCTGTTTAATCTGGATTTGAAGCAATGACAGAATTGTTCCGGATGTCTTCAGTTGATGCTGTTATTATTTTTATAAAAAATCTCACAGTTTTTGTAATAAAGAAACACATTGCATAATGTTTTTTTGATATTTTTGTGACTATATAACTCATCTGCATGAGTTGGAGGTTTTCATCAGTACAGGGAACTGCACCTTTGCCGGTCCCAAGCCCGGATAAAAAAGGAGGAGGGGGAGCAGTAACAAGCCCACTAAACAACCTAGGCTCAGCTGGCCCGGCTGATAGTACCCTGTAAGGGCTCCAGGGATACAGGATGAGCAGCGTTTGTACTCCATGTTAGGAGCGGCTGCACATGGCGTCTGTTCCTGTCAGAGGCGGCCATTTCTTTTGGAGCTAAGTCGGCCTGCCACTGAGTAGTGCTCCCAGTCTTAATGACAAAGGCAGATGCATTCTACTTCACCCAATCATAATGGCTGTCAACTTTACAAGCTTGATACCCTAATATGATTGAGTGGAGATAAGAAAGAAGAAGATCAGTATAGTGGCGGCTTCAATTCCAAATAACATCCTATGAGAGGAGTTATGAAATCAGTTAAATTTACTAAATAAAGTTGTTTAAACTGAAGTGGCTGATTTTCTGGCTAGAATACAAAAGTTACAGGAGGATGGTATTCATGTGGCACCTCTACCTTCAAAATTGCTTTAAAACAATACATTTTGTTGATAAGGAACAATTTGGATTATAAACACAAGGTAATAAGACCAAATACAAATAAATAAATAATGTGTGACATTTCGGTAACAACATTGTTACCGAAACGTCACACACATTATTACCTTGTGTATTATTACCGCCTTTGCCGATTCCAAGCCCGGATGAAAAAGGAGGAGGGGGAGCAGTAACAAGCTCACTAAAAAACCTGGGTTCAGCTGGCCCGGCTGATAGTACCCTGTAAGGGCTCCTAATCCAGGGATACAGGATGTCTGTACTCCATGTTAGGAGCGGCTGCACATGGCGTCTGTTCCTCATGTCAGAGGCGGCCATTTCTTTTGGAACTAAGTCGGCCTGCCACTGAGTAGTGCTCCCAGTCTTAATGACAAAGGCAGACGTATTATAATTTACCCTGTATTGATGATTTTAAGCTTTACAAGCTTGATACCCTAATATGATTGAGTGGAGATAAGAAAGAAGAAGATAATAGATTTTGTTGATGAGGGCCACAGCCCGAAACAATGGTATTACATGTTGGCTTTTTGTCTGAATTTTCCAAAACTTGTGTTGTGGTTAATTTTTTTTCACCACCATTACATTTTGTACTGTGGTGATGAACCAAATGCAATGTTTTAATGTATTTTTAAAGGGAGAGGTGCCTTTTTGGTACATGAATATTAACTTCCTGCAACTTTATAATAAAATGTATTTCAGCCCCTTTAAAACAATGAAGAAGTTGATAAACTTGATAAAGTACAATTTGGATTATAGATTAGAGCTACAAGAAAATAAGACCTAATCTAAATAAATTAATAGTATGTCATGGTTTTTTCTGATGTTTTTTATATTATTTTCCCATTGTATAATTATACAAGGAAATTAAAAATTATACCGCGAATGTTTCTTTTAAAAATCGAAATTTATTTTCAAAGAGAAATAGCGACATTTCTAACTTTGAGGATGAGGTATGGAAAGGTGAAACATGAAGAGTAATGGAGAACGGAAAAATAAAAAGTGTCCAGGGGCGGGAATCGAACCCACACCCTTCTGCTTCCCGGGCAGGTGCCTTGTCCACTCGGCTACCCTGGACGTATTTTTCCGTTCATAACTTATATTTAAAGTAACATTTAAAATACAATATAACGCGGCTGATGATTGTAAAACGAAAATTAAAATTATACCGCGAATGTTTCTTTTAAAAATCGAAATTTATTTTCAAAGAGAAATAGCGACATTTCTAACTTTGAGGATGAGGTATGGAAAGGTGAAACATGAAGAGTAATGGAGAACGGAAAAATAAAAAGTGTCCAGTGTTATTTTTCCGTTCTCCATTACTCTTCATGTTTCACCTTTCCATACCTCATCCTCAAAGTTAGAAATGTCGCTATTTCTCTTTGAAAATAAATTTCGATTTTTAAAAGAAACATTCGCGGTATAATTTTAATTTTCGTTTTACAATCATCAGCCGCGTTATATTGTATTTTAAATGTTACTTTAAATATAAGTTATGAACGGAAAAATACGTCCAGGGTAGCCGAGTGGACAAGGCACCTGCCCGGTAAGCAGAAGGGTGTGGGTTCGATTCCCGCCCCTGGACACTTTTTATTTTTCCGTTCTCCATTACTCTTCATGTTTCACCTTTCCATACCTCATCCTCAAAGTTAGAAATGTCGCTATTTCTCTTTGAAAATAAATTTCGATTTTTAAAAGAAACATTCGCGGTATAATTTTAATTTTCGTTTTACAATCATCAGCCGCGTTATATTGTATTTTAAATTATACAAGGGTATAGATTCTAAATTCATAGATCAAATTTATAATCTTGGTAGGGTTGGAATATAGGTCCTGTCTTGAGGCTCCCATACATTCCAAGAGATGATCTGGTGAGGCCTCTTTGGTTCTGTAGATGGTACATTGTGAAAAGATCTTTAAACCATCCTGGAAAAAGAGCGGTCTTGTATGGCCAATTTTGAGCCTAGAAATACAGGTTGCTACCTGTTGGTTCATCCTAAATTCCAGAATAGCTCCAGACTTTTGGTTCAGGTACTAATGATGGAATATTGACTCCTGTATTTTTGCTTGGATTTTTCTTTTTTTGTATACGTTTGAAAGAGTCAAAATCAAGGTGGTGATAACAACACTGTTACCGAAATGTCACACACTATTAATTTATTTGGATTAGGTCTTATTTTCTTGAAGTTGATATCCTTGTTCATGCTGTTACTGATTGCAAATGTGTCTAATAGCAATCCAAATATGTGATGCCATTTTCTGAAAACATTAATAAACATAGTTTCAATGGGTTCCTTTCTTGCAAAAGTCCAACCCCACCAGTGATAAGGTAAGTAACCTTGTATTTTGAACCAGTGTATGTAAATAAAGGGAATGTATTTAAAAATTATCAGCTGGATGAATAAACAGTTGTTTCCTGTATATAAATTTCATATCACCATCAAATGTTATTAGCTTTAATAATGATTATAATAACATTGCCTATTACTGGTACTTCAGTAGAACCTCCCTTTAGCGGACATCACAAAGGACAGTTTTCATTTGCAAAATTACCATTTTTACTATTTAGAAACTCTCCGGTAAGATGACACCTCTCCCTAAAGGACACTTTAGCTCTGCAATTAGGTGTTGTCCTTTACCGGGAGGTTCTAATGTATTTATATTATTCCTAACTCCGCCTTTGCCCCGGTCCCAAGCCCGGATGTAAAAAGAGGAGGGGGAGCAGTAACAAGCTCACTAAAAAACCTGGGTTCAGCTGGCCCGGCTGATAGTATCCTGTAAGGGCTCCTAATCCAGGGATATAGGATGTGCAGCGTTTGTACTCCATGTTAGGAGCGGCTGTACATGGCGTCTGTTCCTCATGTCAGAGGCGGCCATTTCTTTTGTAGCCAAGTCGGCCTGCCACTGAGTAGTGCTCCCAGTCTTAATGACAAAGGCAGACACATTCTACTTCACCCAGTCATGATGGTTGTCAAACAGACACCATCAAGGGTCACAACTTGATATCCTAATATGATTGAGTGGAGATAAGAAGAAGAAGAAAGAAGAACTATTATTCCTGCATATACCCTACTTTTGGCAAATGGCTTTGGAGAATCTGTACAAGACTGTTGTTGTTTATTGTTCTTCCTCTAGTTGGCTGAAGATTCTACGTCTTAGTAGCTATGGTGTCATCAGTTCTATACTTCTGGTAATTGGCTCTCTCCTGTTGACCCATGCGTGTCTACCGTCACCCCCTTGCTGAAAGTGAGGGATCCCACCGGTGACAGGACGAGCTCGCTGTCTAAATAGTTATAATACCATTTAATATACCATTAAATTGGCAAAACCGCTGGGAGGGTTCACCACTGATGAGCCAGGCCCTCTCATTAATTTTTCCATTGCAGTAAGGGCAGTAAAAATTGTTTAATTTTTAAAGAATCATACGCGTCTATAATAGTTTTGAATTTTGATAACAGATTGTGCGCTAATGTATCAAAATATAATCTTTACTCTTTTTAGTTATCTACGTTCATGGACAAAACTTAAGGAAGTTGTACCTTTTAGCATGTATATCGGGATTGAGACAATAACTCTTAAATATATTTGAAACACAGTGACCTTTATTGAAGACACATGAGATAATCAAGTGTGAACATAATTGCCTCTGTCTCCTTCAAAAAAATAGACCACCGGTGACATCAAAGACTTTCCACTTCCTTAAATTTTGTCCATGAGTGTATGTTTTGAAGTTAAGGGTGAGTAGCATCATTGTGACTTGTAAAAATGGAGAATCCCCTCTGAAAGCATGGGTCCAATCAGGTAAAAGAGAAGCTGTAAAAGATGTAAGCAGGTTTAGTATTTTGGTTTAGACATATTTTAATTTCTGCATGGTTCAACGGACTTATGTTTTCTTTGATCCATAGAGATAGTTTCCATCATTCTTGGTACCAAATAGAAAACCCCAAAAAAACAGACCCTCCATCTAAACAAAAGGAAGTCGACATAGTTGGCCAGATGGAAATCTGGTCACCTGCGCCCTCTAGTCTATAAAGAGGGAGCCAAAAGCTTCCCCATGTGCACTAGGTACAAAACCGAAGAGGCCACTCCCCAACTTATACTAAATTGTATTGGAAAGGACAAAGGATCCCTGTACAGAGAACCAAGAAGAGTTCTTGAACTTCTTTATGAGCACGACCTCCAAGATCTTGTCTAATTTAGACTAATTTAAAAGGATAAGTAAAAAAAAAAATGTTTTCTCTATACAAGACCAAGGATATAGGTAATTCACAGTGCTTTTCCTAAAATCCTTGGTAGACACTTAACATTCCATAGGCAGCCACTTCCATGAAGTGATCCCGTTTGTAAAATAAGAAGAAAAATAAATTGAAATGAGAGACAAATGGTGAACCAATCATAAGCTCCAATGAGAATTTACCTCTAGGAGAGATCAGGGATAACTATGTTTTTGAATATGGAAGTCTCTCATATTGTACTTGAAACATATGTAATTCTTCTATTTGTTTTTCTGGGAAAAAATAGACACTTCGGCCAGTTAGAGTTTTTATTTTTATTTTCTCAGCGTTTCGACAGGTGTGGATATTGTAAGCAAGGTATTGTGAGCAGTTAATATATGCCTTTTGTTGTTTATAACAATTTTTATATATAGAAGAAGAAACACAAGTGGGGGAGAAGAGCTTCTTTGTATAAGAGGACGATTATCGTCAAGATAGAGGTTGTCTGGCCGGCATTCATATTTCTATGAAAAATGGACACTTCGGCCAGTTAGAGTTTTTTTTAATTTTCTCAACGTTTCGACAAAAATCTTTTGTCTTCGTCAGGAGAAATAAATAAAAATAAAGCATTTGGCAAGGTGTTAAAAATCCAATTAGTATATTTCAGAAAAAAAAAAGAGATTGTATGACACCCCTCCCACACATACACAAAATGCTGTTGTCATAATGGATTTGTTATTTCGTGAAAACGCACAATTATTCAAGGATAACAAGCACATTTGTACTGTAGAAGCTCTCACTAAAGAACGCTTCACGATTTTGCGTGTTGTTCTTGCACAGAGGCCATACTAATCTCTGTATCGTTCCATTTATAGTTTTATACCGCCGAACAAGCAGAGAATAACAACACCTATTTGCAGAGAAAAAGTCTTCTTTAGAGAGAGGCAATTGCTATGTAGTCTTTTTGTTTTCAATTCTTTTGGTAGTAATCTTTATTTTAACGACCGCTGTGCTTTTATAAGGTTTCTTTGGCAACTGAGCAGCAGATTTCAGAAGATTGGTTCTAGTCATAGAGACATCCAATGGTTTCCCATTTTTGATTATTGTAAGAATAAAACGGTATCTCTATATCTTTTATTTAAAATCCCGGCTTTGTAATGGGCAGCACTCTAACGTCCTCGTGTTGGTTGACGTTAATCAGCAAGAAGTATTTGGAAGTTTAAAAAGAAAAGTCTTTATTTCTTTTAGGCTAACATCAGACATCATATAAATTATATATATTACAATAAGTCAAAAAGGCAACTGCACAGAGTACCATCAGTGATGTGCTCACTGATAATTTACTATATAGGCATGCCAGCTGCCGTTACAAGCACCAAGATCAATTAACCTTAATGTCGTTATTAGGAACATCGTCTTCGGTCTCTTCAGTTTGAAGACTTCACCATAACAGTCCAACACCATCTTTAATAAAAAAAAAATTACTAGGACATCCCTATGTTCTTTTTAGAATGTCAAATAAAGTGCTTTAAAAATATCTTCAATCAAGTTGAGCTCCCCATCGAGTGAAATGTCCATAGTATTCAAGTTACCTAGCTTCAATCACGTCAATGATCCACTTGGAAAAGAACATGATGATCTGAAAGCAGAATATTGTAAGAAAAGAATGCTGCAGACAAGGGTGTCCCAAATTGTTTACCAAAGACACTGACTTTCGGCCAATCGGTAACATTCAACATGTCTTCGTAGATGGGATAAGGAAAACAAGGTCTATTCTTTTCAAGGGTTACCATTGATTACCGTATACCTGTTCCAGCTCATACACTACTAGCCTCAATACGAATCGCACATCTTACCATGGCTAAGTACCTAAGAGTTGCGTAAAAGTGTCCAATGGGATTCGAACAGGGCAAGCCAGATTGTTCAACGGGACCCAATTTCGACCATTCGCAACATAGGGTATGGATTATTTAAACACATAGTGGATAGATGATTAAACATGGCATCATTATTACGACCCTGAAACAAAGAGACAGAACTAGCTATCCGTAGGTGCAGAGGCACCGATAAAAAGTCGCTTCTTTTTGAGGTTTTACAAACAATATTCTTTGTGATCGTAAGGACTAACCAATTTTTCATTATGTCCTGTAAAGTCACAAATACGTCGAGCGATATCTTCAAATCCTTCAGCATCTCCGTGCGACAAGACCCGAGTTAATGGTCACGAAAAGTCTGCATGATAACGCCTGTCCTCACACCGCTGAGGTGACTAAGGTGGCATTTTGTAGGTTGAATTGCTGGATCACCCTCCATAAAATCTAGGGCTTTCTCCAAGCGACTTTAAAGTGTTTGAACTTTTCAATAAAGCGCGCTGAATGGCTTTTTTAAAATACACTCATGGACAAAACTTAAGGAAGTTGTACATTTCAGCATGTATATCGGGATTCAGACAATAACTCTGAAAGATATTACAGTGACCTTTATTGAAGACACACGAGATAACTACACTCATGGCCAAAACTTAAAGAAGTTGTACATTTTAGCATGTATATCGGGATTCAGACAATAACTCTGAAAGATATTACAGTGATCTTTATTGAAGACACACGAGATAACTACACTCATGGCCAAAACTTAAAGAAGTTGTACATTTTAGCATGTATATTGGGATTCAGACAATAACTCTGAAAGATATTACAGTGACCTTTATTAAAGACACACGATATAACTAAGTGTGAAAAAAAATTGCCTCTGTCTCCTTCAAAAAATAATTTAAAAATGCATAAACAACCAGGTAACATCAGACTTTCCACTTCCTTAAGCTTTGTCCATGAATGTAGAACGCGCTCCGAGATAGATGCTACAGCGGATGGCTAAGTTTTCAGAAGTTCGGTCTAAAAAAAATCCAAACTTTCGAAGGAAGGATGTGGAAGCATTTTTAGAGAAAGGATGGATGCAGTGGTATGGCCATTGACATAGTCGCCCGTCAAATACATACACGGGACTGAACCTCTCTCTATCTGCCAACTGGTACGGCCAGTATATTCGTATGATGACATTAGTGCGCCATCTGTCATTGGAAATTTGAACTATTTTCGACATTTATGATTCTTTTTAAAATAAATCAATTTTCTACTGCTATTACTGCAATGATAAAGTAATTTTATCTCAAGAACAATATCCCCAAGGACCCAACGACACCAATATAAATTTTAAATGAACAAACCCTGTACATCCCCTACAGTATATTGTAAATATGTGGGGGCTGAGAGACTCCATTCCAGCCTGCTGGATGACGCACCGCGCCGTCAACGCCGTCTGACTCCACATCAGAAGGTTGCGTGTTCGAATCACGTCCGGCTCACCAATGTGGTGTGTCGATTTATTAGTCCAGCGATGGCCCAGAAAGTATTTCAAAGTTAGTGTTTTATTAGAGTTACTTATTAGCTCAATTTAATATGGGAAGACCAAAAAGGACAACACCCTAGAATGCACATTCTGGTCCTCTCTGGTTTCCACCGCTGTGCCGCCCTGGCGCAGCGGTCGTCATCTCCTGATTTATAGCGCCGCTTGTATGTTTTTGTTGACGGCGCGGTGCGTCATCCAGCAGGCTGGAATGGAGTCTCTCAGCCCCCACAGTAAATATGATGATCTAGGTTGCTCTTTTTGAGCGGTGGCACCTAATAAAGTTATTTGGAACTTGAAGTAATTTTATCCCATTGCAGTAAGGGCAATACAAACACACACACACAAAGCTTTATTAAGACCACCGGTCTTATACAGATTCACCACAGGAAGCAATAATAGATGGAGCTCCTATACTCCAGGCAGCGCAGCACCAAACAACAGCCTCCAGGTCTGACACATGTCCAATGACCACACGTTCCTTCGTGCATACGTCATGGTTAGCGAATCACTCACTGAACAGGCTCAGTAAGGGCAGTAGTAAATTGATTTATTTTAAAAATGAATCATAAGTGTCAAAATAGTTCAGTATATTCGTGTTTGCATTAAATATCTCAATATTGAAAGACAAGGCGACGAAACCACAGCACTATGAAACGGAAATGAAAATAACAAAGAATATGATCACATTTTCAGTCCATAGTCAAAGTTCCACTTCTTCTTTGGTGACCCCATAGTAAACTCTGGATACAATCTGTAGGCTTAACATATCTGGAATACAACCTAAAAATATGAAATCGTTTAAAAAAGAGAATATTTATCAAGCTTGTAAAAAATGCATTAAAACTAGGCGTTTTGGAGATAAAAGAAGTTTGTATTATGTATAAAAGAAACATTCGTGCTTTTAAATCCTTTCATTTTATATGGCGCGTTATTGCTTTGTGTTAATGTATGCCTAACTGGCCTTATCTTTATTGTTTGCGGAAGAGCATTGCTCGATGCAAATATTTGAATGTAATTCTACTGTCCTATAAGCTTATGTCCATAGTTTTCTTGAAAACCATTTCTGAGATTCCATCTTTCAGTGCTGCGTATATAAGCAGAATCGTCCAATGCAGTATTAGAGCTCTGAGAAGCGGTCTGGTGGATTAAATTGGCAAAACCGCTGGGAGGGTTCACCACTGATGAGTCAAGCCCTCCCAATATATTTTTTCATCGCAGTAAGGGCAGTAGAAGTTTGTATTATGTATAAAAGAAACATTCGTGCTTTTAAATCCTTTTATTTTTTATAAAAGAATGTAACACAACATCAGCTTTGGCAAATTCAGACAGAAGCCAACAACCTCTATATCATAGTTCTGGTCATAAATGTATAAATTTGCTAAAGATGGTATTGTGAACCAACTTTTATCTGTAATTGTGGTTTCTGTATGTGATCCCTCGGGGAAAATTAGAGAAATTAAAGGGGTTAAAGAAAATAAAATAAACCCATTGAGTATTCAAGGAGGTAATAAATACAATTGCATGTTTGTTTACGAAACTATACAAAAAAACTTATTTACAGCATTCTATTTATAGAAATAGAGGTCGCTTCTCCCGTCAAAATGGTCGCTAAACCTAATCGCCATCTATTGATCACAAACTAGCGGAATCGGGTCGGTGACAAAATCTCAACATCAGATTTGGTAAATCGGGACGCGTCCATCTGTAGACCATGGCTTCGGACTAATGACCCTCGTCAGTCTAGGGCAGATTTTATTCCATGAAAACCACAAGGAATTTAATGAAATATTCACAATCTGCCAAAGAGGTGATTATCTGGTAAAGTGTTTGCATTAAATAGTTCAACATTGAAAGACAAGACGAAAACACCATAGCACTATGAAACGGAAATGAAAATACGGAAGAATATGATCGAATTTTGAGTGCATAGTCCAAGTTCCACTTCTTTGTTGGTGACCCCAGAATAAAGCTGGATACAATCTCCAGGCTAACATATATATATAAGTCGTTGGATGAGCGGGTAACACCCTCGGTTCCCGACAGTCATGAACCGGGATTGAATCCCGCGTTAAAATTTGTTTAATATGTGAATAGCCTTCACATATTATTCATTGTTCAATTATCATGAACTAGGTTGCTCTTGTTGAGCGTGACCTATTAATGTGAATTTGAACCAGGTTAACATATCTGGCATACAACCTACAAATATGGAATCTTTTAAAAAAGAGGACATTTATCAAGCTTAAAAAAAATGTATTAAAACTAATTAATAAAAAAAATTATATCTTGTCAAATTATAGATAGAAATTTTGCCGGGATCTATAAAAATCAAGGTCGTTTGTTCCATCGAAATAGCCGCTGAATCTAATTACAAAATTATGATGTTTTTTTTTTTTTGGAAATATAGATCGAAAAGCAAATTGATAAGCTGTATGTATGGTCTCCTCAGACGTCAATGTCGTATACATTTTAATTTATTTAGTAAAGCATTTTATTAGTTGACACACATAATCAACCTAAAGTTGAGATCATTACTTTTCTGCTAATAGACGACGTCTACACAGTCTACAGCTGGTGTGACATCTCCTCCTGTACCTTACTTCAACTGGCTAGATGTCCTCTACTGTCCTAGCAACGTACGAGACAAAACCAGCAGTAAAACACTGTCAACAAACCGGACAAATCTTACATATCCCAATCACCACAGTTATCCTCAGGGCAGAGAAAGTTTCCAGGTTTCCAGAAATTTGCATACTTGTTTAGATTTCCATAGTTACATATATTTCTAAGACAAATGGTGATGATGTGCATATTTATTATAGCGAGAACGGAAATTCCATAAAACCAACACAAAAAGATTACCAAATTAACCGTGTCTTGGAATTCGTTCTTATTTTCTACTACCCCCATACATACGAAGAGAATCTTATTTTGATCATAAAGAAGAAAGAAAACGATGGAAAGAGTAAAGGATAAACAAGGATGGGAAATAAAGTGTGAAGTCCAGCCGTAAATTTGTATTTTCTAGATCACAGATAGTGTTATTCAGCTTCTTTGTTCTTGAGCAGGTGTCCTAAGTAAGTCCATGCTTCTTTATCTTGAGTTCTTTATTTATAGCTTCCCATTCAGACCCTCAGTTCAATTTTATAGAGCTGGTGTGGTTAATTAATAATAATCCACATAAACATTTCTTGCAAAATCAAGTTTTGTTTCATTGTTATCACTCAGGTTATACCTCGTCATTGTTATTATATTCAGACAACAACAACAACAAAAAAAGAATGAATCCAATTAAATAGAAAAAATATATAAATTAGATAATTAATATTTTGCATATTTGCAACAAAAAAAAATATGAATTTTAAAAAGCAAATAAAATTTACAAAAAATAGAAATACAAAACAATAATTTATACATGTCCCCTACAGAGCCATCTATAATTAAATCTTTTGCTTAACAAAAGGCATGAATTGGATAAAAATTATTTACCAATAATTTAATTAGAAACATGTCAACCTTTATTAAGATACAAAAGCTACCTTAAAGAGGAACCTATTTGCTTTTTGAAAAAAAGTACAAAAGTGAAATTGTACTGGGATCAGTTTGATAAATTAAGAAAAAAGGAAATCTCCTGATTGTGAAACTGAGTGTTGCTGATGGTTTGTCACATCTGTTGGAATAAATATCACCTAATAAAAAACAAAAATCACCAGTTCAATTCTTCATACCATTATCTTTCAATTCATTTTTTTCTCTGCCAGCAATTCTTTCATCAATCCACTTTACTATATGTCTTTACTATATATCTTCGGCCAAATCAAGAATCCACAGGCTCTTTTTGACTCGGGAAATTGTCCGTTAGGATCCTCTGATTGGTTGGACTGTTCATCTTTAGGAGAGCTTCCTCCATGTGGAACATCATTGTTTATTTTTATCTATCTTTATTATTGTAAAGATAAAGGCTGCCTGGACGGAATTCATAGTTCTTCAATTTAAGATACCTCGGCCAGTAAATATATATATCAAAATTCGAAACTATTTTAAACGCGTAAGATTCTTTTTGAAATTAAAACAATTTCTACTGCCCTTACTGCAATGGAAAAATTAAAGGGAGGGCCTTGCTCATCAGTGGTGAACCCTCCCAGCGGTTTCGCCAGTTTAATCTACCATACCGCTGTTATATTGCATTTTTGGAACTTCCTTTTATAGTGATGCTGATGCTAGACTCTTGGAATGGGTATTTTAGAAGAACTATGGACATAAGCTCGGAGGGTTTACCACTGATGAGCCAGGCCCTCCCTTTAATTTTTTTTCCGTTGCAGTAAGGGCAGTAGAAATTGTTTAATTTCAAAAAGAATCTTACGCGTTTAAAATAGTTTCGAATTTTGATAACAGATGGCGCGCTAGTGCATCATATTACAAATATATATATATGAAAAAAAAAAAAAAACAATAGAAAAATGCCTACTCCACGCTGACGAGCGCCAACAGCGCGAAACGCGTTCATGGATGGCTTTTCTTGATTTATCAAGAAATTGGGTTGGCCAAATATCAGGGAACAGGCTAAATCAATGTTTAATTGATTTCTGTTCCACCAGATTGCGCTCTGCCTTCTGAAAAGCACATGTGCTCCTGGTCAGGATATGCCTTTTTTATTTTTAATATATATATTTTTTTATTATTATCTTCATTATTTTTATCTTTTTTTTTTTTACTCTTCATGAAGGTACCAGGCCATTATTGTAACTTTTAGAACAATATTTGTTTCCTCTCCTACTATTGGTTAATAAAAAATGTTTTCAATCTCTTTACTATATACATATAAAAAGAAAGGATTTAAAAACACGAATGTTTCTTTTATACATAAAACAAACTTCTACTGTCCTTACTGCGATGAAAAAATATGTATTGGGAGGGCTTGGCTAATCAGTGGTGAACCCTCCCAGCGGTTTCGTTAATTTAATCCACCAGACCGCTTCTCAGAGCTCTAATACTGTATTGGGCGATTCTGCTTATATACGCAGCACTGAAGGATGGAATCTCAGAAATGGTTTTCAAGACTTTCTTTACTATATGTCCCATAGCCAATTCTCTTTTTTTTTTTTATCTTTTCCTGATGACCATTAGCAGCTCTAATTCTGTTTTACCCATCTTCTAAGGACTTCTTCATTCTTAATACCTTCAACTTCTAAATCCCATCCTTCTTCAAATCCACATCTATATTGCGGTCTACCTCTTTCTATAAATGAAACAAAAAGCATCGATTCATTTTTTAAAGAAATTTATCTTTTTTTATTTAGGCCGCACATTGATTATATTACGATGCACTAGCGCGCCATCTGTTATCAAATTACGAAACTATTTGAGACGCGTAATATTCTTTTTAAAATAAATCAATTTCTACTGCCCTTACTGCAATGGAAAAACTAAAGGGAGGGCCTTCGAAGAGTCAAGCATCAGCATCACTATAAAAGGAAGTTCCAAAAATGCAATATAACAGCGGTATGGTAGATTAAACTGGCGAAACCGCTGGGAGGGTTCACCACTGATGAGCCAGGCCCTCCCTTTAGTTTTTCCATTGCAGTAAGGGCAGTAGAAATTATTTTATTTTAAAAATAATATTACGCGTCTAAAATAGTTTCGTAAATTGATTATTATCTTAACATTTATTTCCTGCAACTAATGCCGCTTAAAAAAAAAAGAATTACACATCATTATCATAAACACAAATCATCCTTTGATCTTCCGCTTATCTTCTTTTTTTTACAAATATAAGTTAAGGCACAAAGTTTTATAAGCTACAAATAAAGAAGTCGATAGACAAGTGGGTAAAACCCTCGATTCCCGACAGCCATGAACCGGGATTGAATCCCGCATTGGACACTCTGTTTTTTTCTGTAAAGAACATGTTCATATTTCTCATGTTAATAACATAAGATTGGTTGCTCTTTTTGAGTGGTACCTAATAAAGTTATTTTGGGAGTTACAAATAAAAAAAGGGGAAATATATTTAAATTGTTTCTACGAAGGGGATAATAAAAGTTAACGGCAATGAGATTCTTTGTTAAAGAGATATAAGTTTGGTAAGCTTTTTCAGACAAAAATGTCCTTCAACAGGCGACTGTAATACGGATATAAGAAACTAAAGGAGAAATTATATACAGTTAAACCTGTCTATAGCGTCCCCCTCTTGGGACTCGCCAAAATAGGGTGCTATAGACAGGTCACTTTTAATGTAAATCACATCGTACTACATATTTAAAATCGGGTGCTATAGAGAGGAAGGCGCTATTAGAGGGGGGCGCTATAGACAGGTTTAACTGTATATATATATATTGTATTTAAATTGTTTTTAAGGAGAATAAAAGCTCACGGCAATGAGATTCTTTATTAAAGTGATACAAGCTTGGCAAGCCTTCAGACAATAACGTCCTTTAACAGACTCTAATACGGATACAAGAAACCAGAGGAGAAATGATATATACAGTTAAACCTGTCTATAGCGCACCTTCTAAATAGCGCCTCCCTCTCTATAGCGCCCGATTTTAAATACGTAGTACGATGCGATTTACATTAAAAGTGACCTGTCTATAGCA
>CP092886.1:48834465-48879004 GCA_030710605.1 Cordylochernes scorpioides
GTAATAAACCAAATCCATAGTTTTTATGTAAGGCAATAACGCACCATCTATATAAATGAAATGAAAATATTAAAGCATGAATTTTACCCATATAACAAACTTATACCATCCTTACTAAGATGAAAATATATATTGGGAGGGCTTGGCTCATCAGTGGTGAACCCTCCCAGAGGTTTCGCCAATTAAATCCACCAGAGCCCCAATACTGTATTAGACTGGTTCTGGTTCAAATCACATTAATAGGTACCGCTCAGCAAGAGCAACCTAGTTCATGATAATTGAAACAGTGAATAATATTTGAAGGCTATTCACATATTAAACAAATTTTAACGTGGGATTCAATCCCGGTTCATGACTGTCGGGAATCGAGTAGGTTACCAACACGTCCACCGACTTTATTTTTATCTGTATTAGACGATTCCGCCTATATATTCTACACTGAAGAGTGGAATCTTAGAAATGGTATTCAAGTAAACTATGAACCAAGCCCTCCCAATATATTTTTTCATCGCAGTAAGGACAATATAAAGTTTGTTTTATGTATAAAAGAAACATTCGTGTTTTAATGTTTTCATTTGTTATATATAGATGGTGCTTTATATTAATTTATACCTAACTGGCCTTGTCCTTATTGTTTGTGGAAGAGCATTGCTCGATGTAAATATTTGAATGTGATTCTACTGTCCTAAAAGCTTATGTCCATAGTTTGATTGAATACCATTTCTGAGATTCCACCCTACAGTGTATCATATATAAGCAGAATTGTCCATTATAGTATTATAGCTCTGGAAGGCGATCTGGTTGATTAAATTGGCGAAATCGCTGGGAGGGTTTCACCACTGTTGAGCCAAGCCTTCCAAATATATTTTTTCATCGTAGTAAGGACATTAGAAGTTTGTATTATGTGTAAAAGGCTCATTCGTGCCTTAATGTTTTCATTTGATATAGTTTTAATGTGATTTTTTCTATTGGAGTACATGAATTCCATCTCATGGCAACTTTATTTTATATTTATTTATTTATTTAACAGAGTTGCAAAGACACGCCATATCCACAATTAGGATAATTGCGTGTAAATATGAAATTATATACAAATCATCGTGAAATTAACATAATTGAACATTGGGAAGCACGCAAATTACACATTCGATGTCTAATGTTATATAGATGGATCCCATTATTTTATTCCATGATAGCTTTTCCTCGAATATCGGGCTTTTGATACATATGTATAGAAGTCAAGTAGAGATAATCTATAATACAATATAATGCGGCTTGTGATTGTAAAACGACACTTGAAAATTATCCCGCATGTGTTTCCTTTGAACGAAAAATCAAATTTTATTTCAAGGAGAAATAACGATTATTTCTAACATTAGGGATGAAGTATGAAAGGATGATTTGTGAAGAGTAATTATAAACGGAAAAATAAAAGTGTCCAGAGATGGGAATAGTCTATACTGATTCAAAGACCGATTTTACAGACATATAAAGAACACGTATAAAATTGAATGTCGACTTCTGTAGGCATATTTTCAAAATTTAAAAAGTCAAAATTTTGTAAACTTAACTTTAAATCAACTATATATAGATAAATACCTAACTTTAAAAAACATTTTAAAGCAATAATTAGGCACAAAATTCACTTTTTTTTCGTTAATTAAATGTAATAAATGACAAAGATCAAAATCCCTAATATTCCTGTCGGTGATGATGATATTGTGATTTCAGACGACCATGACCAAATGAATTACCTCGCTAAAACATGGTCGGAATGACAAACGTGTCAAGGCTAATATAAAAATAAATAACTTTGATAATAGAGTAATTGATAAAATACATTTTTATATAAAGACATATATTGGATCAGTAATTAATTCATATACCAATATTTTGATTGGTTGCACGGCAAACTTTTATCAAGTTACAAAAAGGTATTTAATTAAAAAGGCATATATTGGATCAAAATTTCATTTATTTTACCAATATTTCAGTTGGCTGAATGCCAACCTTTATCAAAGTATTATAATATATTGTTTTATACAGATGAGCTCAGCCTCACATCACGTTAAATGAAAAAAAAAACTATTTCTAACAATGGATATAATTATTTAAATGTGAGTTAATTATTATGAAAACATTATTATAATTATTCAATTTAAATAGTTATCATTAAATTTTATTTAAAAAAGCTTTTTATTCTACACTTCTAAATGTACACGGGCAAAATCCGGAAATTCGTTTGGTATTTGGATAAATTAAAATAATTATTACATTATCAAATACTACACCTAAGCACATATCACTATATTTGGTCCCAGTATCGTTAATGAAGGTTTTTAATTAAAAAGTCATATATTGGATCAATTATTTATGGATTTCTCTATTTTTAAAACGTTAATGAAGTATTTTACTGTTTTCGCGGAAATTAACATAAATATAAAACATCAATCGATAGTATTGAATAAAAAATATTTTAACCTTTTAAAATTGATTTCATTTTTAGTTATATCATCCACCATCACCCCTTAGTAATGCTATTAGTATTAGCTATATATAATTCGATTTCACCCTTTTAAATACTTTGACTGGTTATTTTTAGCACTAAATCAAAAAGAAAATTAAATATAGATAAATAAATAACTTTAAAAAAATATTCTAAAGCAATACATAGGTACAAAATTCACTTTTTTCGTCAATTAAATGTCAAAAATGACAAAGATCAAATAAGAAAGGGTTAGAGCAAAACCAACGTATTAATGCAAAATATATTTTAGGCCAAATATTTTATGAAAAAAAGGTGAACATATTTTTATATTGTCTTAAATGAACTACATTTTAAATATATATTAATCTATATAGTTCGTAGTATATGAACTACATTTTAAATATATATTAATCTATATAGTTCGTAGTATATGACTTTTAAAACAAATTGTAAAACATACGAGACTAATGCTAAACCTTTATAAATGGTTATAAAGGGTAAACTACTATTAACTAAAATTTTAAATATAACAGAGTAAGTAAAAAATTATAACCTGGCATATGGGCTTGGATGAGCCTTATTAATCTTGTTGATTGATACTCTTGTTTTCATAGTTAATATTTCAACACAGGTCCCTTTTTCTCTTTAATGTTAATACAGTAGAACTTGGATAATTCGAACTTCTTTAATTCGAAAACCTCTTTAATTCGAATATTTATCTTGGTCCCTAGAATTTCCTATAATTATAATTTCCGTTTTTAATTCGAATTTTTGGATAATTCGAATTTTTTTATGGTCCCTTGGGGTTCGAAATATCCAAGTTCGACTGTATTATTGTTTTGATATCTATACAGCGTTGCCGAATTTTCGCAAATGTATATATTTTGAATTAAAAATATCTAATTGTACACAGACTTTTTTTTAAAGCTTATATATAAGTGAATACTAAATATATATATTTTAAAAATATATTCAACAATTTTTTATCGTAATTAGATTATAAGTTATATATTTTGAAATTACTTTTTTAGAGTTAATAAATAAATTTGTATGTGAAATAATGAACATTATAATTTTAAATTTCAACAAATAATTATTCCTTTTTTTCTATACGTTTCAACACTTTCTGCGGCCCTTTTTCATTCTTGATTTTAAATTAGTTGATGGTAATTATATATATAAGGTGTGGACGTGGAAATTTTGTCGGGAGGATTTTTGATTAATAAAGAACCTAGTCACTTTACCTGCTAACCACCTCTTTGACAAATTGTGAAGATTTCATTTAATTCCTTATGAATATCATGAAATAAAAGCGCGCCCTGGACTGACGAGAGACATTAGCCCGAAACCATGGTTTCCAGATGGTCGCTTTTCAGTTTGACAAAGCTAGTGTTGAGTTTATCAGTGACTCGAATTCACTATAGTTTGCGTTGACGGTCAATAAATGGCGCTTAGTTCTAGGGTGTACTTTGACGTTAAAGGCGACCCTTGTTTTTATTGACACATAAAAAAGATGTGCAGTAATATTTAAATATATACATTGAAATTAACATACGCACAAAACAAAAAAAAAAACAAAACAACAACAACAAAAAAAATAGGTTGAAAGCCAACTAAATTGTTCAAAACCCTGAGCAAATATTATTTTAAAAACTTTATAAAGGCTGCAGAGATCGGTCGAAACGTCGGTAAAATGACATGTATAAAGTAATAAGTATAATGCTACTGTCCTATAAGCTTATGTCCATAGTTTACCTGAAAACCATTTCTAAGATTCCATCCTTCAGTGTAGCATATAAAAGCAGAATGATCCAATACAGTATTAGAGCTCTGAGAAGCGGTCTTGTGGATTAAATTGGCGAAACTGCTGGGAGGGTTCACCACTGATGAGCCAAGCCCTCCCAATATATTTTTTCATCGCAGTAAGGACAGTAGAAGTTCGTATTATGTATAAAAGAAACATTCGCGCTTTAAATCCTTTTATTTATAAAGTAATTGTATTATTATGTTAATCGCCGTAATAATATTATTCGCCAAGTAATAAGAAAAACACGAACTTTTGGGACAACCTTATACATGAATGACAGTAAAAACTTCTTTATTGTTATAGACAAATCAATAGAGGACAGATTTTCTTAATACTTTCGAATTTAGATTTTATATAAAAATATCATTTTTTTTAGTATTCAATTAATATAGAAATATTATCACACATTACTTACAGATAAACCCCATATAACCCCAATGGGACTAACTTTAGTGAAATATGTAGTCTTTTACATACAGTGGACCCTCGGTTTACGAGCACCTTGGAGTACGAGCTTTTCGCATTACGAGCAAAATTTTTTGAAATATTTTACCTCGGATTACGAGTGAAATTTCGCATTACGAGCAACTCGTGATGGTTGCCCGTAATCGTGATGGATGAAAATTCACTGGGATCCCTCCCTTCAGATCAGATTCGGGAAATATGTAAAATGTGGGAAACTGTGCAATTGTTCGTAGCAAGAAGAATTGCCCGAGTTTCAATTATTAAAAATAAGAAATTAGTTTCGCACTACGAGCGTTTTGAAGTACGAGCATTGCTCTGGAACGGATTATGCTCGCAAACCGAGGGTCCACTGTACTTTATTTTTTAGATTTATTGAACTAAAATTTGTAATGGCTTAGAACTGGCTGTTGTTCTTGACCTGTTTGTAAAACAGGCTATTATTATAGTATTATTAAATGAATGCATTATACAGTAGAACCTCCCTGACACCTCTCTACAAAGGACAGTTTTCATTGCCAAAATTACCATTTTTACTATTTAGCAACTTTCCGGTAAGAGGACACCTCTCTACAAAGGACAGTTTTCATTGCCAAAATTACCATTTTTACTATTTAGCAACTTTCCGGTAAGAGGACACCTCTCTACAAAGGACAGTTTTCATTGCCAATATTACCATTTTTACTATTTAGCAACTTTCCGGTAAGAGGACACCTCTCTACAAAGGACAGTTTTCATTGCCAAAATTACCATTTTTACTATTTAGCAACTTTCCGGTAAGAGGACACCTCTCTACAAAGGACAGTTTTCATTGCCAATATTACCATTTTTACTATTTTGCAACTTTCCGGTAAGAGGACACCTCTCTACAAAGGACAGTTTTCATTGCCAATATTACCATTTTTACTATTTTGCAACTTTCCGGTAAGAGGACACCTCTCTACAAAGGACAGTTTTCATTGCCAAAATTACCATTTTTACTATTTAGCAACTTTCCGGTAAGAGGACACCTCTCTACAAAGGACAGTTTTCATTGCCAAAATTACCATTTTTACTATTTAGCAACTTTCCGGTAAGAGGACACCTCTCTACAAAGGACAGTTTTCATTGCCAATATTACCATTTTTACTATTTAGCAACTTTCCGGTAAGAGGACACCTCTCTACAAAGGACAGTTTTCATTGCCAAAATTACCATTTTTACTGTTAAAACTATTTTATAGATCCTTTACCTTTTGTACATAGAATGAAGGTCTTAGGTTAAGGGAGACAACGAGCAAGACATCTATATCTATAGATAGCCCCAGCTGAGACGAGGGGGCAAAGGTCAGCAGCGGGGAGGCAAAATCACGTGGACACCGGCGATGTGATTGGTTGTTTTGAGAGCTCGGGGACGACGGAGCGTCATGTTTCATTCTTTTTTTGGTCAGTTGGCAGGATTCCCTTGTTAGAAGCGGAGGGGAAAGTTGAGTTCCCTTGACAGACGGAGAGACGTCTAAAAGCTATCCTGCAAGCAGCGTCTTGTGGAAGGAAAGACGTCAAGCTATCCTGCAAGCAGTGTCTTGTGGAAGGAAAGACGTCTAAAAGCTATCCTGCAAGCAGCGTCTTGTGGAAGGAAAGACGTCAAGCTATCCTGCAAGCAGCGTCTTGTGGAAGGAAAGACGTCAAGCTATCCTGCAAGCAGCGTCTTGTGGACGGAGAAAACGCATTGGAGTATCCCTCAAGCAGCAACTTGAGAGCGGAAAAGACACTTAGACAACCAACGAGTCGCGACAATTGGACATCGCACAAGACAAGCCAAGCCAAGCCAAGCCTGCGACGGTGCTGCCACGAGGTACTGTGTAAACAAACGCTCGACACCCCCCCCGCCATTTATTTTTATCTCCCTTCCCTGAGATTAGTTAATTTTTTTACTTTCTTTTTTGCTTAACCTTGTTTATTTTTTTTTATACATAATTCTATAGATATAAGTATAATTTAGCTTAACCATTTTTCTTGTTTTTTTTACCCTTAATTCTTTATATAAGTATAATAGTTTTTATCCCTTTTGTTTTTAATCTTTAAAATAAATCCTTTTGTTATACTGTGTTTCTGTGCATTTATTTCCCCCATTGTTTTTCCTTTCAGTCGATCACCATTTATTTTTTTTTAAAACGAACACGAACATTTTGGTGAGCCGGACGTGATCGATTTAAAGGAAATATGGAGGAAATGGATGCACTTAAAAAGCGCAGAAAAGCCATAAGAGGTACTTTCACTAGAATTATCAATGAAATAAATGGGGAATTTGAAAAGTCTCAAATTGATAAGAATGATATTTATTCTAAGTTTAATAGACTAGAGTCTTATTACACGAAACTTGTAGATCTAAACGAAAAATATCAGGCTTTATTGGTAGTGAAAGAAGGGATTACAGAGGAAAGTATTGATAGGGAATGGCAAGAATGCGATAAATATGAAGAGGAAAAGTTTGATATTCAACAGAAAGTCAGTGTACTACGGAATCCCGATAAAGAAGAAACAATCCCGATTGCTAGCGAGGACACTGTAATAAATGTGAAATTACCAGAGTTAGCCCTAAAAAGCTATGATGGCTCTCTGGAATGTTGGTTGCCTTGGTGGGCGCAGTTTTCGAAAATTCACGAAAATAAGAATTTATCCGATAGCGACCGGTTTTTATATTTGCGTCAAGCAATTGTACCAAATTCAGAAGCCTATCGTGTTGTAGCAAGCTATCCCGTTACAGGCGCCAACTATGTTTTGGCAGTACAAGCCCTACAGGAGCGATTCGGTGACCCGAATATACTGACAGAACCATATGTCAGACGTCTATTGAATTCGGTTATATCTAATGTAAAGAGAGAAAATAGAAATTTAAGCAGTCTGTACGACGAACTGAGCAGTCACCTCCGGTCGTTAGAGACACTGGGCATTGATCCCCAGTTGTCGGGTATTTTTTTATACCCTCTTGTCGAGTCTTCATTACCTTCGGATATTTTGAAAATATGGCACAGGCATCCTTCTTCGGGTTATGGTCTAGAGTTAGCTAAACGGGAAGAGTCAGATAAAGGGGTTGGAGGAGCTCAAGAAAGGCTAAGGTTATTATTGGACTTTCTAAAAGCCGAAGTAAGGAGTGCACAACGGCTGAAATTTGTGGAAAAAGGCTTTAAGCAATAGGAACCCTATAAAAGGTCTTACAATGATGGGACCAGAACAAGGAGTAATTTCAGACCCGCCACTGTGTCTAGTTTGTTCGGAGGGCGAACTAATATAAAATGCTTCTTTTGTGAAAGAACAAATCATGCGAGTCACCAATGCCGCTCCATAATGAAAATGTCTCCGGGAGAGAGAAATGATAAAATACGTAGTGCCCATCTATGTTTCAAATGCTTAAGAAAGGGACACATACAGAGTCAGTGCCGAGAACAATTGGAGTGCAAAAACTGTGGGAGAAACCACTTGGAAGTTTTATGTGAAGGAAATTCTTCTAACCGGTTAACGAAACCAGGAAGAGAAAATCTAAAAGAAAATGCACCCGAACCCATTGCATCGCTTTCTAGTCAAGCCTGCACAGGTCAGGTCTTGCTGATGACCACGGTAGCATTGTTAAGAGGCCCAAATGCCTCTAGAAGGGTTAGAATTCTCCTCGACAGTGGAAGTCAGTTTTCGTATATCAAACAGTCGTTAGTCTGGAGTGTAGGAATAGAAAGAAAAGGCGAAATAACTATAGCTAAAAGTCTTTTTGGAGGTAATAAGATTGGTGAAGAAAAGCACGGTAAATTTATGTTAGAATTGGAGAATTTAGGTAATAAAAGAGATGTGATCCATATTGAGGCGCTGGATCAACGTAAAATTTGCGACGCCATACCATTTTTGCCAAAAGGGGACTGGTTAGAAAAATTGAAGATTAAGGGCATAATATTGTCTCAGGACAATTTTAAAGGACAAGAGATTGACATATTGATTGGTGCTAACTATCTAGGTATGATTTTGAGAGGAAAAATAGTTCAAGTTGAAGCAGATTTAACTGCGGTGGAAACGAAATTAGGTTGGACACTAATGGGCAATTCGCCAATTATTGATAGCAATGACAATGTGCAGCAGACTTTGAATCTGCTAACAACGCGATGCGATTTAAAGGATTTGTGGGATCTAGAAGTACTAGGCATTAGGGATCCTGTTGAAACTTGCTCCAAAGAGACCAGATACCAGGAAATAAAAGAAAAGTTTATAACCAAAATTCAAAGACAAAGTGATCAGAGATATTATGTAGGTCTACCTTGGAAGGTAGAAAAGGAGTCAATCCCCAGCAATCTTGACATAGCGATAAAAAGGTTAGATATAAGCACTAAGAAAATGACCTCACAGAATAAGTTGACCGAATATAGTCAGATCTTTAGAGACTGGCTGACTGAAGGACTCATTGAAAGAGTCGAGGAAAATCCTCTCGAGAGAAGAGGCTATTATTTACCTCACCGCCCTGTGTACAAGATGGAATCTAAAACGACGCCCATACGTCCGGTTTTCGATGATTCTTGTCTAGGCCATAATGGACTATCTTTGAATCAATGTTTAGAAAAGGGACCGAATTTATTGGAAAGAATCCCTGAAATGATGATAAGATTTCGGGAAAATAAATTTGGAGTCACGGCAGATATAAGAAAAGCATTCCAGATGGTGGCGATTGAAGAATCTGAACGGAACTACCTTAGATTCCTTTGGTGGGAAAAGGAGAGCGATAGAGAACTAATAGCTTACAGTCATAAGAGACTTGTATTTGGCTTAAACTGCAGTCCTTTTGTGCTGAACGCCGTAATAGAATACCATCTTCAATCAATAAGAGGCCCACTTGTTCAATGGGCAAAGATTTTAGCTCAATCCTTCTACATGGACAATTGTATTACCTCGCTGGAAACAAAGCAGGAAGTGCAGGAATTTCAAAAGGCCGCAATTGAAATTATGGACAGGGCTAAAATGGACTTACGAGAGTGGGAATATTCTCTGGAGGAAAACCCTGAAAATGGGACTTGTACAAAAATATTGGGTGTTGTTTGGAATAAAATGGAAGATTCATTAAAATGCGAACTCCCTGACAATTTGAGTCTTCAACCCAAATTAACGAAAAGGCTGGTACTGTCCATGGTTCAGCGGATATTTGATCCATTTGGATTTTGCGCTCCAGTATTCTTGCCACCAAAGTTGTTACTACAGCGATCATGGGGACTGAAACTAGGTTGGGATACACCACTACCCGAAAGTATGGCCCAGGAATTTCGAACCTGGTTGGATCAAATAAAATTAATAGAGTTAATAAAGATACCGAGATATATGTGGAATGATCTCATTTTCCCTACAGAAGTTCATATCTTTTGTGACGCTAGTCAAATAGGCTATGCAGCTGTAGCCTATTTAAGGAGCGAAACGGGACGAGAAAATACTCTAACATTGATTTGGAGCAAAGTCAGATTAGCTCCTATGAAGAGTATTACGATCCCTCGCTTGGAATTAATGGCCATGGTACTTGGGGCTAGACTAGCCAATGCAATCCAAGCTGCCTTGAAGAGAAAATGTGAAACAACTCTTTGGTCTGACTCTACTACCGCGCTAAGTTGGATAAAGAAAGAAATTGAGTGGAGAGTTTTCGTGAGAAACCGAGTCAGAGAAATACAGGCCACTACCAATTTGAACGATTGGAGGTTCGTTCCTAGTCAGTTGAACCCGGCCGATCTTCTGTCTCGAGGTTGCCCTCCAAGCCAGTTTGTGCAAAGCAGATGGTGGGAGGGCCCCGAATGGTTGAAAAAACCTAAAGAATTCTGGCCCAATTCAGAGTTCTCGATAAATCCAAAAGAAATAAAGGTTGAAGAAAACATTATGAAAACCAACATTAATTTGAACATCGATTATAAAGACTGGATACTGACAAGGAGGTCGGATTACTCTCTCAACATCAGGGTAATGTCCTATGTTTTAAGATTTTTAGGGAAACTTAAAAAACAGTCAACTGAAACAGGACCTTTGAAAGTTTCAGAATTAGACTTGGCAGAAAAAAAGCTTATCCGAATGATTCAGGAGAAAGTCTCCATAGAGAAATCGAATGCAACCAAGAGTTTTAAAATATTAAAAAACACTGACGGACTTTGGTGTGTAGAAAGCAAACTTTTACATGGACAGGTCCCAGAAGAATTTAAAACCCCTATCATTCTACCAGGCGACCATCCCTTCGTAGAGCAACTTATATGTGAAGTGCACCTGAAGAATGGACATGTAGGCGTGCAATTCATTTTATCAAAGCTGAGAGAGAAATTTTGGATAATCAGGGGAAGGAAAACGATAAAGAAAATTATCAGTAAGTGCATTGCGTGCAAGAGGCTTAAAGAAAAGTCTCTGCAAAGACCAATGGCAGCTTTGCCAGAAAACAGAATTGGACTGGGCAAACCCTTCCAAATTACAGGAGTTGATTTATTAGGCCCTCTTCATTTGAAAGAAGGTGGGAAAGTGTGGGTAGCCGCCTTTACTTGCGCCATCTATCGCGCTATTCATCTGGAGTTGGTGAAGAGTTTAGAGACAGGAGTCTTCATGATGGCCCTCCATAGGTTTATTTGTCGGAGAGGGCGCCCCGAGAAAATATATAGCGACAATGACACCAATTTCGCAAAACTTAATAGAATATTCAAGAGGGATTGGACTAGAATTGAAAGGGAAACCTCAATTAAAAGGGTACAATGGATTTTTATCCCTCCTTCTGCTCCTTGGTGGGGAGGATTTTGGGAAAGAATGGTTAGGACAATAAAGGAAATGTTGATAAAGATGCTAGGTCACAGGAAGCTGAAATATGTACAACTGCAGACTGCCCTTTGTGAAATCGAATCTATCATTAATAATCGACCCCTCACTTATGTCTCTGAAGACGACGATGATCTAAAACCGTTAACTCCTAATGAGTTTTTACAAAATGGTCCGGAGTCTAGCTTTCCTGAATTTGAAAATTTAAAGCCAGAAATGTTGCACACTAGATACAGAGAGTTAGGTCAACTGAAGAGAGAATTGAAGCAGAGATTCTTAAAGGAATATTTAGGCGCGCTGATTCAGAAATCCGAAAATATTGATAGAAGACAGTTGAAAGTAGGAGACGTTGTACTGATCGGGCAAGAAAATCTTAAAAGAATGTTTTGGCCTAAAGGGCGAATAGTAAATCTCATCCCAGGAAAAGATGGAATAGTGAGAGTGGCCCATGTTAAAACATCCACAGGAACCTTGATCAGGGCTCTACAACGCTTACACCCTCTTGAAATATCCTCGAATGTTGAGACGATTCAAATGGACAATTCAAATACCGAACCCCAATCTGAAGCATTTTTAGGAAATAGGCCCAATATTGAATCCAAGGCCTCTAGAAATAGATATGGTAGGGTAATCAGAAAGCCTGCTAGGTATGACTCGAAGGACTAGTGAAAGTACCTGTAGAAAAAAAAAGGTGTAATATGTGTATTCTTTTATGTGTATTTTATGTAATGTAATAGGCATATCTACTCTTGTGTGTATTGTGTATATATATGCTCTTTTGTCTTATACTTAATTTTGACTTCTTTCAGAGCAAAATTTTGTGGGAGAATGTTAAAACTATTTTATAGATCCTTTACCTTTTGTACATAGAATGAAGGTCTTAGGTGAAGGGAGACAACGAGCAAGACATCTATATCTATAGATAGCCCCAGCTGAGACGAGGGGGCAAAGGTCAGCAGCGGGGAGGCAAAATCACGTGGACACCGGCGATGTGATTGGTTGTTTTGAGAGCTCGGGGACGACGGAGCGTCATGTTTCATTCTTTTTTTGGTCAGTTGGCAGGATTCCCTTGTTAGAAGCGGAGGGGAAAGTTGAGTTCCCTTGACAGACGGAGAGACGTCTAAAAGCTATCCTGCAAGCAGCGTCTTGTGGAAGGAAAGACGTCAAGCTATCCTGCAAGCAGTGTCTTGTGGAAGGAAAGACGTCTAAAAGCTATCCTGCAAGCAGCGTCTTGTGGAAGGAAAGACGTCAAGCTATCCTGCAAGCAGCGTCTTGTGGAAGGAAAGACGTCAAGCTATCCTGCAAGCAGCGTCTTGTGGAAGGAAAGACGTCAAGCTATCCTGCAAGCAGCGTCTTGTGGACGGAGAGAACGCATTGGAGTATCCCTCAAGCAGCAACTTGAGAGCGGAAAAGACACTTAGACAACCAACGAGTCGCGACAATTGGACATCGCACAAGACAAGCCAAGCCAAGCCAAGCCTGCGACGGTGCTGCCACGAGGTACTGTGTAAACAAACGCTCGACACCCCCCCGCCATTTATTTTTATCTCCCTTCCCTGAGATTAGTTAATTTTTTTACTTTCTTTTTTGCTTAACCTTGTTTATTTTTTTTTTTATACATAATTCTATAGATATAAGTATAATTTAGCTTAACCATTTTTCTTGTTTTTTTTACCCTTAATTCTTTATATAAGTATAATAGTTTTTATCCCTTTTGTTTTTAATCTTTAAAATAAATCCTTTTGTTATACTGTGTTTCTGTGCATTTATTTCCCCCATTGTTTTTCCTTTCAGCCGATCACCATTTATTTTTTTTTTAAACGAACACGAACATTTACTATTTAGCAACTTTCCGGTAAGAGGACACCTCTCTACAAAGGACAGTTTTCATTGCCAAAATTACCATTTTTACTATTTAGCAACTTTCCGGTAGGAGGACACCTCTCTACAAAGGACAGTTTTCATTGCCAATATTACCATTTTTACTATTTAGCAACTTTCCGGTAGGAGGACACCTCTCTACAAAGGACAGTTTTCATTGCCAAAATTACCATTTTTACTATTTAGCAACTTTCCGGTAAGAGGACACCTCTCTACAAAGGACAGTTTTCATTGCCAATATTACCATTTTTACTATTTAGCAACTTTCCGGTAAGAGGACACCTCTCTACAAAGGACAGTTTTCATTGCCAAAATTACCATTTTTACTATTTAGCAACTTTCCGGTAAGAGGACACCTCTCTACAAAGGACAGTTTTCATTGCCAAAATTACCATTTTTACTATTTAGCAACTTTCCGGTAAGAGGACACCTCTCTACAAAGGACAGTTTTCATTGCCAATATTACCATTTTTACTATTTAGCAACTTTCCGGTAAGAGGACACCTCTCTACAAAGGACAGTTTTCATTGCCAAAATTACCATTTTTACTATTTAGCAACTTTCCGGTAAGAGGACACCTCTCTACAAAGGACAGTTTTCATTGCCAATATTACCATTTTTACTATTTAGCAACTTTCCGGTAGGAGGACACCTCTCTACAAAGGACAGTTTTCATTGCCAAAATTACCATTTTTACTATTTAGCAACTTTCCGGTAAGAGGACACCTCTCTACAAAGGACAGTTTTCATTGCCAATATTACCATTTTTACTATTTTGCAACTTTCCGGTAAGAGGACACCTCTCTACAAAGGACAGTTTTCATTGCCAATATTACCATTTTTACTATTTTGCAACTTTCCGGTAAGAGGACACCTCTCTACAAAGGACAGTTTTCATTGCCAATATTACCATTTTTACTATTTTGCAACTTTCCGGTAAGAGGACACCTCTCTACAAAGGACAGTTTTCATTGCCAATATTACCATTTTTACTATTTAGCATGTAAGTTAGCATGTAAACACACGTCAAACCTAGACGTCATCTATTGATCATCTCCACAGACTAGCGGCCTCGGGTCAGTGACAAAGCCCTTACACCAGTTTTGGTAAACTGAGAAGCGTCCATCTAGTGACCATGGTTCAGAGTTAATGGCCCTCGTCAGCCTAGGGCGGACTTTATTCCACGAGATCCACACGGTATCCAATGGAATCTTCGATAATCTGCCAAAGAGGTATTTAGCTGGCAAAGTGGCTGGGCCAAATCTATGGTCAAAAATAATTTTACGGGAGAGTCGCCCTGTGATTATATAGATCAATTCCCCCCCCTCAGTAAAATTTCCATCTACACTATATATGTGAGAAAACAATAGAAAAAATAAAATAAAAAGGTCAGGTGTTGATATTAAAAATAATGAAGGCATATCCTGACCAAAAGCATATGTGCTTTTTAGATGGCAGAGCGCCATCTAGTGGAGCAAAAATAAACTAAACGTTTATTTAGCTTGCTCCGTGATATTTGGCCAACCCAATTTCTTGATAAATCAAGAAAAGCCATCCACGATTTATCAAGAAATTGGGTAGGCCAAATATCACGGAACAAGTTAAATAAACGTTTAGTTTTGCTCCACTAGATGTCGCTATGCCATCTAAAAAGCACATGTGCTTCTGGTCAGGATATGCCTTCGTTATTTTTAATATAAATATATATGTGACGCGGCGTTATAATTAACCTTACTCCTGTAGAATGGCTCTAAGATCCGAAAGTTAAATTATATTTAATACAAGAAACTCTGGATCTGAATTGGTTTCTATCAAATGATATAGACGCACATAGCCAGATAGACTTGATGTTTTATAATAATATAAAGATAAAAGTCCAATCATCATTACAACTATAAAGAAACTTTTGTTTAAATAACATTGGAAGTTGATCAAACACCGAGAATAGAATGCAAATAAAACCTTCTTGAAAGTTTCCATTTTGTACCAAGTAAAGTGGCCCCCAAAGGCAGGTTGACTTCAAAGACAGGATGCAAAATTGTTTAAAATAATCCTAAAATTATTATTTCCTATGCAAATTCAATGATAATTTTAATATTGGATATTTAACACACCTTAAGCTTTTAGAAGCTTAAATTTTTAAAAGTGAACGCCTTAGTCAGATACCTAAGAAAGATAAATTGATAAACAAAAAAAAAAAGGTTCAGACTAAAAATAGACTTCAGATTCTACTGAATGCAAAATTATTTAATGAACACATTTTCAATATAAAATTAGTAAAATAATTTACACTACACCATATATACAGGGTGATCCAAAAGTCCCGCACTATTTTAAAAATTAATAACTCCGCGAATATTTGCGCTAGAGCAATGCGGTAAACACCATTGTGTTCAGGATGCAATGGGATATTTTATGGCAAATAATGAAAAATTCGAAATTGATTTTAGTTACAATTTTATTCGCCAGATGGCGCTCTACCAGAATCTGAGATTCAGCGGCCAAATTGTTTGATAAATTGAAATAAACTGATCGACACGTATTTTTTCTTTTTGAATACCAGGAAAGAATCCTAATAATATCAAATAACAAATTAATAAATCACCACTTCGCCGAAAGTAGAAGTATTGGTTGACGATTTTTAAATACAATCAGAGATATGTAAAATAGGTAAATGCAAATTAAAAACATGTAGTAAAAAAAAAAAAAAGATATTTGCAGATGCGGTTTGCTGGAATCCTCTCATCGATATAAATTTCGAAGATAATAAATTTATATATATTTTTTTAAATTCAACTCTCTCTCAGTATCGATTATATTTATTTTAATTCATTTGAAAAATATGTATCTATCTCTGATAGTTTATTTTACTCTGGAATGCCGTTGTTGTTGTCGTGTCCAATAAAGAGCCTCAGATGTCTCCATACATCTCCATCACAGCAGCAGCAATGTCCACTATCTTGGGTGTGTAAAACTTCTGCTCTGGGTCTATGTCAATTTTCTGCAAGGCTGCGGCCATTTCTGGGCATGAGAATATGTGGGTAGGTGTTAGTTCCACACCAGGACAGTTGTTGCATGTCCTATAGGTTATTGTGTCATCTGGATGTATTGTCATTCCTCTATGGTGTTTTGTTCTAAAGACTTGTTATAGTTTTTTGTCATTTTTCTCTCAGAGTTTATTTCGCATTTTGATCTTTTCTTATTTTTTTGTTTAATTATCTTGTATTTTGACAAACCATCAAGCGTCAAATAATGACATTTGTTCTTTCCTTTGGCTCAACTTTATGGCTTCCTTTGCCAATTCAAATGCCATTTCATTACCACCGATCCCAACATGGGCAGGAATCCATTGTAGAATGCAGTTCTTCTCCAATGGTTCCAGTTGGGTAAGTAACGAGTGTATTTTCTGTGTGGTTTTAGTATTGCCCTTCTGAATTGCTTCTAGAGCTGATATGGAGTCGCTGTATATTAAAATTCCTTCTACTTGATGCAGGGATGGTTGGTTAAGGCATACATCAAGGGCTTTCCAGAAAGCTGTCAGTTCACAATTGAAGTTTGACGAAATCTGTCCTGCTCCTTCTTTGATTTTGATGTGTGTTCCATCTTGCAGTATTATGTTAATTCCGGCCCCTCCATTACTCAGAGTAAGGTCTGAAGATCCATCTGTATATGCTGTTAAAAGGGGTGGCCTAGCATTTTTAATCAATAATTTGTACTATGAGGACATAGCCGTTAATATTCCAAAAACATCAGACCTCGAAGCCCAAGGTATCAAAGTCTACCTCAATCAAAACAAAGCTATCAACATATACAATATGTATCACCCTCCAAACAATAAACTTATTGACGATGGAAAAATGGCTCAAATTCTTACAGACAACACTATTATTGTAGGTGACCTTAATACCAAACGTCAACTATGAAAATGTTCCACGCCAAACCCAAGAAGCAAAATACTATCAAACATATTTAACGACAATGCCTTCATGTGCTTAAATGATGGGAATCCTACCCATCATTTCTAAAGCTATAATACTGCACAAGCACATGATATAAGTTTTTACTATCCTGACATTTTACATAAATGCAAATGGCAAATATTAAAAAGTATTGGAAGTGATCATTTGCCTAATTTGATAGAAATTAGCACCAAGACCAAAACCAGCTCAATTAAGAAAAATTCTGGAACTTCGAAAAGGCTAATTGGATATCTTTCAAAAACACCATTATTAAAGCAGCCAAAGTTTCAATACCAAGAGGTAATATTAAGAAATGGATTCTAAATTATAAACATCAGGCAAAAAATATTCAAACACTTATAACTAAAAGAAATGAACTACAAAAAGGTGCACCCAAAACCAAACAAATTGTAGAACTGAACTGGACATTGTGAATGCAAAAATAAAAAAAATATATGTAAATATGAAATGGGAAAAATGGAAACAAACTTGTGAAAACCTGAACCCAAGAAACCCAAATACAAAACTTTGGCATTTGGCAAAACAAATTGACATATCCCAGTCACAAACTGAAAACACAAATATTATTAAGAATACAGATGGTACCCCAGCAACTAATGACAAAAATGCTTCTAATCTTTTAGGTAATCCATATAAAATAAGTAGTAAAATCAAATTTGAAATAAAAGATAAGAAAGTTGAAACAAAAAGCCCAAAAACACTCACCAGCACTCATAATATTTTCCATGAAAAAATCAATATGAGTGAGCTAGTTTATGCATTAGAAAACACTGACCTGAACAAGACTCCTGGGCCAGATGGAATTCATGGCCAAATGATATCAAACTTGGCAAAATTGGCAAAGAAAAACTTCTTCATATTTTCAATAACTCCTGGAAAACTGGAAAATTGCCTCAAGACTGGAAAACTGCAACATTAATTCCCATTAAAAAACTTGACAAATCTGATGATGACCCAATAAACTACCGACCTATCTCTCTCAAAAGTATTTGCTGCAAATTAATGGAAAATATTATACTCAGACGACTTACCTACCACCTCGACACAATAAATCTCTTACCAGAAGAACAATATGGATTTAGGAAAGGACATGGGACATTAGACCAACTCTTATTTTTCACACAAAAGGTAAAAGATGCACAAAACAGAAAACCAACTAACCACACCATAGCTGCTTTTTCAGACCTTACACAAGCTTTTGATAAGGTATGGAAAAACAAGTTAATCACAAAATTATACAAACATTTCAAACTTGATGAAAAAGCTATCACTTGGATAAATAATTCCCTTAAAAATATATACATCAGGGTCAAATATAATGGAACTCTATCTAAAACCTTCAAATTGTATCAAGGATTACCACAAGGATCAGTCCTTAGCCCAACTCTCTTCACCCTATTTATTGCAGGCATAGAAGAAACAAAATCACATAAAACCAATATTGGACTTTTCGCTGATGACTAGGGCTTCCAATCCCGGTACATATTTTCAATCCCGGGATCCCGGGATATCCCGGGATTGAAAAACATTTTCGTCTTTCTACGCCAAGAGGTATATCGTTTCGTTCGTTATATTTTTAATTTTTTCTTTTATATAGTGCCAATGACGTGGCACTTACTTCGATGAAAACAACCTGAAAGCCATATATTTTGCGCCTGCTTATGAACTAAATCATTGCTTTTGGGTTACAGTTTGAAATTATCTGTCAATTACTGTACACACATCTGGAAAAAAATTAGTGTTCTTGGAACTCTTAGACCACATCTCTTAATGCAGTGTTGGGCAGTAAATCCATTCAAGGTAATACATTACCTTGTGATTACGATTAATTTGCAAAAAAAATTAATTGCATTAGAATGTAAACATAATTACTCATAATTCTATATATAATGATAGCACAATTGTGATTAAAATTACTTGTAATTGTTTATTATAGCAAAATGTAATCATGATTATTTGCAATTGTGATTATAGAAAATGTAATCATGATTATTTGCAATTGTGATTATAGAAAATGTAATCATTATTGCATTTTGCCCAACTATGTATTAATGTTTAGAAAGAAGACAAATCATAGTTAAGTAGGATGCGGAGTCTGGTGTAGGTGTTGCAATTGAAGTTGAAGAGGCAGCCTCAATAGCTTCTTGCAATCGGCGCTCTATTGTAAGATGGTCATTCGATTGTGATGGCTCATGGCGTTCTTGTAAACTCCGAGGAAGTTGCGAATTATCAGCCTGAATTCTTACTTCGGCCTGTAACGGTTTAAGACGCAAAAGCAATTTCACGCTAAAGTCTTTGACCATCTTCTTTTTTTTTTCTAACTGTGCTTGCGGATTGTGCAGATATTGGAGGAATAAAGATGTTTTATTGCATCGCTCTTCTAAAATTCTCTTTTGAAAAGTTTTTGCAGATCTTTGCTGAGATAATGAGATTGTGCTTGCAGCTCCTCTAGAAGAAACTTTACTGTTGCTTATGCAGTCAGAAGCGTAGCGTCGCGTCTACAGATAGCCGCCACAGCTGCCCGAAATGGTTTCAGTGCGGAAATTACTTGCGTCATGATATCAAAATCTTCATCAGTTAGACGGACATTTGCATTCACATCTATTAGCGCCTTCTGAATCGCTGACTTCACACTGAGAAGTCTCTCCTACATGTTCAATAAACTATCCCAGCGCGTTCTGCAGTCGAGAATGAGACACATACTGGTGGAAATGCGATTATCTTGCCGCATGTAGTTCAGACCAGATAAGAGGTTAGTGGCGGGTCCAAGTTACACGCAGGTCCGCCACAAAAATAAAGGGATGCCGCTACTATCTAAGAAGCCACTATTTACATGTCAACAAAAACTGGGGCCCCCTCCATGTATACTGCTGCATACTCTCATTCTAGAGGCTGCCATTTTGGAAAGATCTTGCAGAATAACCCTTCGTTTATTAGTGCATGAAAATAATTTCAAATCTCTCAGAAAAAAAAAAGACCTGAAATGCAGCTGTGTATAAACAAAACGTCAAAATTGTGCTATCCCATCATCTGTTTGATTACCAAAATGCTAGATAATAAAAATATATTTTTGCGCTGGTTTTCATGCACAAACCAGTAATCCCGGGATTTTTCGAGCAGAATCCAGGGATTTCGGGATCATTATTTGGCTCCGGGATCCCGGGAAACGGGATCCCGGGATTGGAGGCCCTACTGATGACATTATTCTATAGAGCAGCAACACTAACTGGAAAAGAGCTGAAAGGGATTTGAACAAGACTCTTCTCCACCTAGAAAAATTTGCTAATAAACATAAATTAGAATTTAACCCCCAAAAATCTGAAACCTGTCTTTTTACTACCGATAAGAAACTATACAAAATAAGACCAAAATTTATTCTGAAAGAACAATAATTGCAATATAATAAACATCCTAAATATCTCGGCTATACCCTGGATCCAGAAATTAACTTCAGTAGACATATTGAAGTAGTTGTTAGAAAAGGAAGAGACCGACTGAAAATCTTGAAATATATTTCAGGAAGAGAGTGGGGAGCTGAAGCAACAACACTAAAATTAACTTACACATCTCTAATGAGACCCATCTTGGAATATGGATATCAAATCTATGGTACAGCATCTGAAACAAATCTAAAAACATTGGAAAGGATACAAATAAGTGCAGCTAGAATTATTACAGGTCTTCGAAATACCTGCCCTAATGATATTGTACTTTACGAGGCAGATATTATGCCCTTAAAGGATAGAAGAAGCTACAATCTGCCAAAATATATAAACAAAATAAAGAGTTATGGAAACAAACACAGAACTTCCAATTACATACTTAATTGGGAATCCAATAAAAGACTAAAAAAAAAAAAAGAAGGCCCTCTTCACCTGGCCAAAAGAAATAGATTTTTAAAATATGAACTGGAAAAAAAATTATTTAGCAGAAAAAATATCTTCATGCGAACCACTAACAAAATGTTATTTTTAATGCCACTTTAAATGAACCCACCAAAAAACAATACCAAAAACCAGAATACTTAAAACAATTATCATTAGAAATAATTAATAACATTTCTAAAAATGCAATAACTATCTATACCGATGGTAGCAGAGACTAGTTGGGACACACTTGGCAGTGGCTGTCTCATCAAAACCACAAATGGCATTGAGAAAATAAACAGAAGAAATCCAAAGTTTTGCTCAGTCTTCAGATCAGAACTTATAGCCATCTATGAAGCCTTAAAATCCATCAGAAACACTAAACATCACGATATATGGATTCTTACTGATAGTAGAAGTGTATACAACACTTGAGTCACACAGGGGAAATTAGAGACAAAGTAAGCAGGAACATAATTGGTTATCTCCAAAAACTCTCAAAAATTCACCTTCAATGGATACCTTCACATGTTGGCATTGAAGGCAATGAAGCTGCTGATGCGCTAGCGAAAAAAGCACAAAAGAACCCTTGACAACAAAAATAAACAAGAAATGGAGGATCCCATATAAGCACAGTTGGTACACCCTAGAAGCAGATGGCCACCCAGACCTTTCGGTCTACAAGCCGGCATGCCCTTCGCTGCTATCCTGTTTAACTCATAAGCCAAGTAACGGTCTCCAAGCTAGTGCTTGGACATTGTACCTGGAAAACCTATCTCCCAGACAACATGTCTGGAATGATTTATATACCGGTGGCCTTAGTCACAGAAAAATAGGGAAACTATCTACTGTGTCCAGCGGGTACCGCGGGGAGGCGGCCCCCGGTCGACTCTGTTCACTCACAGCTGAGGAAAAGCTCAGGTGCCACGTCGTGGGCTTTCACAAGAAGCTTGCTGTGATTTCTCAGCAGCTCACTCTCGATCGCATCCTCACCCTCCTTCTCTCTTCCTCTACACCCACAACCCTTGGACAATCCAAGACGTAGTAGCGTGCATCCACATCCCTTTCTCCACAGACGCAATCAGGATTGCCCTTAATTTTAAATCTGTGGAGACTCCTGGGGAAGGGCCCATGTCCCGAACTACCCTAATGAGTTTGTGGGACATTACCTTACAGAGGTACTTGGTGTCGTTACCCGATTGAATACCTCTCTCTCTTTCACACTGTTCCTCCATCTGTCCAACCATAAGTCCTGGACGTGCCCCCTGATCCTCCTATACACTTATTTCTTGGTCACTGGGGTCCTCACTAATCTACCTCTAAAGCATCCTGCCTTAGCGAGCCTGTCTGCGAACTCATTACCTTCGATGAGGCTGTGTCCCCTAACCCAATGGAGCTCCGGAGCCCGAGTCATCATCTCCAGCTCCTGGATTATTTGATGCGCGAGTTGCCCATTCTCCAGATTGATGGCGACGAGGGCCTTCATACAATCTGAATAAAGGCGGTCCGGGCTGAAGTTCTTCTCGGCACACACTCTGAGGGCCTCCCTGATCGCAACCAGCTCGGCTGAAAAGACCAGTTCGTCCACTATGAGTGTTAAGCTTTCGTGGAAGATCAGCTCTCCATTAGTGAAAATCACTACCCCAGCTCCAGTATTGGTTCCAGACTTACTCCCATCAGTAAAAACCTCCGTTCCAATCCCTGTCGGCCCTCCAGGACTCCAATTCCACTTTGGCAACCACTGCGGAGGCTTCCTTGGGTCCCTCTTCCATTCCAGGGCACCCGCTTCAAGTCCCAGGGCATCTTCCCCGTTCTTTCAGATATTCTGTCTGATGGCTCCTCCTCTAGTTTCAATCCCAGGGGAATAAGCCCAGCGAGGACCAATAAGGCCTCACTGCTGGTAGTGAGATATCCCCTGTGATTCTGAGTGCCGCTGTCCTATGCACTCTCTCTAGAGTTGCTGCCACCTATTGATCCCTGTTTCGGCGCCACAAAGCCCTGGAAGCATATAGCAGGATTGGCTCGACACAGGAGAGGTAGAGGTTCCTAAAAATAGTACCCTCCTTTTTTCAATATGAGAGCCACAGCTCCCCCACCCCGAATCATTTTTAGGTCATAGCGGTGCCCAGGAATGCTACCAGCGATGCTTTTCAGCACCGCAAGCATTAACCCGGACCCCGCATCCTCACTCCACTCAACTACCAGGGTCAGGTTCTCCTTCCATCTAGGGGAGCCCTTGACCTTTGGGGGTTCTGGCTTGGTAGTCTTGGCCGCCTTTGGGGGATCCTTAACCACTTTAGCCCTGATCTTCTTCGGGGGAGGAGGTTCTTTCACCTCCTCTGTAGGCGTCGCTCTCGGTGGGTCCTCTTTTGATCCGGCTGTCACCTCAGTCCTACTCTCTTCCTCTTTTGCTGAAGGCTTCTTAACCCTTTTCTTCTTCTTTCTCTTCTTTTCCGCCATCTCGCTGTTCCTAGTGTGAACAGGTTGTTTTGGGGGAGATGGCGGAACAGATTTCTCGTCTCTAGTTGGTATTTGGACCGGGTCTCCCTCTACTTCAGGGGAGTAACTCCCGGCCTTTGCGGGCTCCTCCGTCTTCTCGTTTCGGGGCGTCTCTCGTTTAGGGAGGACTAAGGAAGCGTCATTGGGAAAACATACCTCGACCGTAGCTAGTTTCAGCGACTCTAAAAGAGCCGCTGCCCCTCCCCTCTCTATGCCATACTGCAGAGTGGTCGAACTGAGAATCTTTTCCTCCAGGTTCCACTTCTCCACCCGCAGGAACTCGAGCTCTTCAAGAGCTGACCTGTTTCTTGAGGAGCTTATCGAAGCATTGCTCGAGGATGTTCGGGTGAACATTTCCAATCTTCCTCCCTCGACGTATGGTGTCTAGGGAGTCCTGGAACGCTTCGGAAAGCTCCTTAAGCTCCGTGCACTTCTGAGGTGTCAATGTGCCTGATTTAGAAACTCATTCATTTCATTCAGGTCATTGAGGTACCCTGCCTTGGTGGCATCCATCTCAGCCCCCGACTCCTCGACTATTGAGCCGATTCTCGCCTCAGACGAAGGGTTCATCAACAGGAAAGGATCCACAGGGATCTCCATGTTGATGATCCTGTTGAGGCGGATTTCAGGGGGGGATGGACGATCCTTCCTATTCTCTCGCTCTGGGTATCCAGAGCTAGCTGTGCGGAAGGCACCGGAGCTCAAATCATTAGGCGTCCCTTTTCGCGGATTCAAGTGGGCACCCTGCCTATCCTCTCGAGTCGTGTCGACTCTCGTTGTGCGGAGGGTGCCTGCTTCCATAGGAGACTTCCCTGGGCCATTAGTGGGCGCGGCAGGGGAATTATTAGAAATATCCAACGAGGTATTATTGGTATAATAACGAATAGATTGAAAAAGGATAAGTTTCTTTATTTTTGGGTATTATTGGGCATACGCTCGGAGCCCGAAAGAATTTGAGCGTCCTTGGGCTTATCCTTGTCTTCAGGGTTTTTTTCAAGAGGGATGCATGAGAAGTTACTAGACCCAATAGGTCGAGCTGGGCTATCAGCTCTGACTAGGTCGTTCACTCCACGGCAAGAGGGATCTGCCTTCCACCCGTTTTCAGGCGCTACCTGAGCCTCATTGGTAATGTAAATCTTTATATTTTGTATTGGCATTATTGAGGGGGGGGGGGGTAGGACCTGTATTAAAATGACAACAGGTCACGCAAGGCTGAACTGGGCATATCCGTCTTTCCAGACTTGTCAGACGAGCTGTCAGCGTTGGCCACGTTCTTGTTAGAAAACGTGCTCAGGGCGCACCACGGGAAGGTGCTGATCAGCATATGTAGGTGTAGTCGTATAATAATCTATTTTGTATTATACTCTGTGTTTTGTATATAGTAGAATTGAGAAATTCGTTGTTATAAAAAGTGAGATGTATGTAAATATTAGACACTCTAAAAAAATATTTTTTGTTGTAAAATTTAAAAAGGTGTGTGGTAGTAAACTTTAATTTTGGTTGCATATCTTTTCCTTATTTTTAGGATAGAAAAACAGCAACCAACATAGGTAGTCGTCAAGTCTCCGTACTTTGCGTAATCTGCAACTGGACGTCACTCCTGTCACAGACCCCTATTAGCATCGCTAACTCTTCCACTGAGTTCCACAATGGTCTGTCGTGATTAGTTAGCCCCTACCACCCTCTTTCAGGCAGCCAGGGTACAGTCCGCTACTACCAGCGAGTCAGGTGCCGAGGGCTGCAGATGCCAGGCACATAGTCCTACCCACTCTCCATGCGGTCAGAACTAGGGCCCCGGGTCCAGCACAGTTGGTACAGTGGAGTGGACCCAGGAGGAGCTCTGAACATCAGAAATAGACAGCATCAAACGACACTTACAATATTTAGAATAGGCCATCTCAAGCCATTGAATATAGAAAATAACAACAAAATCTACCCCACTTGCCCAAAATGTAGCTTGCAGCTCCAGAAGACATTGTGGCTTGCATTAGATGCACTAAACAGGACCTTTGGGAGAGGCCGTTGCTTATCATAAAACAGATCGAGGAGCATGAACTCATGGAATTCGTGTAAACTTTACACAAGGGGATAAGAAACAACAACAAAAAATAATTTCTCTGATCGTTTAAACCAATTGTGTCAAGTCCTTTCTTTTTTAGTATGTTTTTCGTTCTCTTTTTTTTTTTTTTTTGGTGCAGGGTTCATTCAGGTTAAGATTGATGATTAAATTTGATGGCAATGGGGTAGGAAATATTGGTTCTTGAATTTGAAAGTCATTGTGTTTCATATTTATGCCCTTTCTAAAATTGTTGTCGTACTGAAGTGTTGAAGATCTTTTGAGTCTTTCTTTTTGTGTCCAATTTAAATAGGTTCTATGGGATATGTTTTAGGTGTCTTTACTTTTTAAGCTATTGGTGAATTTTATTGTTTTTATTTTGTCTTCTGCTTTCGAGTAGGTCTAGACCACATTCTCTCTGAATTTTTCATTGTTGGTGGATGAAACAGCACCAGTGATTATTTTGGCCGCTTTTGCTTGAACACTGTCTAGTCTTCCTTTTAGTGATGAACTTGAGGGAGCCCAGACGAATGGAATATCGGCCTTATTAAGGTGATATAAGTTGTTCTGAGAATTCTGGGTTTTGCTCCCCAATTTTGTTCCACATAGCCTTCTCAGAATGTTTAGGTTTCTGGTAGCTCTATTTGAGGTGCTAATTATGTGTTCTGTAAATCGCAATTCCTCATCAATGACAATTAAAATAATTTTATTGACATATTGTCAAAACATGCAAAGTGCACAGTCTGCACTATTTAAAAAAAAGATAATATCCATTATATACACTATGTACAATGAATATGGCGTCTCTGCCAGCGCTGCAGAGTTTGGTAGAGAATCGCCAGTGGGTCTCCAGCGACACCACGCATTTTGCGATCTACGAAGAATACGTAGATCGCGTACTTCGCCGCTGAGGAGATGGTGATGGCGTGGTCCTCGAGACCAACTGGAAAGATCCAGGACTGCAGTATCACACCTAGGTATTTTTTATTTCTAATTTTATCAATTACTAGCGGACGTACCCGGCTTCGCCCGGGGTTTTACCCGAGTAAAGGTTTGTCTAACGAACATTTGTTAAAACAATTCTCTATAAACTTATAAAAAATATATTTTTTTTTTGATAATTTGAAACTCGTAAATTTGAATCTCTCGATGAAGTGAACATTTTTTCCCGGTCCCTGTGTGCATTGTGTCATCCTGAATTTTGTCTTTCCTAATTTTCTACATTACAAAATCATCGTTTTATCTAGTGAACATTTTTTCCCGGTCCCTTGAAAAATACTCGATAAGTTGAATAAAATCAATATTAATTGATTCCCTCGGTAATTGAAAGTTAAAAAGGTAGTTTCTTCGCCTTGGAATGTATCATTATTCTTGTCTCAAATAAATTGCCGTGTCATCCTGAGATAATCTTACTTTTGATAAATAATCTTTAATATAATAAACTTAGTGATAATAAAACTTATAGATAAAAAAACTTGTTATCATCGTCGCAATGGTGGCGCTGCTTGCGAGTTAAATCTACAAATCTGCAAATAACTCTAAGGATATTCAAGATATTCAAGAAATTATTTTTCAAAATCCCTTCCGGGGATATACCTAATAATATCCCAAAATTTCACGGCGATTGAATGTATGGTTTTTGAATCTATAGAGTACAGACAGACAGACATTCAATTATATATATATATATATATATATATGTAATAAAGGATCCTGTCGGCTCACTGTAATATAAGTTGAAGTTTGGTGTTGTCGACTTGTAGTGAGAATCCTGTCGACTACTGAAATAATGTTGAAGTCCTGGTAGCTCTTGTTGTACTGTGTTGACCAAGAGGAACAGTCAGGATGTAGAGTTTTCCAGTACCTCTCTGCACCTTGGAAGACCTTTAAAAGTTCTCACAAAATACAGGCAGTCGTGGTCGAGGCAGAGTGGAAAGCTGGGGAATGTCCACACAAAAAAACGAAGACACAGTTGCACTAAGAAAGTTCCGTAACAGATAAAGTTGAGCTAAGGAGCGAAAGATGGAGATAGACGAGTTCTTCCTAACTACATTGTTGGATGAGATCGACATAACATACGACCGACGCGGCTTGCACTAAGGGTGAACTAAACTAAACTGAACTGTCAAGTCACTGTAAAGTGATGTATTTATAGGGTAAAGACGGGGGGACCTTATGTGACAGGGGGCGTTTCTGAGAAAGGGGGGGCCTTTGCATGTCCAGGTGTGATAGGGGTCTCTGCATTCCACCACATGTGACAGTGTGGGGTGGCCTGTCGTGGGAATTGTAAATCTATCTGATTTATGACTTCCATCTTTAGGCTTTGTTGTTTTGGCAATACTATATGCTCGATCTCTGCTTTAGCTCAACTCTTAAATCTATTGCAGATTTTATTTATTTATCCACTTTGTACAAATTACATTACATATGGCGATGCAATGACACAGATTAATCATGCGCATAATTATTTATAGATGTTTTCTATATACAACATGACAATCTTGTTATACGTAATTATACAATATAGGGTTGTTGATTTAAATTACCATATATATATATATGTATATGTAGTAATCCCGAGGTGGAATGTACTGGGCAGTCGTGGTAGTGGGTGCGTGATGGGATTCCCGCACTGGGACAGCAAGAGACAGAGGCAGGTCTAGATGGTAAACTTCAAGAAGTAGAGGGTAGACCACGGACGAAGGTAGTCGGACCATGGACGTCACGGATGCCCTAAGTCTACATCGCGGATAGGGGTGAGAAATCTGACTGACCGTATAACGGCGTCGCTCTGAAACAACTACTAACTTTGTCCCATCTTGGGGGACCTTATATATTTGGCCTCTGACGAAGTTCTGATTGGATCCCGTAATCACGCCACCTGTCAAGCGCTGGGTTATAATTATGTCTGGCCACGTGTCGGCCCACCTGCTGACGGGGGGAATGAACTCATTAGCATAAACACCTTTTAGTCTGGGTTTGTTTATCATGTCTGGCCTTTGTCGTCTTGACTATGGCGTCGTCTGATCTACCTTTACCTCTTTGCTTTATTTTATTGTCACTTCTATTATTCCAAGTTTGATACATATTTTTATATACAGATATGGGGTTATAATAAATATTAGAAGAAGGTTGTGCTCTATCTACCTTAAAATATACTACAGAATGTGTCCCCGGTGATGAAGGTTTGGTTGGGGGAATGACATGTAATGAGTGATAACCTAACAAACCTATTATAAAAATAAAAGAAATAATTTGTATACAAATTAGTTAAAATTATTATGAAGTTACAAGTTAAAAAGAGAAAGATGTTGTAAGGGTGGTGTATCAATAAAAACGTACAAAATGAATGATAAAAGATTAAGAGAAGGTATATAATACAAAATGGTAACTATGATAAAATGAATCGTACAAGGAAAATAATATCTTATTGTATTAAAGATGAGAGAAAAAAATGAAGTTAGTTTATTGACTGAACTTATAATGTGACGCTAAGGTTGAAAAAGGGAAAGGGGGTATCTGAGCATGTTTCTGCAAAAGTAGTATCCCAAACATTCTGCAATGCAATGCGAACTTGTTTAAGTGAGGCATTGTTTTCATTAACAGAAGGCCCAAGATATTCCGTCTGCATCATTAGCTCAGACAGCGGAAAGAGTTGGGAAGATAGATGGAGGTAAAAGGGGGAGGTAGAGGTAAGAGGGATCCCTGTTGTCCATAATGATTGTGCCCGGTTGAATTGTGAAAAAAGAAAAAAAATGAAAAGTTGAAAAAATGATGAATTGATATGATGCGTCGGGCGATGAGGAAAAAAAAAATATCGCGCTGGATATCCTGAACTCATTATTGGGAATGGTATAGTGAGGAAGGATTGTTCCAGTCGGATTAATCAATGAAAAAAAAACAAAAATGTTCGGCGAACTGGAATCCCTTGGAAGGTTGGAGGTTTGAAGGATGCGGAAAAGGAGAGGTGGGTGTAAGAGATTTATTGTTGTCAATTTTGATTGTGTCCGGCTTGTGTGGTGAAAAGAAAAAGTTGAAAAATGAAAAAATGATGAGCCGGACGATGAGAGAAAAAAATAAAAAACTAACTGGGTCTCCTGAGCTCACTGTTGGGAAATGTACAGCGAGGAAGGGTCTTCTAGTTAGGTTAATCAATAAAAAAAAAGAAAATGGTTGACGAACAATAATCTCTTGATGGCTGTAAAAAGTTGGGAGGAAAGGTTCATGGGATAGAGTTAGAGGTTGTAAGGGAAGCGTCAAAAATAACATTTTGAAATCTACAAAGAAAAATAGAATGGTAAATGTTTTATCTGTTAAAGAAATATTATAAATATTGTTAGGTGTAGGTTTTTTAAATGGTGCCTAAAATAGTTGAAGTTGTAAAATGCTAAGTCTAAACATGATGAGAAAAGAGAAAATAAAAATATTAAAGGTAATAATTTATAAAGGGTTGGTTGGTATTTGATGGCATTAATGTTGATGGCTAATAAACAAAATGATATTATCGATTAATATTGAAATATTTTATCTACATTGGTAAGTTAAAAAAACAAAGTCCAACACCACTAAACTATGTAAACTGTAAGTCTATATACAAATAAATGAGAGAAAAGCTAGCAAACCTATTAAATGGGAAATAATTTGGGGCACAAAAAAATTAGTTACTAGAATAAAAATAAAGATAAAGGGGAGTAGTGGTGACACATTGATATAAAATTATAAAACTATAAAAAAGATATAAGAGGAGTACATAGGAAGGATAAGTATAAAGTGAACACACAATAGCTAAAGTAAATATTTGGGAAAGTTGGTATACTATTTACAGTTTTTGTTACTTAAGGTGCCTTGAATATTTACATAATAGTTTCAGGGATGTAATACAGGAAGGAGGAGAAGTAGAGGTAATAAAAGTAAAATTAAAATATAAAAGAAAATTGACTTAAACAAAAGGTTTGCGATAGGTAGTGACGCAGTGAGGCTTAAAGGAAGAAAGGAAGAAGGTCTGAATTGGTTTCTGCAAATGACATCTCAGGAGTACTGCCCTGCAATACGAGCTTAGGAGCGAAGTATTGTTTTCAAGGTTCAGCAATCTCAAGATGCTCTGTAAGTAGCATTAGATCAGATAGGCAAAAGGCGTGAAGATCGAAGGAGAGGTAGTTAATGGGAGAATATGGGAAAGAAATCTTTTCTGAGAGAAGGTTAAAAAGAGATGGTGACTCTATAATTGATTGATTGTCAAGCAAGATTGTTGAAGTAGGGCTATCTCTGCTAATGGTGAGTACAAGGTCATTCCAACCCTTTAGAAGTAGGTAAGGGAAGACGAAGTAAAAAAAAACAATTAGGGGGAGATCAGTGCGACCTTGAATTTGTTGTCGCGCGCGTTGGGATGAAGATTAGAATACCGCCGTGGCGATGGACGACATTTTGGGGATTTAATTGTTTCTTTGTCATGCCTGTCATTTGTACGTTGTACTGCTAGTTTCTACTATACTGGGATTTATATCATTACATAACTCGGGGAATTTTCAATTTTGTGATGTTATAGTAGGGGGCGTGTCTTTATATTTATTAGTAACTATCTTGATTAACTTCATCCACGAGGTTCTGGGATTCTCTAGGCGCAATAACCTTAGTTTCTCAGTAAGTCTTGCGTTAAGATGTTGATTGGAGATTATTAGTGGTGATTAGGTTTAGAAAAATGATAAAATGAATAATGAATTTACGAAATTTTTATGAGAAAAGGTTATGGCATGGGTACAAAATTCGGTAGTTTTTGTAATTAACAATTTAACGCAGATAGGAATGAAATGCAATGGGGTATGGAAATTTTATGGAAAGATATTTAGTTTTCGCATACTACATTTATGGTTGTATTTGTAATTGTGGGAAAAATGGGAGTCACATTTTGAGATGAGATAATTTAAAATTGATATTTATAAAAAACAAAACTAGGACTAGTTTTTAAAACTTTTAAATATTGAGAAATATCAATTTGAATAGTAATAGGTCAAGTAAAATAAAGAGCGTAATAAATTTAATTATTAATACTATGGCCATAAATAAGGTATTAAAAAAAACACACAAATAAGTTTAGAAAATATGATTCGAGTAATTAAAATACAATATGATTTTTTAATGTAAAATTGAAATTAATGAATTAAAATTTAAAAGTTGCTTAAAATAAAGTAAAAATTGATAAATGAGGGTGTACAAGATTTAAAATTTGAATTGAAATGCTATAAAAATTGTAAAATTTGATTTAAAATGATTACAGTGAAAATAAACATTAAATTTATGGAGAATCAAGTTGTTTTTAAAAACTCACAGTTTTGAGGATTGCTCAGTCAGGAGACTTGGTCTTTAGTTGTTGTCCCGCTGATGGGGCCTGGTGGTCACTTTTTGCGATGGTTGCCATGGGACATTGTCGATGTTGGTTGGCGGGGCAATGCCAGGATTTCTCGATGAATCTTGTCTGCCTGTTCGAGCCGATGGGGGAAGATGTGCGTGGCGCAGGAGATGTTGATGGGGGCGCTGATGACCTTCTCGATGCGAGGTGCAGCAAGTCCTCGCATGGCGTCTGTTAGGCGGCTTACTAGATCTTCGCAGTGGTGTTGCATGTTGGTGAGGGCATCCGCGACGTACTCGTCTTCGACCTCCATCATCCTCTGCATGCTGCTGTCCTCAGCCATCCTGTCGACTTTAACGGGTTCTGTAGTAATCCCGAGGTGGAATGTACTGGGCAGTCGTGGTAGTGGGTGCGTGATGGGATTCCCGCACTGGGACAGCAAGAGACAGAGGCAGGTCTAGATGGTAAACTCCAAGAAGTAGAGGTAGACCACGGACGAAGGTAGTCGGACCATGGACGTCACGGATGCCCTAAGTCTACATCGCGGATAGGGGTGAGAAATCTGACTGACCGTATAACGGCGTCGCTCTGAAACAACTACTAACTTTGTCCCATCTTGGGGGACCTTATATATTGGCCTCTGACGAGTTCTGATTGGATCCCGTAATCACGCCACCTGTCAAGCGCTGGGTTATTAATTATGTCTGGCCACGTGTCGGCCACCTGCTGACGGGGGAATGAACTCATTAGCATAAACACCTGTTAGTCTGGGTTGTTTATCATGTCTGGCCTTTGTCGTCTGGACTATGGCGTCGTCTGATCTACCTTTACCTCTTTGCTTTATTTTATTGTCACTTCTATTATTCCAAGTTTGATACATATTTTTATATACAGATATGGGGTTATATAATAAATATTAGAAGAAGGTTGTGCTCTATCTACCTTAAAATATACTACATATCCTTATATCTATAAAAATGAAATGCGAAATCGATGTTTGTTATCGCATCACGCAAAATCTACTGACTCAATCATTATGGAATTTCGCATGTAGGTAGCTGAAGATTTCGTTTAACATATAGGCTATTCAAAAAACGAAAAGGTTTAATGTGCTATTTTTAAAAAATGTTAAACCAAAATTCCTTAGTTCAAGCCTTTTACCGCTTGGCGGCGCACTGGTCGCGACGATAAATGAATTTGATTGGTTAATAATTTTACACGTTGTTTGTTTTTAATTTGTAATTTTGTAATTTTACCCGATTAATGTGTCTTTAAAAGGTAAGATTATTTTTATATATTTAAACTCTTTGAAAATAATTTTAATCGATCATTATCAAATAAATACGCCCCCGGAACCTGGGTTAATTAAAACTGTATTGTAAAATTTCGCACGTAGGGAGTTGAGGTTTTGGTTTAACATTTAGGCTAAAAGCACAAAAATTGCATTTCGAAAAACTTTCTTTTCCTTTTTAGAAGGTAGATTTTATTTAATCATTTAGTAATATTTTTTCAATTTAATTAATTGGAATTATTATTTATTTCGCAGCTTATTCATATATTTTGCTTCGTTTAATTTTAATTAGTGTACATATAACGATCTACATTTTTAAAGATAAGTGTACTTTTTTATCTCATAAGGTATATATTTTTTTTATTAAATTTGTAAAAAGTATATTTATTGAAAAAATTATGTTTTACAATATAACTTGCTACATATATTTACTATATGTTTTGTTCCATGTAATATGTTTATGCTCTAATAGCATTTATATTGTAAGCAGCAGCTATGAATTTTCAGTAACTGCTTTATTTAAGGGTTGGCTAAACATTTTTTTCTGTCATTGGTTTAGGTAGGGTTTATATTTATCTTCTTCACAATATATGACTGCTCATATATTTATATGGTACAACCATATTTTTATATGAATGTATTTAGATATATATATGCAAATATACTCATTTATATGAATAAATATACAATCAGAGATCGATTGGTGCATAATTTTACGTTATGTTTGTTTCTAGACTAAATTTATTCAAATCGAGATAGCTTTTTTTATGCTTTTAAAAGTAAGTATAATATATTTAACGTTTCATAATACTTTTCAAATTAAAGTCATTGGAAACAATATTGCTTTTTTCTATCCTACAGGTCAACAGTACACTGCAACATGCTATCATAACTCTGGCTTTTTGCATTGATATTTATTTATTGTGAAAGTACTGTTTGCTACCTTAAGCTCTGGAGAAATTATAATGTAGATCCATCCTGTGGAAATCACACCATAGTAAAAAAGAACGCATGTAGCTGGTAGCAAATTTTGTGCCCTTTGTGAAGCTAGCGTTCAAATTTAATTTTTTAGAAAGATATTTCTATTGTTGGCCTTATTTTCACTTGTCCTGACCCATATAGGGTTAATTAATATCTCATTTGACATTTTACCTTTATTTATGGTCTTGGCAATATATATGTAAAGCTTTTTAGGTAAAAAGAATTGAGGTATATTTTGAAATATAGATAAAAATCACGAGGAAGCAAGACCAAATCCAAATAAATAAATAATGTGTGGTTTCAGTAACAGGATTGTTACCATCTTCGGACAAAAGTACTGAATACATTCAGTAATTTTGTCTTTATAAGGTAACAATGCTGTTATTGAAACATCACACATAATTCGTTTATTTTTTATTTGGTCTTGCTTTTTTGGTATTTTTAACATTGCCCTTGACTATTAGAAAATGATGCAAATTTCCTAATTATTTTATGCCATTTTAAAAAGTACATTCTTTTGTAAAAATATCTAATTTCCCACATTTTTCTAAAACTGCCAACAATAACCTAATAAAAAAATAATCCAAGTCTGGGTATTTCAGTATTGCAGATATATTACATTTTTAAAAGTTGCTTAACTATCGATGTACATGCCGGATTAGGTGCCCTTAAAAATGTTTAATCTGGCTGTTTCTTCTTGAACTGCCGAGAAGTGAAGTGGAGAAAGTGAAATTTTCCGGTTGCGAGGACCATTTCCCTTTATTCACACTAATCATTAGATTTTTTTTTTCATTTTTAGATACCAAAGCCCAGTTTGGTTACTTGCACTCACTGGAGGGGTTTGACTTTTCAAGAATCAGGGGCCATTGGGGCAATTTTTTTTTCAGAACAAATTCCCCAAAAAACTGGATTCGATGATCCCGGGTCGTGGTTTTTAAAAATCAACAGTTTAGACCACTCCTCCAAAAATGCACTCTATTCATTAGATGTGTTTGTGAAATTGATCTTATATTTCAGATTATTTTTACCAGAATTTTTAATTTTGATGTTTGCAGTTTATCTCCATTGTGCTGAAAGAAAATTCTTTACTTTAAGTTTTAAAACAGTTGGGGGCTCTATTCATTCAAGAGTCAACCCCCACTCGAACAATACCCGGGCGAAGCCGGGTCCATATATCTATATAGGCTCAATTTATTGAGCAGTTTTTTCAACCAAATTAGACTTTTTTTTTAGGCCTTCTTCCATTGTTTTTTTTTTTGTTTTGCTGTCATTTGTTTAGGTAGTATTTAGATTTATCTGCTTCATAATATGTAGCTGCTCATATATATCTATGTATGTTCTACTCATATTTATTGTGCATATTTTTTCTGCGATTTATACTTTTTTTTTACGTCTTCTTCCATTTGCTTTTTTTAAATCAGTTGTTTTACGTTTTCACTGAGTTTTATGCATTTTTCCCCTCCTTTCAGATTATTTCTATGCTTTTTTTATTTTGGCCTTAGTCATGAGTCGCGCTTATTTTAATACACTATTTTTGAATTTTTTTCTTCAATCTCAGTCCTTGATGTTTTACATTTTTCGGTTATCCTTATTTTTATTTTTACTAATGCTTTGTGTTTGTAGGTATGCCAAGCCATAGGAGAAGCAATCTTTCTCAGCGTTCCAATAGCTCTAGGGTTCAGAATGCTTCAGGGTCAAACATTGCAAGTAGTTGGTGTGCATCTTGAGTCTCCCTGTTTCTCGCATGGGCAACTCTATGTAGCATGCTCCCGTGTTTCCAGCCCTAAAAATTTATTTGTCTTTAGTTCTACTTTTAGCAAGACACGCAATATTGTTTATCAGGGGGCTTTGATATAGATTTTGACAATTTTGAAAGAGATTTCTTCGAATAATGATTTTGGGAAGCTTGACTTTTGTAACTACATAATTTGTGAATAATTTGTTATCATTATTGCTCTACTGTAGTTTCATCAATAAAGCTTTTACTTTATTTTATTTTAATTTTTTCACATTTAATTAATTTACATAACTCTATTCTTGAAAATTGTTTTTTTATTTTTTTTTTATGGTATCAACATTTCTGGTTCAATTAAGGTTTTTGTTAGCCTGCAACACACCTTATCATAGCTCATTGCATTTATCAGGATAACTTTGCTGTTTTGATTTTTACACCATTAGTATTTTCATGCCTCTATATAATTATATTTGTTTGCAGAATTTTATAGACAATTTGGTTTGGGTTATATACATTAAGAATTTGTAAAAATATAAAGTCAAAGTTTTACAACAAAAAAAAATTTTGGAGCACCATTTCTCTCCATTTAATTTAATGATGCTTCATTTATGATTTTCAGAATTGCATTATTTTTATGCATATTATTTTTAAAATTTGTGTTAGCAAGACATGGAATATTGTTAAGTTAATGTAATATTAACATAAACTTTACCAACCCGTGAAGCGTTAGCTCCAGTCTTTTACCGCTGGGGGCAGCACTGTTAGAGCTAATAAATGCTTTCGATTGGTGCTTACTTTTACATGCTGTTTGTTTTTAGACTAAATTAATACACATCAAGTTAGCATTTTTTCATGCTTCAAAAGTTAAGATTATATTTTTAACGTTTCATAATACTTTTATAATTAAAGCCGGAAATAATATTGCTTTTTCCCATCCTGCAGGTCTACATTACACTGCAACAGCTATCATAACTCTGGCTTTTGGCATTGATATTTATATAATGTGAAAGTACTGTTTGCTACCTTAAGCTCTGGAGAGATTATAATGTGTCTACAGATCCATCATGTGGAAATCACACCATAGTGAAAATGCATTTAGCTGGTAGCAATGTATCACATTTGTAGACATGTGGTGCGCTTACAGTAAAAGCAGTCGCTACCTACCCACCATGGTTATCATGGCCTGTACCACGCGTACTAGGGATAATTAAAAAAAAAAGGAAGCAAGACCGAATACAAATAATTACATTATGTGTGGTTTCAGTTACATTTTGGCTATCTTCAGACAAAGGTACTGAATACATTCAGTAATTTTGTCTTTATATGGCAACAATGCTGTTACTGAAACATCACACATATATATGAAAAAATAGTACAAATGTAACATTGTAATTATAATTATTCCAGAATTGGCCAAATACCCATTCTTGATTAATCAAGAAAAGCTAACCACGGACGGGTTTCGGGCTGTTGGCCCTCATCAGCGTGGTGCAAGCTGTACCTCAACGACCAAAAAAAAAAAATTGGTCATTAAGGCATCCTGAAAAATCATGAAACGGGTAGTTAAGGCCAGAATTGCGTGAGGACGCTACACAATGTGAAAAAATAGTACAAATGTAACATTGTACTGGGATAAGGTGCATAAATTAAGAAAAAGGCATCTCCTTATCGTGCAACTGAAAGTTGCTGATGGCTTGCGCCATCTATCGGAATAAATATCAACTATTCTTGTTGATTTTTAATTATTCCAGAATTGGCCATCAGCAACTTTCAGTTGCACGATAAGGAGATGCCTTTTTCTTAATTTATGCACCTTATCCCAGTACAATGTTACATTTGTACTATTTTTTCACATTGTGTAGCGTCCTCACGCAATTCTGGCCTTAACTACCCGTTTCATGATTTTTCAGGATGCCTTAATGACCAATTTTTTTTGGTCGTTGAGGTACAGCTTGCACCACGCTGATGAGGGCCAACAGCCCGAAACGCGTCCGTGGTTAGCTTTTCTTGATTAATCAAGAATGGGTATTTGGCCAATTCTGGAATAATTAAAAATCAACAAGAATAGTTGATATTTATTCCGATAGATGGCGCAAGCCATCAGCAACTTTCAGTTGCACGATAAGGAGATGCCTTTTTCTTAATTTATGCACCTTATCCCAGTACAATGTTACATTTGTACTATTTTTTCACATTGTGTAGCGTCCTCACGCAATTCTGGCCTTAACTACCCGTTTCATGATTTTTCAGGATGCCTTAATGACCATTTTTTTTGGTCGTTGAGGTACAGCTTGCACCACGCTGATGAGGGCCAACAGCCCGAAACGCGTCCGTGGTTAGCTTTTCTTGATTAATCAAGAATGGGTATTTGGCCAATTCTGGAATAATTAAAAATCAACAAGAATAGTTGATATTTATTCCGATAGATGGCGCAAGCCATCAGCAACTTTCAGTTGCACGATAAGGAGATGCCTTTTTCTTAACATATATATATATATTTTTATTTGGTCTTGCTTTTTTGGTATTTTTAAAATTGCCCTTGACTATTAGAAAATTATGCAAATTTCCTTTTTATTTTATATACCATTTTAAAAATTGTATTCTTTTGTTAAAATATCCAATTTCCCACACTTTTCTAAAACTGCAACAATAAATAATACAAAATTCTTCCGAGTTAAGGTAATTCGATATTGCAGAAATATATTACATTTATAAAAGTTGCTTAACTATTTAGATATGTAAATGCCGGATTAGGTGCCCTTTAAAATGTTTGCTCTGGCTGTTTCTTCTTGGACAGCCGAGAGTGAAGTGGACAAAGTGAAATTTTCAGGTTGTGCCGACCATTTTCCTTTATTCAAACTAATCATTAGCTCTTTTTTTTTTTTTTTTTAAATAAAAGCCCAGTTTGGTTACTTGCACTCACTGGAGGGGTTGGACTTTTTCAAGATTCAGGGGCCATTGGGGCAATTTTTTTTTTCAGAACAAAGTGTCTAAATCTGCATTCAATGATCCCGGGTCATGGTTTTTAAAAATTAACAGTTTAGACCACTCCTCCAAACAGCACTCTATTCATTAGATGTGTTTGTGAAATTGATCCTATATTTCAGATTTTTTCACACGCATTTTCGATATTGCTGTTTGCAATTTATCTCCATTTTGCTGAAAGAAAATTCATTACATTGAGTTTACAAACAGTTGGGGCCTCTATTAATTCATGAGTAAACCTCGCTCGAACACTACACAGGCGAAGCCGGGTCCAGTCGGGTAAAACCCGGGCGTTGCCCGGGCCACTCGGCTAGTATATATATATATATAGATAGATTTGGTTGTTTATGCTTATTTTGGGGTTATATTTATGCCTTTTTTCCCTGTCAGTGGAGAAGACGCATATAGGTTTGTTTTTATTCGGTTTATGGTCATTTGGAGTTCCATTGCCCACTTCTCCAGTCCTCTCATTGATGTGTTCAGTATTTTTTCTGATTTTTCTATACTGCTACTTGTGTGCCATATGGCTATATCATCTGCATAACAGGCAACCTTCGTGTCTTCAGTGAGGTAAGGATGGATGTCGTTAATATATAGCGAGAAGAGTAGAGGACTGAGCACAGATCCCTGAGGTACACCAGCCCATCCTTGGAAAATTCTCCATTGACCCGAACCTTTATCCTTCTTCCCCTTAAGAAGTCTGCAATCCAGATTAAGGTTTTTTCCTCTTACTCCGATGTTGTGCAGCCTTTCAAGTAATTTCTCCCTCCACACTCGATCAAAAGCTGAGGTCATATCCAGGAATACGGCCGTTGTCTTCTTTGGCGGTTTTTCCTAGAAAGAATCTATTATTGATTGGCAGAAGTAGAACAGTTGATCAGGTGTACAGCGTCTGTATCTATAGGCAGTTTGGAAGAAGTTTATTTTATTATTGTTAGTGAGCCAGACTATGAGCCTAGAGTGGATAATTCGTTCTGTTATTTTACAAAGTATGCTGGTGAGAGCAATTGGCCGATAGTTCTTGTATTCCTTGGCATCTTTGTTTGGCTTCAGTATTGGCACTTATATGTTCAGTATTCGTAGGAGTTGATTTTTAGCTTTGTCTCCAAAGTGTTTAACCATTTGACCAAAGATTATATCATCTCTTGGTGACCTCTTGGATCTAACTTGATGAGTTTAGCTCATTCAGCGTGAAGTCTCTCGAGAAAATATCTTGTTGATGGTTGTTTCTTGCTTGTTTAACTAACTTGTTTATATTATTTTTTAGAGTCCTGTCTTCATTCGTGTAGTTGAGTCTGGAAATGCTTGAAAGATATTCAGCAATTATGTCAGCCATCTGTTTGTTCTCGTGATCGCTGTTCTATTCATATCGGTTAGAGTATTGGAGGGTGTTGGTTTTGATTGTTTTCTAAAACTCTAATTATATTCCAGTGTTGGCTGTCCTTTCTTGAATCCTTTTTTTCGCAGAATTCTGCCATTTTTCTTGTTTGCATATCCAAATTTCTTGTTATATTTTGTTAATATTTTCAATGAGTTCCTTTCTGTTTTCTTGTTTTATTTGTTTTAAGAAGTTCATTGATATTGTCTCTCTCTCTGAAATCATTGCCTCGATGTTGTGGTCCTCCCCCCTACCCAGTAATTTATCCACAGGTCTTTACGTCTCTCTCTAGGTATCGATGCTTTTGCAGCTTTGGATATGTTTGAAGGGAATTTTTCCAAGTTTTTGTCGAGCGTTTTGTAATTCAATTCTTCGTTGCACGGTTCTTCAAGCTTTTCTGTGAATTTTTTCAATTCGGCGTTCCTAAAGTTCCATGTTCTTTTATTTTGTTGGACATTCTCAACTTTGAAGTTTAGGGTTGTTAAAATTGGTCTGTGGTCACTGATTGCACCTCTCAGGATTTTCATTGTGTTATGGGTGCGATGTTGTAATTTATCGCTGTGATGTCTTTTGCGGATTCTGTGCCTGTGGACTTGGATAGATAGGTGTTCTCTCTTTTATATAACGGTGTAAGGTCAAGGTATGTTAGGATGTCCTCAACCTGCTGACCTTTGTTATCCTGGACAGGTGATCCCAAGTTGAACTTTTGGCGTTAAAATCGCCGAGTATGATAGTGATATCCGAAGACGCTTCACTTGATGTCTCTATTGTGTGTACCCATACAAAATTCAAAGATATAACGAGCTGAAAGTTGGCGATTTTGAGATGCGTCAAGAATTCGCTGCATGGGTTTTCCGGCAAATTGATATTGATGAAAACTGGCTGTCAATGTTCTGTGGACCGATGATGCTCACTTTTTCTAAACGGAGAATTTAACATTCAAAACAGCCACATTTGGGCAACAGAAAACCCTAGGACTTTTACAGAAATGCCACTTCATCATGTGTTTCTTTTGAACGAAAATTCGAAATTTATTTTAAGGAGAAATAACGATTATTAGCCTAGTGGAAGGTAAAAAAGTGGACATCTGCCCGGTAAGCGGAACACTGGGGGTTGATTCCCATCCCTGGACACTTTATTTTTCCGTTCATCATCACTCTTCACAATTCATACCTCATCCCTAAGGTTAGAAATAATCGTTATTTCTCCTTAAAATATATTTCGCATTTTCGTTCAAAAGAAACACATGCGGGATAATTTTCAAATGTCGTTCTACAATCATAAGCCGCATTATATTGTATTATAAATTATTTATTTTTAGCAAAATTAATAATAAATGTTTTTATAATAATAAAAGCGGTATGGTAGATTAAACTGGCGAAACCGCTGGGAGGGTTCACCACTGATGAGCCAGGGCCTCCCTTTAATTTTTCCATTGCAGTAAGGACAGTAGAAATTGTTTTATTTTAAAAAGAATATTACGCCTCTAAAATAGTTTTGTAATTTGATAATAAATGTTTTGTTATTGTGGTATTAAGTTGAGATAACACTAAAAAATAAATTTCTAAATATAATTTTTATTTTGAATACGTCCATAGTATATATACAAAGAAATATAAAACAATAAATTAATCAAAAACAAATTTTCGTCGTTCTAATTTTCTCTACGATTTTCCTATTTAAGAGAACTTCTAATAAAAAAATGATCTGTTATTTATATTCAAAATGAAAGTTCTTGGAATATTTTCAATACTTATATTGTCAGTGTTAGTAAAAGATAAAATGTATTAGTAAAATATTCGTTAAGTTATTTAGTTCTTTGATGGTCAATTAAAGGGTTAATAATTCTAGGTTTCTATATAATTTTTACATTAGAAATATGATTATTATTTACTTATAAGTAAAAGGGCAGTTTTACACAATTTCATATGTGGGTTTCACAGCTCGGAACTCCAACCCAGGATGATATTTCTTCATGTGCCTCTTCAGGTCCCGTGAACGCCCGCAGGAGACAGGGCAGTGTTCACATTGGAACCTCTGTCTCTTTCCTGAGTGTATTTGCATGTGAGCCCTAAGGCTGTTCTTATGGGTGAAGATTCTTTCACATTTATTACACTGTATCTTTTTAAGTTTGGAGGATGATGTCCCATGGTCGAAGGACTTGCTAACAGGATGTGATTCTGGGTTATTGGGCTGAGAGGGCTTTGATATTTCTTCAAAACCATTCTTTGGTTTTATGGACTCATCAATGTTGACAATAGGTTCCTGATTATTTGCCCAAGCTCCTTAGCATTGGAGGAAGGAGTTCCATGGTCGATGGTCTTGCTAACGAGTTTAGGTTTAGGCTCGTTGACCTGAGGACTCCTACCTGATATTTCTTCTGAACCATCCATTGGTTCCATGGACTCATCCATGTTGGCATTGGTTTCTTGTATCCTTTGAATATGCTCAATAGCATTATGGTTTCTTAATTGATATTCATGGTGAAAATATATTTTGCAATAGCCACAATGGTGTGGTTGGTCAGTATCTACATGTCCTTTTCTATGGCGCTTGAATTCCTTATACTCAGAGAAATAATCACAACACAAAGGACACATTATCAAAATGGGTTTTCGTGTCTCAACATATGATTTTTAAAACCAGATGTTCTATTTCTTGAGAAGGACTTTGTGCAATAGCGGCAATTGAATCTATTTTCTGTGCTAGTTGTAAATGTTTCCATTTCGATTTTTGTTAATGTATTTTCTGTAATTATTTCAGCAATTTAATTGATTTATTTTATAAATTCTTAGAAGCCAGACACAAATAGAGAGATAGAGAGAAATATGGTAAATAATGAATTTAATTCATTATTTGCTGAATGAATCTGTTAATATTTAAAAAATTCTAAATCTATATACGTATAAAAAATTAATGTTTGTATGTATGTTTGTTTGTATGTCCGGTATACAAATTCGCAGTAGTTCACTAATTCAAACCAAAATTTACATACATAGGTAAAATAATACGGGGAAGACGATAAGCTATTTTAAAAAATATATAAATCAATTATTAAAACTATACGAGGTGTGTTCAAAAAGTATCGCGAATTTTGAATTTTCGCGGGTTACGTATATTCGAATTTCGATCTTTTTGTGGCTTTATGTTGGTACTCATGTCTCTCACTTATGCCGACAAACTCGGCCATTTTGAATGTTCACTTAATTGTTGACAGCTGCTTTGCTTGCAGGTGTTTTGGATCGTCTTCGATTTTTACCTATTAAAAAAAATGGATCAAAGAACCTGTATCAAATTTTGTGTGAAAAACGAAATTAAGTGCGCGGATGCATTCCGAATGTTGACTTTGGCATACGGAGAAGCTACCTTGGACCGAAGCAGCGTTTATCGGTGGTACAAAATGTTCTCAGAAGGCCGAGAAGATGTGAACGACGAAGAGCGTGCCGGACGCCCGAGCACTTCAACAACAGACGAAAAAATTAATGAAGTGGAGAAAATGATATTGGCCAATCGTCGAATCACCGTTAGAGAAGTTGCTGAGGACCTTAACATATCGATTGGCTCGTGCCATTCGATTTTTATCAATGATTTGGGCATGAGACGGGTCGCCGCGAAATTCGTACCAAAATTGCTCAATTGCGACCAAAAACAGCATCGCATGAACATTGCTAATGAGATGTTGGACTCTGTCCGCGACGACCCAAATTTGCTCCAGAGGGTCTTAACTGGTGACGAAGCGTGGGTTTATGGTTATGACGGGGAAACCAAAGCTCAATCATCTCAATGGATGCTGCCGCACGAACCAAGACCGAAAAAAGCGCGCCAAGTTCGGTCGAATGTGAAAGTTTTGCTGACAGTTTTCTTCGATTGCAGGGGCGTGGTGCATCATGAGTTCTTGCCACAGGGTAGAACGGTCAATAAGGAATATTACCTGCAAGTTATGCGCAATTTGCGCGAAGCAATCCGCCAGAAATGCCCGGATTTGTGGAAGAACAAAAATTG